>JABFTP020000144.1:127045966-127645966 GCA_013387265.2 Cryptolaemus montrouzieri | reverse complement strand
AAAAATGCTATGAAGCCATACAAAATCATTTTTGTTCATTTTGACAAAGAAGCAAGTTATTCTTCGCTATAATAAATTCTTCTACATTCTGTTTTACACAATATGACAATTAAATACTATATCAATGACATACCACATACAAATGGGGTAATTTCGATGAAACAGATATAATTCAAGCATATCAGGTAAGTATTATATCGATACTTCTAAATCAATACTTAACCTTACTCGTTTCAGTTTAATGAATATATATGAAGTTTACAAAATCACATCCATATTTAAATTAATCTCGATGAGTTTCATGTATAGAAGTTGAAATGAAGAAATTGAATTATGAGTATGATTAGCCTGAAAAGAGTCATAGTCGAGTAGAGAGACACAAATCATAATTGACCTTGAAATTAAATCTCGAAGGTGAGATGAAAACTACTAAAACTTTTAGACATAAGAAACGAACGGTTTTCGAAACATTAAAACGTCGTAAAGCAATATCTAGTAAAATAATTTTCAGGTAATTTGAGATCAAATTTGCCGAATGACAGTTGAAATAATTCATTCGTTACGGAATTTTTCGTTGTACTATGTTTTGCCTGATTTTCACGGTTGTAAAGCAAAACTAATAAACATTTAATTGCATCACTAAATGTTAATTTCCACACGACTAGGAAATTCAATATTTTAGTAAACTTTTTCATATAATTTTTTATGCGGAATTGCAATCGAGAGCTACGGAATATGGTCTGCATAGCAACATCGCCACTACGAACCATTTGTCTCTCTGCTTTACACCTCATCCACAAGGTCAATCCTTCCTGTTATGTCTTGTAGTTCGAAGATGGATGGGAAATTTGTACTTTCAGCTTCATTTGAGAGATCCAAATTCATCAAACTTTATCCTGTTTCCTTAACGTCTAAATGAAGGATTCTCAATCAATCCTAATTTCAAAAATGAAATAGATTCAGCCATTACTATGTGATCTGTAATTGACATTAGGAGGATTGCGAATATTACTACTTAAAAAATATCACTCTCTAACATGGAAAAGTTTATTCAACTTTATAGCTATTTTGAGCTTTTGCTCATCATCAGAGTATGAGTTTGAAACTAAAATACAAAGTTAGCGATTTTCTTATATACAAGTACAAAGAGAAGGGTTAACAGAACAGGTAAAATACATTTAGAAATTAACATTGGGTACTGATACATAATTGAGAACTACTTAAAATCCCAAATATTGAGAAATAACATAAATCAATCAGGTCGTTAAGTAGTGTTTGATTATATTCTGTGTTATTTTTGGCTTTGAATATTTCTTAGGATTCCAGATAATTGAGTTTAATACCTTTTTGTCAAATACAAGTTCTACTAAAATATATTATTAAATGCTCGATGCTTTTCGATACACAGTATCTTTGTTAAGAGCGAATGAATACTACAAATATATCTTACTAACAAATGTTTATATATCCTGAAGAGGCAACCACTCAGAGCTATCCGTAATCGAACTAATGTTTAGGAAATAAATTTAATAAGGGTGAGTTATTTATGTCTGCCACATCATTAGGAATTTCCAGTGAATACCTAAATCTGTTAATTTCAAGTACTTCCAGAAGGTTGAGTTTTACACCTCTATTCTCAGAATGTAGGATTTTGAATTCTGAATTGAAAGAGTGGCTGTTTTTCTTTGAATGATTTGAATAATTTGAATCGGTTTTTACATTTTAAAACAACGTTTGTGTTCAGAGATTGTAACATTAAAATTTCTTCCTGTTCTACCTATATAAAACAATTACAATCTGCACAATCCAATCTATAAACAAACACAAATCAACAAATTTAAATATAGCGTTCAAAACATCAACAAATTTAGGTTCATTTATCATAAATCTCCAATTAATAAAGAAAATAAATCAGGTGTTTATAGATTGGATTGTGCAGATTGCAATTATTGTTTTATGTAAGAATCTCTGAACAAAAACGCAGTTTCATCAATGGAAAACCCGATTCAAATTATTCAAATCATTTTAGGTAAAACGGTCACTCTTTCAATTCAGAATTTAAAATCCTACATTCTTAGAATAGAGGTATAAAACCCAACCTTCTGGAAGTACTTGAAATTAACAGATTTAGGTATTCACCGGAAATTCTTAATGATCAGGTAGACATAAATAACTCACCCTTATTAAATTTATTTCCTAAACATTAGTTCAAATACGGATAGATCTGAGTGGAGTTCAGGTAAGAAAGCTCATTCATAAGCTCGATTTTGTCGGTATTTGCGCGAAATTGCACAAGTGGATGAAAGAATATATGTCCAACAGAACTTTTGATGTCAGAGTGGGCTCTTCATATTCAGCGGAGAGGCCGGTATTGCCAGGGGTTCCTCAGGGATCTATTCTGGGCCCCCCCTCTTTCAAAACCATACGCCCGATACGTGGAGCTACAATCTCTGCAAAATGGGTCTAGAAGAAGTCGTAGGAAGATCACTTCTGCAGAACAAGACCGCTTTTTGTGCCGAATTGCAAGAAGAGACCCTAGTGTTTCGCTCCCCATACTCCAAAGGCAATTTCTTGAAGCAACCGGCATCAGTATATCGGTCGAAACGATGGTCAAAGACTTCGTTTAAGGAGTTTATACAGCAGAAGGCCCTTAAGAGTTCCAGAGCTAACCAGACAACAAGAAATCAACAGACTTAATTGGTGTATCAAGCACCAAAATGACCGCCGGATTCGGGTTTTGAGGGGTCGTGGAAGACAAGCTAGACTCCGAGCAGCAAGACAAATTCCGAAATACTAGGCGGGCTGTGTGATGTTTTGTGGTGGCATTATGCTGAGAGTCAAAACAGATTTGATATCGTTTCCTGCGAGTGTAACGGCTAGAAATTACGTAGACCTATTGCTGTAGCCCATAGTGAGCTTCTGGCGAGGTGCCCACGGTGAGAATTTCACTTTTATGCAAGATAATGCTCCTCCGCATACCAGTAACCTCACGAGCCATTGTCCAGAGGGAATCGCTATTTTGGACTGGCTAGCTTGCTCTCCAGACCTAAATCCTATTGAACATTTATGGTATAATTTCCAAAGGAAAATTAGATTGAGCCAGGATAATCCAAGAACCCCACAACAGCTCATCCAAGCCGCCACAGAAGAGTGGCAGAATGTCCCCAGAGGAGATCGAAAACCTACTCTAAAGCATGCCTAGACGGATTCAGGCTTGTATCAGGGAAGAAGGAGGTAATAAAAGCTACTGAGGTCGAGATGAAAATACCTACTCCTACTTCAATTTTTCTACTACATGCGGAAAGAGTCTCTCATTTTCTTTCATTCGTTTCTTTCTTACAATCCTACGAAATTTCCAAAATCCCTGAGGTGATATTCGAAATATCCGATAATTCCATAAAAATTTGGTTGTGTGTAAGTATGGATTAGGTGGCTAAGCTAATTATCTTTTCCGCAGGTCCGTCTTGAAGTGAAAATCCAAACTAACACTAATAAGATTGCATTTCCATCATGAACAGGCTTGACTTTTCGTCAAAATCGCGTTGTAGCAAACAAATTCTAGATTAATCTCTCAGCTTCAAAAATTTTCGAATTTTATCGATATTCAATGTGCCTGTCGAAATGTTTTCGTGACATAGGTGACTTCGATTGTATCTCCTTTTGAGTATTACGTTATGTGTACTAAATTTCTCTATAAAGGCGTGTTCTCATGAAAATTAGAGAATTGTACAATTTTTCTCCAATCCGATTTTTTTGTTCTATGTGAATTTAAAAGACAAGTCGGTTGCAGCAGAAGCAAGGTAGGAGGTGGTTTCATTTTCTCTTTATCCAACTACCTCTATAAAACATCGGAAGTCGCGCACCCTGTACATGCCTCATATAGCAGAAATGACTGCATTTCTATTTATCTTCAATGTGAGCTGTGCTAATCTGATTCAGAATTATCACACAATATAAACAAATTGCTACTTATAAAAATCTTTCTTTCACATATTCGAATATTCGTTAAAATTTTCTAATACATTCTTTTCTTTTCAGGTAAGAAAATTTGCAGTAACTATCGGTATACGTAAGTTTCAAGATATTCTCTACAATTATTTAGATACGTTAGGAAAATATTGGAAAATTTTCTGTAATGCTACTGGTAATCTCGAGATTGGCTTTAAAACCAAGAAATGGTTAGCGGAAAAGGAAGAATATTCATGTTATTCAATTATGGACAATATTTGAATAAACACAGAGACCTCATAATAGAAACAAATATAGATTTATCTGAGGAAAACATAAACCAACTCTTATTTTACATGTAATTGAAAACGATGAGTATGCCTGAGCAGATTCTTTATATTTAATATTTCATTTTCATGTTACCTTTGAACAACCGATTTTGAATATTTCTTGCTGTAATGACTACAAACTAAGAATACTTCAGGCTACATAGGGTGTCCTACAATAAAGTAACATACCAAAGTTATTATTTTTAAGTGAGACACGCTATATTTTGCTTCATTTTCGACTCTTTCAGGAAAATTGATGATTTGTTTGTTCGAAATTCCCTATACCTATCCTAAATATTTTCCGAAATATTTTACAGTATTTGTAATTTGAGGACTTTGGAAAAAAATTCTGTGTTCTCAATATTGATTTCAAAGCTTCAGATATACAACTATTGTAATAGCAGTAGTTGTTGCTTGAACATATGATACATTTTGCTGATCTATGTTACACAGGGTGTTTGAAAACGATTTTTGAAGTTGGGACTCATTCGAATCATATTTCACTGTTTTTTTTCTCAAATGGCATACCTTATATCTAAAAGGTCGAGTAGGTGGTATACTTTGATACATTTCGCATGGTACCTAGGTTCCCAATACCTTTTTCAACGGTTCCGAAGATTAGCCAATTTTCATTCAATTTCCAGAAACATTCAAATTATTCGATCCAATTTCTGTCTGAAAAAAAATCCGAATTAGATTAAATCATTCCTGTACTTGAAGGTCATGAATCGTAACCATCCAACAACTGTTGAGTAAATTCGACAAAAAAAAATTATAATGTGCTAACTGCGCTTTACATGTTGCTTCTATCGTCCTTCAATTCCCAACTATCATTTTCTATGCTCCGACGAAACAATACCGTGATATTATATTCGAGTTCGTTGTCTACTCCCGTTCCATAATTTTCCTAGTATTCTATGTTTCTGTGTCCCTTCCATTTTCCGATGATTCTGTCAATTTAATTGATAATTTATTTCAACTCCGATAGTTGAGGACTATTAGTGAAAGTTAAGGAATTGAAGGGTTTCAAAAATATCTCCAATAAATGAAGAAAATGTCCTATTATTAACTAAATCTCAAGTGTGAAAAGTGGATTGTAAGTTAATAATTCGCTAGGGCTCCATGGAGCTAATTAAACTTCTTGTACCGGAAATTGTGGATATTACCAGACCTGTGACCTTCCTATTGTCGGTCGCTTTAACTACAGTTGCGATTTCTTCCTCCGTTATTCCTTCGAAGTCCATATGCTTGATATCAAGGCAATGTGTTTCATTCGTGATCCATTCAGCACTTTCATTATGTTCTTTGGGGTTCGGCCAAAACGATGACCAATAATCGGTCAAGCATTGTGCGTCCCGTACTCCTCTGCTATTGTTGTTCGCAGTTTTGATATTTCCCCTATGAAAATTGGCCGCGCTTTGAAGGAACCTTTGGTTTTGGTGTTTTTTTTCAATATACTTGATGTGTTGTTTGTGATTAGGGTTTTATATTCGTACCAATTTTTCTATGTGATTTCAAGCGCCTTGAGGGTTTTTCGTTTCTCAAGAATTCTGTGAGGCGACCGATTTCAGCTCTAATATTATCAATATCTTTCTCCAGTCGTTTTTGCCCATGTGCTTTTTGGCTCAGCTCGAATCAGAGTTGTGGAGACTTGTTGTTTATGTATTCGAAGAACCGCTACCGCTCCACAGTAAATCTTTGAATCTTGTCCATGGTATTCTGGTAAGTGTATTCTTCAAACACTGAGTTTATGCTTACTACGATGATATTGGTGCTTATGTTCGTCTTAAGTTTGAGCAGTTTAGGTCGTTTAGTTGGGTTACTATCACTGAATTCAGAGTTGAGTTCTGATCTTTCTAAATGCATAAATTCGTTCTGCTGATTTGGCTCAGGAAAACGTTCTATGTTGATATTCGTTTCTGTGGCTTCGATACTATCTGTAACACTTTCATTTACTCTGGCAGATATACGATTATGTGTATCATTTTCGTTTCTGAGTTCCATTATAAAATCTTATCGTATGCGTTTCAATGTTTCTGAAGCAAAAAGCCTATTTCTAACGATTGTTCTTTGTTGATCCGAAATTCTCTGCTCGGATATGTGCTGCAATCCCGGATATTTTTCTGCGAACGCAAGATGTAACGCGTATCTGTATGCTGTCATTTCCGATTCCAAGTTTGTAATCTTGTAGTAGGAACGCATAATGAAAGAATTCGTTTCCTAGGGAGTCCGGCTCCCGTGGTCGTAGGCATAATGGCTTGCACCACCGTTGAAAGATCAATGATGTTGATGTTGTTTTCCATTTGGTTTCGTGTTGCAGTATCCATATCACGCTGCTTCCGTCGCTAACCGAGGGAGACTGACTCACTTTCCGAACAAGACCCTCTTCCTAAATCTTGAACGCGACAAGAGGGTATGGTGGTACAATGTACATTCACCGTTTATTCCGTCGATTGTACATCATTGGATAAGCTAGAGTACCTCGGGTTCGCTAAGCCCGTACACAGAAATAATATTTCTGAACCCCTGGGGTGTATTATTATTATTATTATGAAAATAAAGTTATCGAAAAATGTTATAATTATTGTATCAAAGGTTTTCTAACCATCCCCGTATATTGGGGATCATTATAATTTTTTGAAAACTGCATTTCTACTTTTTCAATTAAATGTGAAATTTCCTCCTGCATCCTTGATTGAAAAGCATTTTGAGGAACATTAACGTAAAATTATTCCATCAAGTTTTTTAGTAGTATTTCATTCATTTCAAGTTTGTTATTCTCCAACATCCAACGTTTCCGAAGTTTTACTTCTAAACTATCAAAGTACAAGAAAATTCCATCTATTAATTTGCACACAATAACTCTCCGTTCCAAAACAAGAAAGCCAGAAAGCGCTGGCAATTCTTAAAACTCCATTATGCCAACAAATTGCCTGAAAATTCGCTAATCCATGCAGTCGAAAGGGGGAGAGGGGAACCGTGACGGTTCCCCGAAATAAGAATTATATGTTACGTAAGATGCGGACCGACGGCCCACATTGTGTCGGAGGCTAACCCGTCCAAGGACGACGAGATCGTAGAAATAAACCACTCGGTATTCAGTTCAACCTATATGTTAAGTGATATAATAGCGCTGAAAGTTTCAGACATATTGTTAACATCCTGATGAGGTTTATACTTTTTATATCTTTTTATATCTAGTCGATTGAAATGTTACATGAGCTAGAGGACGCAATTTTATTTTTGGGACATGTGAGGGGGGTCAATAGAAGCTTAACACAAGTTTGTGGGGTTGCTACCCTTGTCCCCAGCCGCCATCTTGGGAAAAGGGGTGCAAACACCTTTTCGCGATATCTCGGAAACTATACGCCCTACAAAAAATTTGTGTGAATATAATTTGTAGCAAATGGGTTCGCCTATAAATAGGCTCATATAACTTTTTGCCGTAAATTTGAAATTAATGAAGTTATAAGGAAAAAGGGAGAATATATTTAGAGAAAATTTCTTTCTTCTTCTTTCAATCTTGTAGATGGTCTGAGGAAAAAAGTGAGAAAGTTTCTATAAAAATTTTCTTATCTGTTCTATAACTTTTTTTTCATACATTTTACAAAAAAATTACCTCAAACTAATCTTGAAGATGGTCTTTTGAGGAACTTTTTTCTCCTTAATTTTTTTTTTATTTCATTCTTTTAAAACGTTGTTACAGATCTCCAAAGTTGACCGGGTTCGTCCATGCTCATAGGAATCCGGTCAAAACAAAATGTTTAACTTAATTTTATGATATTTTTTTTTAATTTTAAATATCCTCGAAAATTTTCGTTAAATCCCTACCTACAACTCTACTTATACATTGCTAACTCTTTTCCGCGCCACCTATAATGTAGAGTCTGTAGGCGCGTTTTTTTTCCCCAATGGCCTACACCACAGACATCTTGTCGATGACATAATGATATTTTCAATCAGTTATTAGCAGGCTATTCTATTCTACTTTACTTTGATGGTCCAGGCTGTGGCTCAGAATGTAATTCAACGTCGAATGTGAAGGTTTGGGGAATGACAGGAGTTGAAATTGGAATTTTAATTGGAAATTCATCTTCGAATTCATTTTCTTCTAGTAACTTTGATGTTTCGCCAGAACAATGAAGGCATACTGTAGATATTTTCAGGCCTGCTATCCTGCAGCCACACATGCTTCCACAATTTCCTTTGCATCTGCGGAAAATTAATTGCATGAGATCGGGGGGTGCTGGAGGCTTGGAAGCTTGTATTGGCATCCAAATTTTTGCTTAATTTTCCATCTCCAATCTTCAGGATTTTGATATCTTTCGAGCCACTACTGGACCTAGTGATATACTCGGAGACTGTGAAAATGAACTGCATCTTGTGTGGGAGGAAGCGATGATAAACTAAATGAATTTTAGTCACTGTCTTGCATTGTATCGCATGCCGTCTAATTTTTCGTCTTTATTGCCGTATAAAGCTACGAAAAAACGTTCGCCAAGAAGAGTGAGCAAATATGGATCGACTTTCTCACTCAGGAATAGCCCGATACCACCAACTAATTCTGGATGTTTCTCCAGAATTTTTATAAACTTTAGTTTCCGCATATTATTATTATTATGTACACACGACACTAACACAACATAAATAGACAAGCTATTGCAAGTGCAACAGCGACAGGGAAACGAGTTTTTCCACAGGTTTTTTTAACTCGTTTATTGAATCATACGCAAGATAGTATGGTTCCCCGGTTACATTTCCTGTGCTCACACTTGTGTTTTTCTGACACACACCAAAATTACACTGGTCTACAATGGTTTTGTTGCCCTAGATATGAAAATGATTTTTGGGTCTATTTATGCACACAATTCGTGAAACTATCAATGATTTTGTAGAATTTGCTCTGATTTCTTTTTAAATCTTTATTTTCATTTTACATAACAAAAATCGTAAAACAAGAAACAAAATAACAGATATATTTATAATGTCAGTTATGTTTTGAGAAATTCGGATACATCGAAGTAAATAAAGAGGAAAATGTCGAAAATATATTTCATATTTCCATAAATCACCTTTTATGAGCTTTTCTTCTATAATTTTTCAAGGGACAATCTCTTTTCAAAGACCAGCAGTAATCTGCCTTTCTTCCATCACTTTTAGATCTTGATGAAACCGCTCTCCCTGTTCCTCACTATAATTTCCTAAATTATCCGGAAATTTATCTAGATGGTTGCGGAGATAGTGTAACTTAATACTCATATTTGCTCCTAAAGTCTGAAAGTTTGTCAGCATATTTTGCACAATTTCTTCATAATTTGCTGCTTTATGGTTACCTAGGAAATTTTCGACAATCAACACAAAACTTTTCCAAGCTTTACTTTCCGGAACAGTCATAACTTTGATAAAATCTAAGTCTTTCATCAATTGCCGTATTTGAGGACCATCAAATATTCCACCTTTCAATTTTTCCATACTAAGCTTCGGAAATTTTCTGCAAATGTAATTAAAACAATTTCCGTCTTTGTTCAACGCTTTTACAAATTGCTCAATCATACCTAACTTAATATGTAATGGTGGAAGTATGATTTTGTCTCTGCTCACCAGCGGCTGCCTTATTACGTTGGCTTTACCGACAGTTAAAGAATTTCTTACAGGCCAAACATCTTGTTTCCCAATGAAAATGCTTTGCTCTACTATCCCACATACAAATAAAGCAAGGGTATTTTGTATATCCACTTTGTGTAAAAAATTAACCATTTTTAAATCCACACAGATCGGCCATTGATGCTCAGAGTATTTAATTTTCTCTAAAACTAATTTTACATTTTCATATTCTTCTTTGAGTTTCGTTGAATGGGCAATTGGAATTGATGCAAATTTATTTCCATTGTGCAATAAGACGCATTTTAAACTTCTTTTGCAACTATCAATAAAAAGGCGCCATTCAGTAGATTTGTACTCTTTTAAACCCATGTCTATAAGCAGCTTCGAGATATCATTACAATACACTAATCCTTCATTTTCACTAAAAAATTGTAATAACTCTTTTTCTCGCGTTCTGTATGTTGTAATTGTTACTGTTGGTGCCAATAAATTTTTTTCTTTCAATCTTGAGGCCAACAGTTCTGATCCTTGTTTTGATAAATTGAGATCACGTATTAAATCACTGAGTTCATTTTGAGAAAATAACTTTGGCGTAGATGTTTCACCTTCCCATTCACTTCCACTAGTAGATGGTCCCGATTTCTGTGAATTTGGTAACATCATTGTTTCTGAGGGCATACGAATTTCTTTTGAAATGTATATGGGCCGAGGGAGATTTTCACTGTGTAGAACCGGACATTTCGTAGACTGTAAGTCTGGGTATCTCCACGTTTGATTTCGATTAAAACCTTTAACATCTACTACGCAAAAGTAACAATCATCTAAATGATTCGTAGGCTCCATCCAGATCATAGGAATACCAAAGTCTAATCCAGAACGTTCACCTTTTTCCACAACCGTAAAGACTCAACACAGGACTTACAAACTTTATTAGGAACCCATGGTTTACCTAATTTGTCCATTTTGAAACCAAAATATTCAACATAAGTCTCCTTGACAAAGTCTGTGATATTTCTTTTTGTTTTTTTGGTACATAAATACCGCAAATATAACAAAATAAATCACTACAATATTTACACTTTCTTCGTGACGAACTCATATTTTAGACTAGAAGACAAATATATAAGAATGGACATTCAGTAATTGAAACAAAATATTAATCCATGACACTTTATCCAGGTTTACGTATATGTACTTCAATATTGTCAAATAACTGAGATCTCAGCTGTTCTGTGGAGCAAGGGGTCTGAGAGTGGGGATCAGGTGATGTTTGTATGCGCGAAAAAGTTGCGCAGAAGCCTAATCATGACTGAAAAATCAAATTTTATTTCTAACAAGCTTATAATTGTTCAAAACATAAGAAATGCAAAAGTCATGAAAATACGAGCACATTGAGAACTTTCATGAATATATTCGTAATCTGGGCACTTGAAAACATAAAAATTTGCGATGATATCCAGGGCAACAGTAAAAAAATTCTTTTTGTAGATATAATATATATATAGATATAAGCATTTATTGTAAATACAATTATTCGAATTTTGTAAATCCTCTCTTTTTCAAAAGAATAGGTTGCTTATGTTGTATTACATTCTGAGAAAGCATTAAGAAACAGCAAATTCTGTGCTAATTCGGACCTTTTCTACCTTCTTAACATTCTCGGAGATGTACACTCTTCTTAAAAATTACTATAAGAAGAAGTTCTATAGTACCAGTTAGCTATGAATGAGTTGTAGTTGTAAGTAGTGATTTAACAAAAATTGTTGAGAATGTATTTACAATAAAATAAGATTATAAAACCAAGTTAAACATTTTGTTTTGACCTATCTGGTCCACCAAAGTTGACCGGTATGGTCAATGCTCATTGACCATACCGGTCAACTTTGCTGCGCTGTAATAGCGTTTCAAAATAACTGAAATCCATTTCCAAATTTTCCTCAGACCATCTACAAGATTGAAAGAAGAAGAAAGAAATTTTCTATAAATATATTCTCCCTTTTTATTATAACTTCTTCAATTTCAAATTTAGAGCGAAAAGTGATATGAGAATATTTGTAGGCAAAGCAATTTGCTACAAATTATGTCCTTACAAATTTTTCGCAAGACGTATAGTTTTCGAGATATCGAGAAAAAGTGTTTACACCCCTTTCTTCAAGATGACGGCCGGGCGACAACTGCGGCAACCCTACAATCTTGGGTTTAAACTTCTATTGATCCCCCCCACCTGTCCCAAAAATAAAATTGCGTCCTCTGAAAAATATTCAATATTCGGCCTTTAAATTGTAACTCAATCGAAAAATTCTTGGAATAGCTACCGAAACCGTAACTGCAACTAAACTGATGCCAAAATTATTTTACTTAAAACAAAAAATCACTACTTTCTGTCAAAAACCTTCAAAGTAAGCCCCTTCAGAAATAATACAGTTACGCCAACGAATAATACAATCTTGAAAACATTTTTCGAACGTTTTTTCCGGAATCGTCCTAATTTGAACATCATCGTTTTGTATAACCTATTTACGGTCAAAGTTTTTTGGGAATGTATATTTAAATGAGATAAAAACACAAGGTTTAACTTTAATCTACACTTTATTTGAAAAATTCGACGACGTTTCGCTGACACAGCAGCTTTATCAAGAATGAAGAGTATGGTATTATAAACAAATCGTAGAACAAGTTGGATGAATAACAGGAAAATCCACACCGAGCCATTGTACAGTTAGTATGAAAGGTAATAAAACTAATTAAACAAGTTAAGTAGGGGTGAGTAATTCACATCTACCTGTTCATTCAAAAGCTTGTCCGAATATTTGTATCTATTTATTTCTAATGCTTCTAGGAGATCTAATTTTGAACTTTTGATTTTATATGTAATATGTCAAAGTTTTTATTGAATGAATGGTTTTCTTTTATTAGGTGGTTTGAATAATTTGAATCAGATTTATTTTATCGAAGCTACGTTTATGTTCAGATGTTCTTATGCCAAAACTCCTATAGGTCCTACGTTTATAAATTTTATCACAAGAACCGCAATTGAGTTTATAGATTCCTGATTTACTTGATTTTTCAACACGAGATTTATTATTTTTATATGTTTACCTAAGTTATTAGAAGTTTTGAAAGTTATATTAAGATTTTGTTTGACGAGAAATGATTTAATATTTGTACTTGCAGAACCGCAGATTGTTAAACTGTTGAATATTTTATAGTCTTTATGAATAGGATATACTTCATTTATTGCTTTCTGATACAGATTTTACGAATGATTAGATCTATCATATCCGGATTATATGAATTATTAATGGCTATCTGTTTGATGATGTTTAACTCTTTATTATAATCTTCTACTGATAAAGGTAAATTGAGTAACCGATGTACCATGCTGTTTAAAGCTGCAACTTAATAATTCATATAATCCGGATATGATAGATCTAATCATTCGTAAAAACTGTATCAGAAAGCAATAAATGAAGTATATCCTATTCATAAAGACTATAAAATATTCAACAGTTTAATATTCTGCGGTTCTGCAAGTACAAATATTAAATCATTTCTCGTCAAACAAAATCTTAATATAACTTTCAGAACTTCTAATAACTTAGGTAAACATATTAAAAATAATAAATCTCGTGTTGAAAAATCAAGTAAATCAGGAATCTATAAACTCAATCGCGGTTCTTGTGATAAAATTTATATCGGTAGGACTTATAGGAGTTTTGGCATAAGAACATCTGAACATAAACGTAGCTTCGATAAAAATAAATCTGATTCAAATTATTCAAACCACCTAATAAGAGAAAACCATTCATTCAATAAAAACTTTGACATATTACATATAAAACCAAAAAACAAACATTCGGACAAGCTTTTGAATGAGCAGGTAGATGTGAATTATTCACCCCTACCTAACTTGTTTAATTAGTTTTTATTACCTTTCATACTAACTGTACAATGGCTCGGTGTGGATTTTCCTGTTATTCATCCAACTTGTTCTACGATTTGCTTATAATACCATACTCTTCATTCTGTTTGTCATTCTTGATAAAGCTGCTGTGTCAACGAAACGTCGTCGAATTTTTTCAAATAAAGTGTAGATTAAAGTTAAACCTTGTGTTTTTTATCTCATTTATATCATGGATCTACATCAAGTAACGGCCTCCACAACTCAAATGTATATTTATTTTTACAATATTTGAACATAAAGTGAACAGAAACAAGCAATGAAACTGAAAAAAAATTAGTTTATGAAAAAAGTGGGTGTACTTTTTAAGGTACACTGGGCACTGGGTGAAAAATGGAAAAGCAATCTCTGTCAATACATAATGTTTCTTAGCACTTGCAACAAGCCCATTTGATGCTTGTGTGACATAAAACGCAACGCAATTGCTTTGGAAGCTTTTTGGGTTATGTCCATTATTATCAAGTACCAACTTGATCGGCTTTTAATGGTATCATGTGAGCGCAAAAAGCATCTAGCAATGTACCATATGAAATTTAGTTGGTCAAACGGTTCTACATTAGCTACAGTACAGGGTGGGGCGTAATTTAAGGGCGTTTTTGAAATGAGAATAGCTCTCGCTGTTTTTCAACGTAGAACATTTTTAATTACGTAAAATGAGAGGTTATATGTTACCATTTAGTGCAGAAAAATTGAAGAGAATCTTGTTCTGAAACTGACATCAGGCAGATGACGTCCGTGTTCCGCAATTCGATCCTCAAAATTATGCATTAGTCAATCTAACAAATCAGTGTCGATTGCCCTTACTTTTCTTGTGATGCCTGTTTCAACTCTTGCAGATTTCGAGGTTTATCTCACAAGCAGTGAGATCCAAGAAACGACGGGGCCACGGCACATCATCAAAAGGGAGATTACATGACCAGGAAAAATGCGACTTACAACTTCCATTGAGGCTCTATCTGTATGTGTCGTGACACCATCCTGTTGGAACCAAACATTTCTTCATTCTTCGCCTTCGCAATTCTGGAATAAAAAAATTCTCCAGCATGAACACATATCGCTGAGAGTTTACAGTTACGGTTGCCCTTCTCTAATCCTCGAAAAAATATGATCCAATCAATCCAAGAAGGCTCATAGCGCACCAAACGGTGACTTTTTCTCTGTTAAGTGTGGATTAATGCAGTTCGCGAGGGTTTTCTCCTGCCCAATATCGACAGTTCTGTTTATTAACCGAACCGCTCTAATAAAAATGAGCCTTATCACTCATTATTATCAATGATCTATTTTCATCTGCGGTAATCATTTGCATTCTCTCGGCAAACTGCTGGCGTTGTGCAAAATCTTCTTCGTTCAGGTGCTGGACAACCATGAGCTTATAGGGGGGATTTGGTTTTCGACCTCCTCTGGGGTTATATTCTGCCAGTCCTCTGTGGTGGCTTGGATCAGCTGTTGTAAGGTGCTTGGATTATCCTGGCGTGATCTAATTTTTCTTTTGAGATTATCCTATAAATGTTGAATAGGATTCAGGTCTGGGCAGCAAGCTGGCCGGTCCAAAATAGCGATTCCCTCTGTTTCAAGATAGTGTCGAGCGAGGTTGCTGGTATGCAGAAGAGCATTATCTTACATAAAAAATGAGATTCTCACCGTGGGTACCTCGCCAGACTCTCACTATGGACTCCAGCACTTGGTCCACGTAATTTCTAGCCGTTACACTCGCAGGAAACGAAATCAAATTTGTTTTGCCTCAGAGCATATGCCACTCCAAAACATCATACTGCCCCCTTGGCATTTTGGAATTTGTCTTTCACGACCCCTTAAAACCCGAATCTGGCGTTCATCTAATCGAACACCATTTCTGGTTTCATCCGAAACCAGAACATTTCGCCAATTCTCAATATTCCAAATTTGGTGCTCGATACCAATTAAGTCTGTTAATTTTTTGTCTTTGTCGTATCGTCTGCATGTTGCTTCCAGAAATTGCCTTTGGAGTATGGGATACGACGCACTAGGGTCCCTTCTTGCAATTTGCCACAAAAAGCGGTCTTGTTCTTCAGAAGTGATCTTTCCACGACTTTTTCTAGGCCTATTTTGCAGAGATTGTAGCTCCACCTATCCAGTATAGGCCTTTGAAATCACCCCCTGTTAAACCCCCATTGTGGCCGCTATATCCCTCTGTGTCATACCTTCTCTAATGAGAGCAATTATTCGACCCCTCTGCACATCGGAAAATCCAACGTCAGGCATTTTCAATTATGATTATAGGCTTTTTTAAATTTTGAAATTCACAGTTTCAGATTTCAATGACGACTGAGAACAATATTCCCAACATGTGGTTATAATTCAACATTTCTCATCATACTATCCAGTTTTTTCACAACAAAAAACTTCATTCTTCACAAGTAGTCAAAAATGCATGGTTAAAAACAATCAATAATGTGAAATAGCGAGTGATTCCATATATTTGTTGTGTGTAGTGTCGTTTTTATAGTTCAGAGGGCGTAAATGTGTTAATTAAAAAACTATTTTTTCCACTCGCTGCAGCAGCAATAATTTCAATTTACTTTAGTCAAATTTATTATAACATAACAAGAAAATTCAAATAACATTTTTGTTTGAATTGTGGAGGCCGTTACTTGATGTAGATCCATGATATAAATGAGATAAAAACACAAGGTTTAACTTTAATCTACACTTTATTTGAAAAAATTGACAGCAGCTTTATGCCAAAACTCCTATAGGTCCTACTGAGTTTTGCATAAGAACATCTGAACATAAACGTAGCTTCGATAAAAATAAATCTGATTCAAATTATTCAAACCACTTAATAAAAGAAAACCATTCATTCAATAAAAACTTTGACATATTACATATAAAATCAAAAGTTTAAAATTAGATCTCCTAGAAGCATTAGAAATAAATAGATACAAACATTCGGACAAGCTTTTGAATGAACAGGTAGATTTGAATTACTCACCCCTACTTAACTTGTTTAATTAGTTTTTATTACCTTTCATACTAACTGTACAATGGCTCGGTGTGGATTTTCCTGTTATTCATCCAACTTGTTCTACGATTTGTTTATAATACCATACTCTTTCATTCTGTTTGTCATTCTTGATAAAGCTGCTGTGTCAGCGAAACGTCGTCGAATTTTTTTCAAATAAAGTGTAGATTAAAGTTAAACCTTGTGTTTTTATCTCATTTATAACATTTTTGTTCTTCTAAACTGCAGTTTCCTTATGAATATCATTTCCGATAGAAATGACAGAGATAAAGTGTATGAATTTTTAAACATATCTTTCGAGAAACTAGCTGCGATAGCATTGCTACTGCTGATAGCGAAAACGTTTTTATTTTCTGAGATGTTTTTCAGATCGTTCGAATCATATTCGACTATTCGGAATTCCATAAAATCCTGAAACTGGGTCAGATAAACAGTATAAGTTAGTTCACGTTAAACCAATTACTTTTGCATTCGAAATTCAGAGTTTTATGCTACCGAATAGTTCTTACGAGCAACCTGAATAGAAGTAAGGGGACGTCGATAGGGAATATATTTTCAGGAATAATTTTATTCATTTTCAAGTAGGTAAATGAGGCAACCATTATCGAATTTCAAAGATTTGATATATCCCCTTAATTCTTTTATGCTTTTTTAAATTTGTTATTGTAGCTCTACGAAGCTTCTGGATAACTGTGCAAAAACTTCCAGAAAAAACGACTGTTATACGAACTAAGTTCCGCAGATATTATCAATGCTGTGGCACTTCCATTTTCATGTTATTTCAAATGGCATAATGTATGTTTCTATTTTTTCATTGTAGAAAGTTGAATTCTGAACAATTTTTGTTGAACAGAAACGAAGTAGACCATATTCTTAAAACCTTCAATGAATTCCACAAAAGGTTGCAATTTACTTTTAGAAACCGAGGAAAATAACAGCATCAACTTCCTTGACATAAAAATAACAGGAAAAGACAATAAGTAACTAACAAGATGGTACTGAAAAGAAATAAATGAAGATATCATCTTGAACTACAATTCAAACCATCACCCATACCAGAAAAAGTGCATTATAAAAGGATGTTTTGACAGAGCACTGAAAAGTCACCTCACCACAATTGAGAAAACGTACTAAAGGACACAAAAGACCTACTAAGAATGTATTACTACCCAGAAACCGTCATAAACAAAATCATCAAAGAACGAACACATATACTGTACAACACAGAACAAAAAAAGAAAAACGACATTACTAACAGCACATGATACATAACTATCCCATACATACCTCAACTAAGAGAAACCATCAAGAACATCCTCAAACCTTATAACTTCAAAATAGCCTACTCAGCCACGAATCAAATAAGACACGTACATACAAAACTAAAATCCAAAATACCGCACATGGGGGAAACCGACATAGTATACACAATACCCTGCAAGAACTGCGGAAAGGACAAACAACAACACCTCAAAGAATGTCTCAAACCCCATAAATACGCAAAAACGACATCACTGCACTGAACAAACACAAAAAAAACCATTGAATTTGGGAGGCTTTTACCTAAAAGTAAAATTCCATTATCAATAATGAAAAACAAGTAATGTGTTTTTAGGAATTTTACTTAATAATTGTGATTTGTAACGCGTTTTTCACTACAACCGTAGCTTCTTCAGACGAATGAATGTACAGAAAATAAGAATCAGCATATAAATACAAATGTTCTTAAGGAATTAAAAGCTTATTGGGTTTCTCGTTCTTAAGTGGTTATTGATGACAGGTATATCCAATAAAATTAAGGAATAGATTGCTCCCTGAAGAGATTTCATAGAGGTGAAGGGCTTAAATCGACTTGTTCATTGATGAGTCTACCTGTGTGTTTGTGTTTGTTGATTTCTAAAGTTTCCTAAAGCTCTACCTTCCAATATTTATTTTCTGTATGCAAAATTTCAAACGAATTTGTGTCGAAAGAGTGACTATTATCTTAGAGATGGTTCGCGTAATTTGAATCTGATTTTTAATTGAAAACTGCGTTTTTGTTCCGATATTCTAATATTAAAATTTCTATGTGTTCTACCAATGTAGAAATTATCACAGTCATTGCAATTCAATCTATATACACCTGACTTATTGTTTTTATCTGATTTGGTTTTATTATTTTTATGTATTTGCCTAAACTATTATTAGTTTGGAAAGCCATGTTGAAATTATTGCTACTCAAGAATGATTTCAGTTTCTCACTTGTAATTCCAACGTAGGTCAAGGTGTTGAATTTTTGTTTCAATTTATCGACAGGGTAATCTTCATTCAATGCGATTCTACTTTGTTTTTATTTAAAATTTTATTAATTAGTTTTGAAGTGGATGATTATGAATTAATTTCTCTAAATTATTCATGAATATTTCTGCTAACAAAAGATTGCCCATAATCAAGCCGTCTTCACTAGTATAATATTTGTTATTGAAATGGAAATAATTTGGATCTAAACAAATTTTTAATAATGAAAGAATATCTGATTTAGTGATCGTATTAACATCGAAAGAAATGAGTTTGAAAACAGGTGGTATAATAGTATCTTTGATGTTGGCAATTAGTTCGTATGAATTTTGACCAAAAATTTAGATTCCATAGTTACATAACAAACAACAGGAAATTTTAATATTAGAATATCGGATGATGAATATTGAAAGGTAGATCTTTAGGAAACTTTAGAAGTCAACAAACACAACCACTCAGGTAGACTCATCAATGAACAAGTCGATTTAAGCTCTTCACCTCTATTGAATCTCTTCAGGGAGCAATCTATTCCTTAATTTTATTGCATATACTCTCATCAATAACTACTTAAGAAGGAGCAACCCAATAAGCTTTCAATTACTTCAGAACATTTGTATTTATGTTTTATACTTATTCTCTGTACATTCATTCGTCTGAAGAAGCTACGATGTAGTGAAAAGCGTTACGAATCACAATTATTAAGTAAAATTTCTAAAATACATTACTTGTTTTTATTATTTACAAAAAACAAGAAAAACACGAATTTGACCTTTACCAGATTCTCAATAACAGGGCACAAAAGAAACACGTTTCAAAAAGGTTAACAATCACAGTAGATACAGAGAACACAGTGCAATACAAACAGATCCCAGAAACACTTGAAAACTCCACAAAGAAAACAGCGCCATAGAAATCTTGAACACACATAACCTCCGAAAACTGACATCTCCAAAACACAAAGTGAAATCTATAATTCAACAACAAATAAAAATAAAACAATAATCCAAAGATTAGTGGGTAATATACATTTCAAAAATAATTTAATATCAATCGTAATGTATATTTTTGTAATGTTGTGGATAAAATAATGTTAATGCCGGCTGAACTGTAATTTTCTAGCTTAATAACTCAAAGAATACATAACGGAAAACCAATTTATTATAATGTTTTGAAAAGTTCTCGAAGCAGGCTGCATGAATGTAAATAAAAAGTGAGGGGTTCTATTTAAAAATTTGAAAGTGACCTTCACGTGACCTTGACAACACTATTCAAGGTCATACTCATATCGCTATCTGATGCATCTGCTGAAACCCTACAACTTTTCTATGAAACGTTTTTTCCAAAAACGCATTATTTTTCAGATTTTGACCGGTCCGGGTCTTTTTGTTCACCCGGTATATACAGGGCGTAAATGAATAAGTGCGAACGATTTCGCGAGGTGATTCCTCAAGCTATTTTATGGCCAAAAGTTCCGATGAACATATGTTCATAGAAGCAAACGCTTCGTTATCAAAATACAAGATGTTGAAAATTTTTCAGTTTGTGTGATTACTACAGTTTTCAGATACTCAGGCACATAGGTGCCTTTTCAAAAATACATATTCAGATGATAGAAACAAGTATTAAAATATATAGGGCGGTACTGTGGCAGAAACGGAAAAAAATGCAACAAATAAAAAAGAAAAGAAAAGAAAAAAGTTGTGTACTGAGAGAAATCTGTAGGGGTAGAAAGGATACGTGAAAAAGTATCACCCTATAGATTTTCAGCTCAAACAAGTCATGCTGAATATTTCTTCCGTTAGTGATAGGAAATTTATCGAAACACGGTGTTGTTGAGGGAAAATCTTCTGACGTATTTTTCAGGATAAAAAACAAGTAATGTGTTTTTAGGAATTTTACTTAATAATTGTGATTCGTAACGCGTTTCACTACACCGTAGCTTCTTCAGACGAATGAATGTACAGAAAATAAGAATGAGAATATAAATATAAATGTTCTTAAGTATTTGAAAGCTTATTGAGTTGCTCCTTCTTAAGTGGTTATTGATGACAGGTATATCCAATAAAATTAGGGAATAGATTGTTCCTGAAAAGATTCAATAGATGTGAAGGGCTTAAATCGACTTGTTCATTGATGAGTCTACTTGAGTGTTTGTGTTTGTTTATTTCTAAAGTTTTCCAAAGATCTACCTTCCAATATTTATTATCTGTATGCAAAATTTCAAAATGTGGGTCGAAAAAGTGAATAATTTGTAGGAGATGATTCGCGTAATTTGAATATGATTTTTATTTGAAAAACTGCGTTTATGTTCCGATATTCTAATAATCAAATTTCTATGTGTTCTACCAATGTAGAAATTATCAAAGTCATTGCAATTATATCTATAAACACCTGACTTATTGTTTTTATCTGATTTGGTTTTATTATTTTTATGTATTTGCCTAAAGTATTATTAGTTTGGAAAGCTATGTTGAAATGATTACTACTCAAGAATGATTTCAGTTTCTCACTTGTAATGCCAACGTAGGTTAAGGTGTTGAATTTTTGTTTCAATTTATCGACAGGGTAAAATTCATTCAATGTTTTTCATTAGTTTGGGATTGTAACCATTATTTTTAGCAACTTGTTTAATCAAATTTAATTCTTTGTTGAATTTTCTGGTGATAACGGGATGTTAATCAATCTATGAATAAAACTATTGAATGCTGACATTTTATGTTGATACGGATGACACGAGTTGTGTATTATAATATCTGTATGTGACGGCACATGGTAAATTGCGAAAACACGTTTTCCATTTTCATTAGAAATTTTACGTCTAAGAAATTTATTGAATTATTGCTTTCTATTTCGGTTGTGAATCCAATTTTCGGATGTAATGAATTTTTATGATTTTCGAAAATTTTCAACTGTCTATCTGTTCCTGTGAAGCAAATAATGATATCGTCTACATAACGATACTAGTATAAACAATATTTACTAAGTGGATGATTATGAATAAATTTCTCTAAATTATTCATGAATAATTCTGCTAACAAAGGACTTAACGGATTAACAGATAATATTTGTTATTGAAATAGAAATAATTTTGATGTAAACAAATTGGTAATAATGAAAGAATATCTGATTTAATGATCGTATTGACATGATTCTTTTCTATTAATTCTTCAACTAAGTAGTACGTATCTTTCGGAGGAATGTTGGGAAATAGATTCTCAACATCGAAAGAAATGAGTTTGGAATTAGGTGGTATACAGGTATCTTTGATATTGGCAATCAGCTCGTATGAATTTTTGACCGAAAATTTAGATTTAAAATTGGAATGTTTTAATAGCAATTCATTAAGGAATTTTGAAAGTTTGAAAGAAGGTGCCGTTACATAAGAAACAGGTCTAATAGGATAATTAGGTTTATGAAGTTTCATCAAAAATATAATTCGAGGGATTGTGGATTGAAGTTAATGAATATATAATTTTCGTGGTCTGTAATGATTTTCCTGTTGAAATAACGTTTTTAACCTCTTTCTGAAATTTAGCGGTAGGATCCTTGGTTGATATTATATAGTTCAATCTATTCCGTAATTTTATTGGATATACCTATCATCAATAACCAGTAAGGGTGAAACGATACCTTATTTTAAATCTCTTCGAAACAAAAGTATATAAGAGAAGTGATTTTGATGAATCTTTTTCACACAAAATCATTCTTCCTATCTTGAACGAGCCACCTTGAATATTTCGGGAAACTTCAAGATCATTGAAAAAAGGAATCAAGCGAGAACGGTATCGATTATTTTGAATTCGCAATTTACGTATCCATGTATGAATAATTCCACATTTTATTATCATTATCTTGAATATTCAAAATACAAAATTCTAAGAATATTTCAATTCAAACTTCTTTCATTTTATGTAGACTTCAACCAGTTGGAAATGGAAATAAAATCTTGGAATCATCAAGAAACAATAATGAGTTTCCCCGGCTTTGTTCGAGAAGAAAACACTACTACTGCATTTGTGTGGAAATATGCATATGACTATGGCGACTAATTACACTGGGGGAAGAATAGATGGATGGTCAGTTTTACGTCAAATCAATCAAATATAAAACAAATATGAACAATTTAATTGTAATAATGAAATGTACGACAGAATTTGTCATTCTTATGTTTAAGTATTTGAGATTATGTATTCGCAATTATCATTCGAAAATATTTGTGTATTCATTCGACGAACAATTATAAAATTCGACTTCATTGAATAAAATGATTTGCATTGGCAACTCTGTTTTTATATTTTTAAACTGTTAACAATGAAATAAAGATTCATTCCTTAAAAAAGTACTGAACTGGTCAATGAAAACATAATATTGATGTTTTTCAAATTAATTGTATGCCCTCGTAGTAGGCCCCTTCCGAAATAATACATTTACACCAACTAAGAATCCAATCATCCAAACGCTATTTTCGGAATCGACTTCAGTTCTCACTAGGGATGCAAACGATACATCGATGTTTTTCGAATATCACCTCCTCTTGCCCTGATACAAGTCTGTATCCTTCTAGGCATGCTTTGGATTAGGTTTTCGACTTCCTCTAGGGTGATATTCTGACACTCTTTTGTGGCGGCTTGGATGAGCTGTTGTGGGGTTCTCCGATTATCCTGGCGCGATCTAATTTTTCTTTGAGATTATCCCATAAATGTTCAATAGGATTTAGGTCTGGTGTGCAAGCTCGACAGTCCAAAATAGCGATTCCTCTGTTTCAAGATAATGTTGCTCGCCGTTGCTGGTATGCGGAGGAGCATTATCTTGCATAAAAGTGAAATTCTCATCGTGAGCACTACGTCAGAGTCTCACTATGGGCTCCAGCATCAAGTTCATGTAATTTCTAGTCTTTACACTCGCAGAAAACGAAATCAAATCTGTTTTGCCTCCAGCATAATGCCACCCCAAAACATCACACTGTCCCCACTAGCTTGTTTTCCACGACCCCTTAAAACCCGAATCCGTCAATCATCTGATCGAACACCAATCTAGTCTCATCCGAAAAAAAAACATTTCGTTGTGTGTATATAATGAAAAGGAAGAGTTTGTTTGTTCATTTAGAGTTCTTGTAGGAATCCTCTGAAACATATAACATCATTAAATAACCACAATTTAGCTTCATTACCCAATCTTTTCTTTCAAATTCGACGTACGTATATTTCAACATTTTCGGCGCATAATGCATCAATCAACACATCACTGCTTGAGAAATTTCCTCCCATAAACGAAGGAGAAAATGCTAATATCAAAAATAATTAGTCGGATTTGCAAAATCTTATGATATTGGGTAGCCCATTTATGGAGGAACGCTGAAGGCAAAAATTGCATTTGATTACAAGATAACAAACATTAATAAACGCTAAAAATTTCAATAAACCACCGAAATATCTCGAGAAGTGCCGTGCGGTGTGGTGACGCCAACATGTGTTAGGAAGACGAACCGATTCAGAAAATAGTCCTTCTTTTATCAAAAATAGACCCGTCTCTGCTTGGTAGTAAATTTTCATTAGAACACATTGTATGAAGAGAAAACAGTTGTATCAATCATAGAGATCTCGTTGAAAGTAACCATTAGACGTTGCCTTGGCAAGCACATCACTGAAATAGTACATAAACTATTAAGACTAATAACACTGTGCCAGTTCAAAATTCTAACACACGGGAGACATACCTAGTAAACCTATATCGGGTACGCTGAAACAGTGGTAACCACTGTTTTTGAAAGTTAGCTCTTGTTTAGGAGATATTCGCCATTGAAGTTAGCTGATTTTAGCAGGGTTCGTCGCTTATGACTTCAGTACATTATATGCTTGTAATTCCCAAATAGTTCGGAATATGGCTTTACTGTCTTGGATAAAGTTTTAGCTATTGTCATGGGTAACAACTTTTCTGAATATACCAACATAGAAAAACCCCATTCAAACACCGTTTCTTAACAAAATATCCAAAAAAACTCCATTTCTTTGCCATTTTTTCATTAATTTTCGTCTAAATAATAGAGAAATCAAGGGAATTTCGCTTTAAAATCTCAAAATAAGAAAAGAAAACACATTTCCCATATGTAAATCAAAAAATTTAAACGAACAATCATGATTTTAACTCAAATTTTGGTTCCAATTTCAACAATTTTCAACAAATAAACCTATAAATTCATGTTCATTCTTCTTCTTCTCCATCTTCATCTTGCTGTGAATTCTAGCAAATGTCTCCTGATAGAGAATCAAGTTTTTTTCCACTATACCAGTGCTCAAGCCTAGCCGTCACCTGATGAAACCGTTCACCATGCTCATCTGATTCACATGGTGATTGTTCGGTAAACTGGTCTGCATGGTAATGTGAAAAATGAATTTTCAGAGACATTTTTACACCGATGTTACGAAAAGCAACGAGCATATTGTCAACGTGTATGCGCCAGTTTCCGTCACGATGAATTCCAAGTACATTTTCGATGACTCCTTTGACGCAATCCCAAGCAACGAGCTGCAAATTCGACAAACTGTTTTTAAATTGTTGGTCTCTCATCAAGCGTCAAATATCAGGTCCATTGAGTGCGCCTGTCATAAAATAATTCGAAAAAATATGTGTTAAATATATTGAATAATTTAGGTTGATTAGTACGAGATAGTTTCACACAAACTCATTGAATGCATTGCTTTCAGGATCTAGGGCCTTGATGAAATTTTTAACAATCCCAAGCTTGATATGCAGAGGTGGAAGCAACACTTTTTCGATTGGCACAAGTGGAATTTCAACGATGTTTTCTCGACGCAATCTGGAACCCTTGTCTCATAGGCCAGCTTTTATTGGCATTTTGGTCGCCGGCATATCGAGTATTCCATAAACATATAAAACACATGTTTTTCGTATATCCCGTCTGCATTCCTCTCAAAAGAGTTATCACCTTCAAATCTGCACAAATCTTCCAACGATGGTCTTCATATTTCACCAAATCAAGGATTTTTTTCAATGATTCGTAATTTTCTTTCGTTTTTGTGCTGATTGCAATCGGGACACTGTTTTTTTAGTTTGAGACATGAAGCAAAACCGCCTTGAGAGTACTTTTGGACAAATCGATGAAAAGACGCCAGTCTTCTGGTTTATACTCATGATGCATTTTTATTACCAATTCCTTGATATCAGTGCAGTACGCGAATGAATTGTCTTCGATAGATTTGAAGAAAGCAGTGAACTGTCTATGACGGCCGATTGCTCCATATACTTTCACATCAGGTGCTAAGACATTCTTTTTTTTCAATTCCTGAGTCAAAATACTGGACTGACGCTGAGATAATTTCAATCGACGAATAATTTTATCCAGATCTTTTTGAGAAAATTCGGTATGATTACATTGTGGAGATTCATTTGATGGTACATAAACCGATGCAGACGTTTCGCCAATAGTATCAAAAGTAGATGGAATGTACTCTTCTGTCGGACTGGGTCTTTTCGGTATTGGAATGGATTCCTAATGTGGTAACGGCAACTGAGCAAACCGAGTTCCTCTGAGTTCAACTTTACGTTTTTTAGCTCTGTTCAATCCGACAATTTAATTAACACAAGCAAAACAGTCATCTGGATTATGTTCTTGAGGATTTGTCCAAATTACTGGAATGCCAAAAGTCATAGATTGAATTCACCTGTAATAAAAATAGTTTCAATTGATATAATTATATTTATATTTCTTTTCCATCCACTCAATCTTATGACACAACCAGTAAAAACGATTTCTGGAGCCCAGTTCACATCTTTGATTACAGTTTGGTTGAAATATTGTGTGTACGATTCAGCAATTCCTTCAGAAATTGAACGCTTACTTGCCATTATAGTAAACTTTCCACAAATGTAGCAAAATTTATTAAATTTACTGCACGAATTCATTTTTGATATTTTTACCAAATATATAACTTGTGTAAACAAAGAAACTTCAACAAGAAATGTCGAATTAAGAAATATCAGAACTAAAACTATGAAAAATGGTACACAAATACATAGCAAAATACGTACATCAGTGACAATACTAATAAATACGTATTAACAGTGACATCTGTGAGAAATTTGAGTTAAAATCATGATTGTGCGTTTAAATTTTTGATTTAACTATAGGAAATGTGTTTTCTTCTTATTTTAAGATTTTAAAGCGAAATTACCTTGATTTTTCTATTATTTAGACGAAAATTGAAGAAAAATGACAAAGAAATGAAGTTTTTTGGACATTTTGTTAAGAAACGGTGTTTGAATGAGGTTTTTTATGATGTTGGTATATTCAGAAAAGTTGTTGGCCATGACAATAGCTAAAACTTTGCCGAAGACAGTAAAGCGATATTCCGAACGGTTTGGGAATTACAAGCATATTATGTACTGAAGTGATAAGCGACGAACCCTACTAAAATCAGCTAACTTCAAAGGCGAAAATCTCCTAAACAAGAGCTAACTTTCAAAAAACGGTGGTTACCACTGGATTCAGCGTACCCGATATAGATTTACTCGGTATGTCTCCCGCGTGTTAGAATTTTGAAGTGTCATTTTCACGCACTGTGTAATTAGACTTTTACAAATGAAACAGATTCAGGCATTGATATGTAATCTGTAATTGACATTATGAGGATTACGAATATTACTACGTGGAAAATATCACTGTTTAAGATGGAAAAGTTTATTCAACGTTATAGCTATTTCGAATTTTCGCTTATCATCAAACAAGTGATAGTTTAAAACTGAAATACAAAGTTAGCAATTTTCTTCTATACTGAGTGTCCACGCGAGATGGGACATTGAGAGTATATTGAGAGTATATGGAGAAAGGAATGACCGATTGGAGAAATTTGAAATTTTTATTCTGTTTTGTCTTGTATTAGGTGCGCAACTAAGTTGTCGCTGTTTGTCAATGAATGGCTTCAGCAGTAAGTGCTGGTCGATTTTTACATATCAAGAAAGTCTTGAGCTTAGACATATGGTAAACAAACCACTGTGACACATTAGTGATTTTGTTTTTACGTCATATACTATTAGTTGTGAGAAGATGTCTGTTTTTATGCCAAATAATCGTCATTTGCAGTAGGTGTTGATTTTCTTCTTTCATTCGAAGAAAGCGGCGGCTGAAGCTCATAGAGAGCTCCAAAAAGAGATGCTGATTTAAGTGAAACAACGTACTGGGATTAGTTCCGTCACTTCAAAAACGGTGACTTCCCCGTGAAGAAAGGCTAAAAATCTTAGAAGACGATGAATAGGAGGCATTACTCGATGAGGATCCGTGCCAAACGCAAGAAGCGTTTGCTTCATCCTTAGGAATTACTCGCCATGTCATTTCCAAGCGATTGCATGCGTTGGGAATGATTCAAAATCATGATCCATGTGATTTGAAGCCAAGAGACGTTGAGCGTCGTTTATTCGCCTGTGAATAATTGCTCCAGCGGCAAAAAAGAAAGGGTTTTCTTCATCGCATCGTAACGGGTGATGAAAAATGGATTCATTACAGCATGCTTCTACGTCATTGTCCCGGCCGAATATTCATGCTGCGAAAGTTATACTGTGTGTGTGTATTTGGTTGAAACCGAACGAAACCATCACAGAGGAACGGTATTGAACTCAATTGATCCGATTGAGTAAAGTACTGCGCGAAAAACGGCCACAATACGGGCAGAGACACGAAAAAGTAATTCTACAGCATGACAACGCTCGGACTCACGTTGCCAAACCCGTTAAAACCTACTTGGAAAAGCTCAAATGGCAAGTCATACCCCACCCGCTATATTCTCCAGATATTGCACCATCCGATTATTACTTGATCCGTTCGATGGCACATGGTCTGGCTGATCGGCAGTTTCGCTCATATGAAGAGCTCGAAAAATTGCTTGATTCGTGGATAGCCTCAAATGACAAATACTTCTACCGCTACGGTATTCGAGCTCTGCCAGAAAGATGGGAAAAAGTTGTAGCTAGCGATGGGCAAAATTTTAAATGATTAGCTGCTTTTAATTGTTTGGCGGTCTTGTGAACATGGTTTGTTCTTTTTTCAAACAAGATATCAAGTCACGTACTTTTCGTTTTCTCATTTCACTCTGTGGCAGATAATCTTTTTCATAGTTTTTATGAACCGTTTTATCATGCCTCTCGCTTAGGTATTGCAACTGACGCACGACAAATAAGACAAATGCACTTATCCTTCACCATACAAAAGAAAAATTCTTCCTCCCAATCGTTATTAAAATGATACTTTTTAGATTTCTTCGCTGCACTCATTTTGTACTTAATAATAATAAACTTTGTGACGACGTAGTGTTGCCTTCAAATCACAATTCAGTATGACTCCAATTCCTGCAGGAGCAACATGTATATCGGCGTGAAAGAAAGTCTCGAATGTTCCCGTCAAACCCGCCGCCGAAATTTTGAGGAAGAATAAAAAACATTTGAATTATGGAGGCCGTTACTTGATGTATATCCATGATATAAATGAGATAAAAAAACACAAGGTTTAACTTTAATCTACACTTTATTTGAAAAAAATTCGACGACGTTTCGCTGACACAGCAGCTTTATCAAGAATGACAAACAGAATGAAGAGTATGGTATTATAAACAAATCGTAGAACAAGTTGGATGAATAACAGGAAAATCCATACCGAGCCATTGTACAGTTAGTATGAAAGGTAATAAAACTAATTAAACAATTTAAGTAGGGTGAATAATTCACATCTACCTGTTCATTCAAAAGCTTGTCCGAATGTTTGTATCTATTTATTTCTAATGCTTCTAGGAGATCTAATTTTGAACTTTTTGATTTTATATGTAATATGTCAAAGTTTTTATTGAATGAATGGTTTTCTTTTATTAGGTGGTTTGAATAATTTGAATCAGATTTATTTTTATCGAAGCTACGTTTATGTTCAGATGTTCTTATGCCAAAACTCCTATAGGTCCTACCGATATAAATTTTATCACAAGAACCGCAATTGAGTTTATAGATTCCTGATTTATTTGATTTTTCAACACGAGATTTATTATTTTAATATGTTTACCTAAGTTATTAGAAGTTTTGAAAGTTATATTAAGATTTTGTTTGACGAGAAAAGATTTAATATTTGTACTTGCAGAACCGCAGAATGTTAAACTGTTGAATATTTTATAGTCTTTATGAATAGGATATACTTCGTTTATTGCTTTCTGATACAGTTTTTACGAATGATTAGATCTATCATATCCGGATTATATGAATTATTAATGGCTATCTGTTTGATGATGTTTAACTCTTTATTATAATCTTCTACTGATAAAGGTAAATTGAGTAACCGATGTACCATGCTGTTTAAAGCTGCAACTTTGTGTTGAATTGGATGTAATGAGTAGTTATGTATAATTGTATCAGTATGTGTTGGTGTACGAAAGACCGAAAACATGATTATTATTTTGTTTACTGATTTTCAAGTCCAAAAATTAATGGAATCGTTCTGTTCAATTTCTATCGTGAATTATATATATATATATATATATATATATATATATATATATATATATATATATATATATATATATATATATATATCTGATTCAAATTATTCAAACCACCTAATAAAAGAAAACCATTCATTCAATAAAAACTTTGACATATTACATATAAAATCAAAAGTTCAAAATTAGATCTCCTAGAAGCATTAGAAATAAATAGATACAAACATTCGGACAAGCTTTTGAATGAGCAGGTAGACGTGAATTATTCACCCCTACTTAACTTGTTCAATTAGTTTTTATTACCTTTCACACTAACTGTACAATGGCTCGGTATGGATTCTCCTGTTATTCATCCAACTTGTTCTACGATTTGTTTATAATACCATACTCTTCATTCTGTTTTTCATTCTTGATAAAGCTGCTGTGTCAGCGAAACGTCCTCGAATTTTTTTTCAAATAAGTGTGGATTAAAGTTAAACCTTGTGTTTTTTATCTCATTTAAGAATAAAAAACGCGGCTTTTCTGTGACAAGTACCGCACGTTCCTTTGTTAAAGCCGCCTTTTGCCGCAAGCAGAGTGTTATTTTATTAGGTAATAAATTTTCGTAGTTTAGTTAGCTTAAAAATGTTTTTCTTCTCGAGATCCACTCAAAAAGCACTCGCGATCGACCGTTTGAGCACTCCAGCTTTAGGCTATGAAGGACTATCTAATTTTGTTTTTCTATACGACCATACTTTTCGGTAAATTTTAAATAGTATCGTTACCTATTATCAAGTGTATTCTAGAATAATATCTAATTCAATTATCTCCCTACATCTTTCATTGCAGAAATGTACATAAAGTTCGAAAATAAGTTTCATCCAAGTTAAATAAAAAGTACCTCAGACGAACTCCGCCACTCTTTCCAACTTGCCAACAATTCTGACGAGATAAGATCTGTCGTACAAAATATTCATAAGCGACAAAGTCCGACATGAAATACATTGTAAATACTTTCAGTTCAGAGTAAACTTTTACGGTAAACCGTTTCAAGTAATGCACGTCGAAAGCTTTCGGAATCTGTATTGAACTTTAAAATTTTCACCGGAGTAGATATCGTCTCCGTCAATTTCTCGCGTAATGGATTCGAACGGTGACAGTAAATACGCCGAAAAATTTATTTTGAAATGTTAAGTGAAGGGTGAAGCGTCGCCATTATCTTTAATATCTTCCGTTTCTGCAAAATAGAGCCTTAGAAATGAAATCATTTCTCCTCGGGACGTCCGTCCCCACCGTTTGAAGGTTACCGAGATTCGTAGGCGACAATGAAACTGCTTAGTAACAGAAAACTCGTAAGGTACAAGGTTTATAGTATATTTGGTAAAGACGTAGAGTAATGAAAGCTCATTAACTATGCAAATCCCTTAGGAATGTGCTTTATGGGCAAATTCAAAAATAAATGTAGCTTCTATGATTTTTTATTGAAGCACGCCCCAATTTATCTAAGTTGTGGTTTGTTGAAAATTGTTTCAAAACAATGAATTTGATATTACGATGTTCACTTTTTCAATAAATTTTCTCTTCGAAAATTGAAATATGAACCTTCCCTCGACATTTGTGTACCAGCACCCTTGCTCTGGTTCTTTGATTTTGAATTCTGCAGATGACGAGAACCATGTACATGGAAATGAAGGGAGTTCATCTTTCTTGGTTTTCCGTAGCCTGGGCTTGCCAACAGATTCTTAGTTCATATTTAGATCTTCTGCAACTTTTTCTCATCAGACAGTTATTGTTATGGGGGATTGAAGGTCTCGTTTGCATTGTATCACACGAACATAAATTGCTTCATGTTTACCCATAGGGGAGAAGAATGAAATCGAAAGAATAAAGGTGACAAGACAAAATGAAAAACCTAAAATAAATAAAACTGGGAAAGTACAGAAACTAAGAGTAAAGAAAAGAAATTTGAAAGATGTATCAGAAATATCCGAAAACTATAACGAAAACTCTTCTGTGCGAAATTCAAATGCTTCAGAATGATTTTTATCTTCTGAGGACGAACCCTTATGCAATTATTTTCAGGAAAATAAAGAAATATACATACGAAAAACTATAAAGATGGTGATTATGTTATATTTATTTATGAAGCAGAATACTTTGTAGGCGAAATAATGTCGGTGAGTGCAGAGGGCTATCTGATAAAATCCATGAAAAAGTCGTTAAAAAAACAAGAAATGACCAGAAAAAGAGGACTTGAACTTGTACCAATGGTCAGATATTAAGGAAAAATTAAAACCCCAAAAAAATCTAATTCCAAGAGGGGATTTTACTTTGTTCCTGAAATTATTAGATACTCACAGTTTATTGACTATTTGAATTGTGGAGGCCGTTACTTGATGTAGATCCATGATATAAATGAGATAAAAACACAAGGTTTAACTTTAATCTACACTTTATTTGAAACAATTCGACGACGTTTCGCTGACACAGCAGCTTATTAAATTATTATACATATTAAAAATAATAAATCTCGTGTTGAAAACTCAAGTAAATCAGGAATCTATAAACTCAATTGCGGTTCTTGTGATAAAATTTATATCGGTAGGACCTATAGGAGTTTTGGCATAAGAACATCTGAACATAAACGTAGCTTCGATAAAAATAAATCTGATTCATATTATTCAAACCACTTAATAAAAGAAAACCATTCATTCAATAAAAACTTTGACATATTACATATAAAATCAAAAAGTTTAAAATTAGATCTACTAGAAGCATTAGAAATAAATAGATATAAACATTCGGACAAGCTTTTGAATGAGCAGGTAGATGTAAATTATTCACCCTACTTAACTTCACAAATTTTGGGTTGTCAAGAAAGATCCTGTTTATATAACAGCCTACAATGCATTACTACGACACTCAGAGGAACTTAATCAGGAAAATAAGCTACCCATTTTTTACAATCGACTATAGTTTCTTCCTTATAGAGTACATGTGTATATTCCTAACTACGATGTTATTTCAGTCAAAACGGATTTTATGATGTATATAGAAAAAGATTCTCTTCCTTTCTTCACATATATACTGATGCCTCCAAAACATGCTTCTCAGCAGTCGTGCAGCTATTTACATTCCAGTCGAAGATATAACTTCAACTTCAACTTTAAGTGAAAAATATTCCATTTTCAACGGTGAACTCTATGCTATATCAATGGCTTTGGAATATATAGAGGACAATTGGTTCAGTCTTCAACAAAAAAAATTCCTCATTCTTTCAGACAGTCAAAGTGCTCTCCTTTCAATAAAAAATATGAAATATGACGCCTCCTTCACATTTATTCATAAAAAAATTCTTTCTTCGTTGAATCGAATTAAACAAAACAATATTTCCGTCTGGTTCATATGGGTTAAAGCTCATGTGGGTATAATTGCCAATGAGAAAGTGGACCAAGCCGCGAAATTGGCTTCTAAGAATCGAGTCCAAATTTCGAAATGCACATCATCAGATCTTTTTTCAATATCTAAAGAATTGTCGTTGGTAGATGGTGCAGTGAATATCAACAAAACGATAGAGGAGCCTTTTATAAGAATATCCAAAACATTCCACCATCAGTAGTTTGGTTTAAAAACGTCGGGGGTTCAAGAGAATTTATTAGAATTTTTTGTCGTTTAACGAGTGGTTGCTTTATGTCCATCCTATTTACATCGTAATGGTCTTAGGATGACCCTTTTTGTAGCTGTGGTGAGTTTGTTGAATTAGTTTTTATTACCTTCCATACTAACTGTACAATGGCTCGGTGTGGATTTTCCTGTTATTCATCCAACTTGTTCTACGATTTGTTTATGATACCATACTCTTCAATCTGTTTGTCATTCTTGATAAAGCTGCTGTGTCAGCGAAACGTCGTCGAATTTTTTCAAATAAAGTGTTGATTAAAGTTAAACCTTGTGTTTTTATCTCGTTTATTGACTAATTTAAGTACAAAATTAGTTTTATGAAGAGATTATAGACTTCTCAATGTGATTAAAATGTTCCTGAGTTAGGTATTACGAGAAATATTTAGTTTTGTTAATTTAAATTGTTGCTGATTGACATTTCATAGATATTATTCAATAGCTGTAAACATTATGAACGTAAACATAATAATAAAAATACTATTTGCCAAAAAAACATGGATTTTATTTGACACAGTTCTAACTGTGACCAAGGTACAACATAAGCGGATCAAGGTACATCGCCACTGTTGTACCTTGATCAACATTCCAACTTTTTTTAAGTCTGTCAGTCAGTGTAGATCTTTCAAAGCCTATTGTCTATTCTTTTTATAATTTATATACGAACCTTATTAGTTCTGTAAGGTACAATTTAATTTAAAACAATAATTATGACCCTTTTTTTTTAATCGATCAATGAAGACGTGATCAAGCTACAACAGCTTCCCTACTTAAGTATATTGCATCCCAGAAACGCAAATTGAAGGAATTTTCCTCTGTCAATTATTAAAACATATTGAGAGAGAATCTACAATATTTGATGAACAATTATTCAATTCCCAGTATTCCTCCTACACATATGAAAATTGTGAGTCAAACAAGTGACTAAAGGTTTTGCTACAACGCAATTTAGTATGTAAATAGGAACGTAAGTTCTTATGTACGCAATTAGAATATTAAGTACTGAGATCGAATTGCACGTGAAAAGGAAACTGAACTTTGAATTTTTTTATGAATTTTCGACATTGATAGCTCTGAGAAACAGAAATAGATTGAATATTTATACTAGACATGCCTTGATTTCGTGAGATATCCAAATAGAAAGGTCATAATTTGGTTGGTTTTATCTATTCGATACCCATGACTTACCTGACAAATACAAAAATTCTCACAATAATTATCAATTAATAATGTTTAACTGTTAGTATTCTCAATAGATTCAAACAGCTTTACTTTCTATTCTCTTACTAAAGGAAGCTAAATTCTATGTTACCGCATGCGCTTCGCTACTCATAACAGAGACAGGGTCTGTCAATAAGAATTGAGGCTTTTCGGGTGGTTAAAGATCCGCAAGGGTATTGTTATATGGAGTTAAGTTATAATTCAGTTTCTCATTCTATATTCTTATTTTATTTCTTGAAACAGGTCAATTTTTGAGTAAAGAGGGCAATTTAGTTACATGTTCTCTTCTCCGCCTATCAACCATCTACTCCTGGCAGATTCCGCCCTAAATTTCTGAATAGGAAAAAGTGGTTAATTGTTACCTTTCTGAAAATGTGATTTCATTCTTTAGTGGTCTCTAAACTGTGGTACCCCTTGTGGGTACGCAAAAATTTGTAGAGGGTACTCTAATAATTACCACGAATCTCCATATTGTGGCAGTGCTAACTGTAACTTGAAATTATGATAGCGTATCCGTTCGTTTCTCCTATTACAATAATTGTTTCGGAGAGTGGGGAGATGTATTTGACTGCTGGTACTACATTATTGGATTTCTAGATCGGTATTGAAAAGGAATACAGGAATAACTGTCTAGCACTGCTGTTGAATTTCTTGTTTTGTTTTCCACTATTCATTTATGTAAAAAGGGTTCTCAAGTTTAATTTACCTAAAAATAAATTTACGAACAAAGTAAATGTTGAAGATGATTAAAGATTGCATTCAACTAAGTTAGAACCCAATTTTGATTAACTGTGCAAAAGGAAACAATCTTACTCTTCTCACTAATCTCTTTGAAAGTAAGCGCTTTATGTTAATGTAATAAAATATTTGTAAACAATATCTCTTTGTTTTTATTTAAAGATGATGCGTAATCGAGTTTCAAAGGAGAAGGCCTTAAGATTTGTTCAATATTTCAGTTATAGTTTAACTGAAAAGGTACCTAAAATGTTTCGTGGGTGAAAAAGGGTAGAGTGTCTAAATAAATGAATAAACTGCAGTAATAGTGTATTATCTGTACTTGTTGGTAGTAAAACGTAGCGCTGTTATCATCATGATTAACTACCAAGTAGTAACGGCTTATTCTATTCAACATAATTGAGTAATTGACAGATTTTTGGGAGACACTGTGCCCAATCCATTGAAGAACTGTATGTTCAATCAAATTCAGGGCACCCTATGGATCAGGCCATGATGAAACATTGATTCCATGAAGATTCAAGAAATCTGTAGTAGTGACTATAAGAGGAGAGACATTATCATGCATCCATAGAATTTATTGTGAATTCATGATGGTTTTTGTCTATTTTGATAAGTTATAATTGAATTCATTATACGTTCAGTTCGGCACAACTTTCCTGATTGATTCTGGAATGTTTCATTAGTATCAGAGATTTATCGGAAGAGAACAAAGGCGATTTGTGTTCGACCCATTATGTGTTCCGAAAAGATTTCGTTATCCGTTTCCGAATTCCCTATAGCAGTCGCTTAACACGACATCCCCTGTTAATTACTCAGAACGAAGGGGATATATCTCATAATCCCTATGGAATTACTGGGAGACAGGATTGGAGAGGAACTGGGGGTTTCATGGGATTCTTCCTTCAACCCGTATAGATTATTCGGGACCCGTTGCTAAGGGCTCAAATAGGGATACACAATAGAATTTCATTGAAAATCAGGGGTCAAGGAATGTCCCATCGAATGGACTATACAGGTTAGAGCTTTTATTTTGTGGGAAATTCAAATAACATTTGGTGAAATACTTACACCGTACGATAGTGCTGATAAATTTCTATGATTCCTGCGTATTTTCATTCATTAAACTCGGCCATGCCCAAATTAGTGAGTAATTAAGCTTGGTTCGCTGATTTTTGCAGATAAAAGTTTCCGCAATTGAGCTTAGACAGTGGAATTTGGTAGGAACTTGGTGAAGAGAAAATCATTGTGCTCTGTTGTATCGCATTTTACGGATTTATTGTTCATAATCTATCCTTGTGAAAAAAGGTAACAGATGCGGTAGAGTTTCAGTAGTTATTCATGAATTGTAATGAATATTTTTGGGATTTCCAAACAACTTCACTACCATCTCAATTCGTTGCATCCATCCGAATTTTTTGCTTGAAGATTAAAAAGGAAAACAACACTTATATAGATACTAGCCTAATTACAATTCAAGTAATAGAAATGTATTAATGTCTAGCTAGCTATTAAGGATGAATTCACTTGGGTTTCTACAAAGTTCATTGATTTCCAAACATTCCAACAGATTAATTTTTCTCCTTTGTCGCAATAATGAAGAATTTTGATATTATCTAATGTTATTCGATGTTTTGTGCACTTATGTTGATTTGACTATAACTATTTAATATTACTCTGCTTTCTAAAGTTATCCATGAATATATAGGATAAAAGGGGCTTAGAAATGAAGTGAATGTTGGTAAAATTTTGATTGAAATTGAAAATAATTTTGAAATAGGCAAGTTTTCACTCATGTGTCAAAATGCACGTTTAAGAACACAGACATTCGAGTTTGATATCGGATAAATTGCATAGAAATAGGAAGGAAGGTAGGATATTAGTGTATAAATTTGGCCATAGAGAATCCTTGCGTTTCCATAGCAACGCAACAGCAAATAGCACGGTTTCAAAACTGTCAAGAACAGCCATTTTAGTACCTGTTGTAAAGTTTCTGCCAATATAAATTAAAATTTTTCATTTTGGAAGCACAAGTGAAGCAGAATAAAAATTCTATACAGAATTCTATCCCTCAAAAAAAAAACAAGAAAAACGCACAGCTCTATTTAGAATCAATTCAGTATATTCTGAAAGAAACGAACGTTCGATTTGGATATACAGCATTCTATTGAAGATATTTGCAGAAATTCTTATGGATTGGGGTTTCAATATGAAACAAATGAATGGACAATATTACAAAGAATACGTTGTCAGAACAATGTGGAACACAACTGCGAAAATGATGCAGAATATGTATTTCGAAAAATTCAACATGGGTTTCAACCCCTTTACCGATTCAGCATTTAGAAAGGCTCGTGAAGCTGGCAATTCTGAAAGGAAGGTGTTACAAGGGGATGAAAAGCGCAAAGAAAGTTTAGTTGTCGTTTATGTCCTGCGAGGTTGTTTCATAAGATATTGTCGAAAAGACCTGATCATATTACAAGTGATAGATTATTTCTGGCTCCCAATCAATTTTGGAAAAACAGTACTTCTAAGGGTTGCTACAAAAATATGCCTTTGGGAATAAATGAAATATCCAAATGGACAAAAATTTCAGTACAGAAAGTTGGACTGGATACGAAAAATAAAAAGATCACAAATCATTTTCATAGACCCAGTACTGTTTCAAACCTATCTGAGACAGGTGTCAGTGAACAAGAATTGATCAAACTAACCGGACACTCTACGGCAAGCTCTACAAAGCCCTACTTGCAACTGAACAATGAGCATCATTTGGAACTTGTTTTAAATCTTCGAAAAACTTCTGCGAATGCTGAATCTTCCATAATTCCTCAGGCATCGTCCCATATAGAATCGACCCGGAGTGAAAAAATTATATATAGTAATAGCATTTTCAATAACTGCTCATTCCAATAATAACTAAACATGTTTGTAATGAATGCTTTATGATTTGTGTGCATTTCTCAATAAAGTTCATTTCCTCAGCAAATACCACTCTTGTTCAGATTTGGCAGGATATTTTTCTAAGCTCGTTTTGTCATACCTACTTTTCGGTAATTCAACTCGACCTGCTCGAAAACGAGCATAGAAAAATATCCGGCCAAATCTGAGCTCTTGTGATATTACTTACGACTCTCGCAGGGCAACCACACACCACACACCATCCTGAACTCTATTGATCTCGTACCAAAACGTTCTAGACTTGAAAACACACAATATCCAAATATTCCAACACATGAATGCCCTCCAATAGTCAGAGAAATATTTATCAAAAACAAGACTCTGCCAAACATTGCTGATGAATTTTGTAACTTTCTAAAAATCTGTCTGTCTCGAAGTTATTTTCATTCCAATCAAATTTTACCAACAAATATATATAACTATAGGATCACCTCTTAGTCCCCTTTTAACCGATATAGTCGTGGTGTAGGTTTTATTTCCATGGCATATAACGGAATTGTTTGCTGAAAGTCGATTGATAATATTTTAATTGATAATACTGACAGGTGATTTTCAATTGGCAACTAATGAAAAATGAATAATATGTAAAAATACTTAAAGACTAGCTTTTGATTATGTACATTATTATTATCAATTATACTAATTAAGCAGCGAGATCTCATACTATTAGCACAGACTATGTGACTGTTGTCATGATCATATGTACATTCTGTTAAAAGATTACCAGAAATTGATTATTTAAAAAATCTGCTCCAAAAGATAGTCAAGATTTTTATTGTTGCTAAGTTGGCACAACTGTTTTCTATACTGACGCGGAGTTTGAACGCGATCTGTCATTCAGTTTGCTTACAGTGCTCTATTTTGTCAGTCCTCACAAGTGTTTTTTGCGATTTTTACACTGGATAAAAATATCGAACAAAGAATTTTTCGCAAATTTTGAATTGCAAATGGAATTTTTGTCTGCCAAATCGCTGAAAATATTACAGAAGGCTAACACGTGCATAAGGGTGGTACAGTGCATTCAACAGCGGCCTAGATATGGTGGAAGATTTTCTCCGCTCTGGTCGCCCATCGATATCTTCAACTGAAATTAACATCGAAAAAATGAAGGAAATGATAATTGAAAATCATCATTTTGCTTAGAGAGAGGTGAGCAATGAACTTTGTGTGCCTCACGAATAAATTAGAATGATTGTTTGGGCATGAAACGCGTTCGAGCTCGACTAGTTCCAAAAATGTATGTTGGTGAGACATGGGTTTATGAGTTTGCCATGCAAACCAGTCAGCAAGCTTCGGAATGGTGCCGTCTTACTGCGCCGAAACCAAAAAACGTAAAGATAATGAGTTGATAAAAAATCAAGGTAATGTTAACTGTTTTCTTTGACTATCGCGGTATTCTGTACTCGGAATGCCGAAAGGTCAGACGGTAAATGAAGAATATTACCTGAGCATTATGCGGCATTTGAGAGAGCAAATTCGTCGAGAACGGCCAGATTTGTGGAAAGAAAACTCATTGATTTTAAATATAATTAAACAAAGATTTCCACTAAAATATATTAACAAATGCTCGACGCGTTTCGATACACAGTATCTTTGTCAAGAGCGAATGAATACTACAAAATTATCTTAACAAAGGTATATTTATATAGACTAAAGAGGCAATCCATTCAGAGTTATCTGTATTTGAACTAGTGTTCAGGAAACAAGTTCAATAAGGGAGAGTTATTTATGTATATCTGTTCATTAAGTATTTCTGGCCAATACCTAAATCTGTTAATCTCAAGTACTTCCAGAAGGTTGAGTTTTATACCTCTATTCTTAGAATGTAGGATTTTGAATTCCGAATTGAAAGAATGACTATTTTCCCTAGGATGATTAGAATAATTCGAATCGGTTTTTCCATTGATGAAACCGCGTTTATGTTCTGAGTACTAACATTAAAATTTCTTCCTGTTCTACTTACATAAAAACAATTGCAATCTGTACATTCCATTCTATAAACACCTGATTTATTTTATTTATTAATTGGAGACTCATAATTTCTGATAAACGAACCTAAATTTGTTGATGTTTTGAACGCTATATTCAAATTTGAATTTTCAAGAAGGGATTTCACATTATTGCTAATATTGCCTATATATTAAACTATTAAATTTCTTGTCTTGATGTTCACCGATTGATAGATATGTTGTAAAACCAATTTTTGTTTTTTCTTATATAATATGTTGCTAATTAATGTTGCATCATAACCATTATTCATTGCGATCTGTTTTATCAAATTCAATTATTTGAGATAATTTTCACTAGACATTGGTGTGCTTAATAGTCTATGTATTAAACTGTTAAATGCTACAACTTTGTGTTGGTAAGGATGTGCCGATGTATAATGAATTGTGATATCTGATTGAGAAGGTTCGTGAAAAATTGAAAATAGGTGTTTATTATTTGATATTGTTATTGTTAAGTCTAGAAAATTGATCGAATTGCGAGACTTAATAATAACAAGATCAAATAATAAATACCTGTTTTCAATTTATCATAAACCTTCGCAAACATATATCACAACTCGTTATACATCGGCACATCCTTATCAACACAAAGTTGCAGCATTTAATAGTTATATACTTTAAGCACACCAATATCTAGTGAAAATTATCTCAAAGATTTGAATTTGATAAAACAGAACACAATAAACAATGGTTATGATGCAAATTCAGTTGGCAACATATTATATAAGAAAAAACAAAAATTAGCTTTACAACATATTTATCCAATCGGTGAAAATCAAATTCTACATTCTGAGGATAGATATATAAAACTCAACCTTCTGGAAGTACTTGACATTAACAGATTTAGGTATTCCCCAGAAATACTTAAGAACCAGATATCCATAAATAACTCTCCCTTATTGAACTTTTTCCTATACACTAGTTCAAATACAGATAACTCTGAATGGATTGCCTCTTCAGGCTATATAGGTTTACGTTTGTTAAGATAATTTTGTAGTATTCATTCGCTCTTGACAAAGATACTGTGTATCGAAACGCGTCGAGCATTTATTAATATATTTTAGTGTAAATCTTCGTTTAATTTTATTTGAAAATGGATTTTTATCATGTGAAAGCCTCGTTAATTGAATCATTGATTTTAAACCAGGATACTGCACTTCACAAGGCTATCGTTGTGAATGAATTTCTTACCAAAAACTCAACCATACCATCGAACACTTAATATGGTTCCGGCTGATTTGTTCCTTTTTCCAAAACTCCAATTACCACTGCGAGGTAGACGTTTTGGATCGATAGAAATAAAGAGAATTCAAGTCAATTCCGGAAAGAGCATTTGAAAAATGTTTTGATGATTCGATTAATCGTTGGTGAGTGCATATTTTCGGAATGGTATACTTTGAAGGCGATACAATAACTTTAGATGAAAAATAAATATTTTATGTTTCATTGATCAATACTCGGTACTTTCTTGACAGAATGTAAGTATTTTGCATTTCACCTCAAATCACTATATTTCCCCTTTATTTTACCCGAAATTGAAACAAACTCGATATGAATATGGCTACCCAATTCAATCAACTTAATTTTAGATCACACTGAATTTTATGAATTTGGGAATCGGAAACAGAATGAGATTGCCAATGTCCGTTTCATGTGAAAACCCACGAGTTTTAAAATAAGAATTCGATATAGATTTTCCATAAATCTTTTATGCCTTCTTATTTGTGTTATTCTGCAAAATTTCCCATGTCTTCCGTGTTTCGATTACTAGATTGTTGATTTAGGAAATTTGGAGGGTCACATGATATGACACAAACGTGGGAGGTCCTTTACATTTGGGTTTATGTCAATAAAAGAGATTTGTAACGGGTCTGTTATGAATAGCAAATCCGAATGAATAACATGAATGAAATGAAAGATGTAAATAAGGATGCAAATAATTGTGTATACTACTTTCTATGGAAAACAAGTTCGAGTTAAAATGATTGGCACCATAAATTGGTAGCAGCTTTTCATTCTATCTTGCGATGATGGAAACCTTGCTGTTTAATATTAATACTGAATCTTTTTGTAAGTGGAAGGTGGTCTTTATTTTTTCAAATGAACTATTCGAGTGGACGAATATTAATAAATCCAATGATTTAAATTCCCTCATTTTAAATGACTCAAGGACGTATTCTGACTGTACAGGCTCGACCAAATTCCATGTTTTGATACGGCAAATGTGATATACAGGGTGTTACATATTAGTATTTCAAAACTTGAGAGGGTAAATCTACGTGCAATTTTAAGAAAAATAGTTCATATAAACATAGGTCCGCAAAGGCTTCGTTACGGAGCTACAGGGTGTTGAAAAAATTAGTTTTTTCTTCAAAACTCCTGTAGTTTATGAGATATTCAGCCCAAATTTGGAATGCAAGCTACTTTTACAGCCTACATCATTACACTTCCTAAATTTTAACTAGAATCCACAACGTGTTCTCTTTTCCTGAGCCATGTCTTCTTTTGCCCTTTCAAACTTTTTTGCAGTACGCCACTGATCAGCGTACAATCAATTTTCGTCATCTTCGTTCTATTTAAAAACTTTTTTGAGACTTGTAATTTTTTCATATATCCAACTGTTCTCGAGCAATAAATTATTGAACGATTGTATGCATTCGCTGAATTGAAAGCACTTCTGATTAAAAAAATGACTAGTAGGCTTTGATTTTTTTTCATTCAGTTATTTATTTTGACAGTTGCTAAAGTTGAACTAGTGTCTGCTCGAATTGTTTATTAAATTAACGATTAATTTTAAGACTTTTGAAGTTATTACTGTAAGAAAAAATGGCTAGTGTTACTAACGCCCAATTGGATGATATTCATTACATTTACGGCTGACGGAAACACAACAGAAGCTAGGCGATTATATCAGGTGCGCTTTCCAAATGGAGTAACACCAGTCAAGAGAACATTTTCAAATACCCACCGAAGGTTAAGGGAAACTGGTACTTTTACTGCAAATAATCATTTAAAAGGTGCAACTCAAACTAGAGAACTCCAGATATTGAGGAGGCAGTTTTGAATTCTATTGATTTGAATCCTCATGTGAGTACAAGAAAAATTGGAAATCAGTTGAATATTTCACATGTTCTAGTTTAAAGGATTCTCCACGACTTTTTATTGTACCCGTTTCATATTCAACGCGTCCAAATTCTACTTCCTCGAGATTTTCCTTCAAGACCGAATTTCTGCCGATGCTTCTTCGATGAAATTATAGAAAATGCTCATTTTGATAGTGAAATAATGTTCACAGAAAAAGATAACTTTTCGAGAACTGCTATCACAAATTTTCACAATAATCATTATTCTGCTGAGGAAAACACCCATTTGATTGAAGAATCTCATCATCAAGAACAATTCCCACTGAATGTTTGGGTCGGAATAATTGGAAATTATTGAATTGGACCAATTTTCTGCCTAACAGACTAAACGGTTCCGCTTATCGGCAATTTTTTTAGGAGAAGTTACCTTTATTGCTCGAGGATGTGCTACATTTCGTGAGAATCATAATGTGGTTCATGCATGACAGGGCACCAGCACATTTCAGTGAAGAAGCTGGGGAATTCTTGAATAATATATTCAAAAACCGATGGATAGGTAGGGGTGGGTCAGAACTATGGCCTCCTAGGTCAACAGACTTAAATAGTTTAGACTTTTTCTTATGGGGATATCTAAAAAGTTTAGTTTATACCACTTCAGAGAACACTGTAGAAGAATTGAGATATCGAATAATAACCTCTTGTGGTACGATAAAAAGACAGAGGCCTGTATTCTTGCAGGTGGAGGACACTCCCAGCAATTTATTTAGTTTTTTATTGTTCTTTCTTTCAGTTTGATATTGAATAAGTATAAGTTGATTCTCAGAAGACTGCTATCAAAATAAAAGCAAAATTTGGGCATACCTATCAAGTATTTCAATTTTTTTCTATTTGACGAATAACATACAATTCAAATAATTCAAATTCAATGATTTTTCACCCGAAAGCGGTTGAAGATACGAAAAAATTAGTGTCAAAAAGTTTCTAAATTGAACGAAGATGATGAAAATTGATTGTACGCTGATCAGTGGCGTACTGCAGAAAAGTTTGAAAGAGCAAAAGAAGACATGGCCTCGGAAAAGAAAACACCTTGTGAATTTCAGTTAAGATCTCGAACGTGTAATGATGGGGGCTGTAAAAAAATAGCTTGCATTCTAATTTTGGGCTGAATATCTCAAAAACTGCAGGAGTTTTGAAGAAAAAAACAATTTTTTCCAGAAATTTCAACATCCTGTAGCTCCGGAACGAAGCTTTTGAGGACCTATGTTTTCATGAATTTTTTTTTTTTGCACATACTATTATATATATTGTATATTGTGACATACTATTATCTAACACCCAGTATTTAGAAACAGCGACGTCAAATTAGTAAACATCAAGCGACATAAGTCATTCATCAGAAGAAAAGTGCAATTTTGTTGTCCTGTGTTATTTGGTATTTGAATTTTTTTGGATTTGCTTTTCTTGTCCAAAATTAAATGAAGTTGGTTGCTATTCGGAATTAGAAATTGACCTGTCCCTTCCCCGAGTTAGGAGAGAGGTCAAATTCTCGTTTATACACGCAATATATTCATTCTTTTATCTTCGATTTCAAATGAATATATAATGAATTTATAAGCGACGTAAAAGTGAGTATACAAGCTTTCCAGGCAGCCACAAAATGTGTAGAAATAGACTGCTTGTGCCATCTTTGGTTCAATCCGGAGACACACTTCTGTATGAATTCAATCGCGATAAACAGTCTGAACTAATTACCGTCAAGATTTTCATATTCATACATATATACATATAAACTTAACCACATAGAATAAATAATCAAACGATTGTGGAAAAACATCAGGAGATGTTTCAACATTATTAAACGATATTCCGAGCGAGAGGTTTTTCCATGACACAATTTCAAATGGAACCATCGTGCGGAAGATATTCAACGAACTGAGAGGACTGAAACTGAATTAATCTTTTTCGAACAGCGGAGAAGGCATGTTCATTAGAGAAAATTCTTGGGTTTAATTGGATTTGTTCGTTGGCGTCTTGATTAAACTAGAAACATTTGTATAAAATTTCGATTAGATAATGTTCCTTACTCGGAGAGAAATTGAAATTTTGCTAACGTTCACATTATCAACTGCTCGGAATAGACTTTTTTTTGAATATTAAGTTTCATCATTCCAAAAGAACATAAGAGGTGTTAGGCATTACGAAAAGTAATATCTAATCAAAAACGTTTAATATAAAACAATACAGTTCATCCGCCGCAAAAAGGGCAATGGTAGATTTCGTTTTCCAGTCTGAGGAATCAGCTTAGCTAAACTTTATAGACTTTATGAATTATTCAACTTTTGTGATCTAGAAAAAGAAGAAAAAAATGTTTGGAAACAAGTTCTTCTATAATAATATTCTTAAGAATAATATGAAATCCACATAGTGTATCTTTGTTATTACCAGATATATGGCGATTTCAAAAATTTCAACTGCTCCATTCATTCGAAAGTCAAGTGTTCTTCAAAAATTTTTCAAACAAACATTTTTGATAATAAAATGCACAAGAATAATATGAAAACTGCATAGGTTCATCTATAATGACTTGAATTTGTCAACCCTCTACTCCGTTACGAAAAATAAGGGTCAGAACGAAATACTTCTTGAACAAGTCTTTGAAAATAATATGCCTAAGGATACATCCTCAATTCCAAAAATAACCGAACTTTTCAAAAAAAGAAATAGAAATACTTTAATTATCACAATTAACTTAAATAAGTACATACAAATTCATAGTAAAAGACAATACGTCAAAACAAAATATTCACAGCCTTGGTTTATGCATTCTGCACCAATCAAAATATTCGTCCACATTGTAAGGTTCGCATTCCATTATATAACTGCAGATCCTCTCTGAAAAAAGCTTACACCTTTCAAGTCCCCGCAGCACAGATGGAAGAGCATTATATAGATTCAAACACATATACTGTGTGTTTTTTGTGTTTTTACATAGGTGCTTTTTCCCCAGAAAATGACAAAATATGAAAAGAGAGACTGGTAATTGGCACAATATACAATCCTCAAGATGTCACAGCGAATTCTATATTTGAGGATGTTCAAGCTGTAAACAACTGTACTCAATCTTTTGCTTAAGACTTTTATGTGTTGCTCCCATTTCATATTCAAATCAATATGAACACCAAGAAATTTGGTAGAATCGCTTATATCAATATATTATTGAATGATATACTTTGGGAAATAAGCAAATTTGATCTGCTTGTACTAAAGACTAAGCATTCCGTCCTTCCCATATTTAGTACTAAGTTATTATCATTACGCAAATCTCCAGTCTTCTCTAATGCATCCCTAGTAGTTTGAACAACATTTCCAATATTTCTTGATTTCATCATCAGGTTCGAATCATCAGCATAGAAATAACTCTCAATAGGTGAAACCTCACCAAATACAACCGGCAGATCATTTATGTAGACCACAAAGAGCACTACCCTGGGGTACTCCCATTCCAACAGTTCCCTCACTTGACACAAACTGTTGTTGATCAAAGTCCATGACATCCATCTGTCAATTTTCAAAGTAGTTTTAATTAATTGAAGTTTTTTATCTCGAAGTCCTAGTATTTCTGTTCTATTCTTCGAAAGATCTAAGAAAAGGCAGAGAGGTATCTCCCCGCTATCCAGAGACCCCAAAATCATTTGTGTGAGCTCGTTCATATTCAAATCAATATGAACACCTAAAAATTTGGTAGAATCACTTATATCAATATATTATTGAATGATATACTTTGGAAAACAAGCAAATTTGACCTGCTTGTACTAAAGATTAAACATTCCGTCCTTCCCATATTTAGTCCTAAGTTATTATCATTACGCAAATCTCCAGTCTTCTCTAATGCATCCCTAGTAGTTTGAACAACATTTTCAATATTTCTTGATTTCATCATCAGGTTCGAATCATCAGCATAGAAATAACTCTCAATAGGTGAAACCTCACCAAATACAACCGGCAGATCATTTATGTAGACCACAAAGAGCACTACCTGGGGTACTCCCATCCCAACAGTTCCTCACTTGACACAAACTGTTGTTGATCAAAGTCCATGACATCCATCTGTCAATTTTCAAAGTAGTTTTAATTAATTGAAATTTTTTATCTCGAAGTCCTAGTATTTCTGTTCTATTCTTCGAAAGATCTAAGAAAAGGCAGAGAGGTATCTCCCCGCTATCCAGAGACCCCAAAATCATTTGTGTGAGCTCGTTCATATTCAAATCAATATGAACACCTAGAAGTATGGTAGAATCGCTTATATCAATATATTATTGAATGATATACTTTGGAAAACAAGCAAATTTGACCTGCTTGTACTAAAGATTAAACATTCCGTCCTTCCCATATTTAGTACTAAGTTATTATCATTACGCAAATCTCCAGTCTTCTCTAATGCATCCCTAGTAGTTTGAACAACATTTTCAATATTTCTTGATTTCACCATCAGGTTCGAATCATTAGCATAGAAATAACTCTCAATAGGTGAAACCTCACCAAATACAACCGGCAGATCATTTATGTAGACCACAAAGAGCACTACCCTGGGGTACTCCCATCCCAACAGTTCCTCACTTGACACAAACTGTTGTTGATCAAAGTCCATGACATCCATCTGTCAATTTTCAAAGTAGTTTTAATTAATTGAAGTTTTTATCTCGAAGTCCTAGTATTTCTGTTCTATTCTTCGAAAGATCTAAGAAAAGGCAGAGAGGTATCTCCCGCTATCCAGAGACCCCAAAATCATTTGTGTGAGCTCGTTCATATTCAAATCAATATGAACACCTAGAAATATGGTAGAATCGCTTATATCAATATATTATTGAATGATATACTTTGGAAAACAAGCAAATTTGACCTGCTTGTACTAAAGATTAAACATTCCGTCCTTCCCATATTTAGTACTAAGTTATTATCATTACGCAAATCTCCAGTCTTCTCTAATGCATCCCTAGTAGTTTGAACAACATTTTCAATATTTCTTGATTTTACCATCAGGTTCGAATCATTAGCATAGAAATAACTCTCAATAGGTGAAACCTCACCAAATACAACCGGCAGATCATTTATGTAGACCACAAAGAGCACTACCTGGGGTACTCCCATCCCAACAGTTCCCTCACTTGACACAAACTGTTGTTGATCAAAGTCCATGACATCCATCTGTCAATTTTCAAAGTAGTTTTAATTAATTGAAGTTTTTTATCTCGAAGTCCTAGTATTTCTGTTCTATTCTTCGAAAGATCTAAAAAAAGGCAGAGAGGTATCTCCCCGCTATCCAGAGACCTCAAAATCATTTGTGTGAGCTCGTATATTGCAATGAAATCAATCAAAATTTTTTCTAAATACGAATTGACATTGTAAAGAACATTTGTTTTGATTATTTTCATTATAAAAAGGTTGAATTCTTTCAAACTCATGGTTCGAACACAAATCGATAGTACATTATACAGTTTGATGTATAGGAAATTTGGGCCATTCTGTGACTTGCGGACCTCTTTCGTAATTCGGAATGTAAGGGTCGTATCAAAAAAATTTTCAAACAAAAATTTTTGATAATAAAAAGCCTAAAAACATATGGAAACCGTATAAGCCTTCCTTGGTTATGGTGGTTTCAAAAAAGTCCAATTCCTTCTATTCTAATGTCCTTGTGCCGATTGTGCCCGATAGCAATCCCCGCCGAGATTTTTCAACGTTGAATTACTGTAAAAATTGGTGGCGGTCAAATCATAATTACGGCAGTAAAAGTGAATAAAAGATTGAACATAGATATACATTCTGTCGAAAAATTATCGGAAATTGGTCAATGAAACACAAAATATTCATTTAACATCCAAAGCTTTACGTACCGTGTCTTAGAACTTCAAAGGACCGGATACCACTTGAAAACTAAAGAATCAACAAAATTCCATGTACAGATTGCGGGCTCGTCTACATTGGGAAAATAAACTGAATAATTGAGATTCGGATTCAAGAACACAATAACTCTAGAAAATAACAAGACACAACATCTGCTATTTTCCAACACTCGCACAAAACAGGCCACTAACTTGACCACGACAATACCACACAACCACGACAATGAACAAAAGAGATGATGCGCTAAAATACTTACTATCTGGTAAACTATGTTGCCACCTATAACAGCACACAAGACAACTAAGCGCTAACAAAGAAACACCTAGGACAGAGTCAAACACGCAACGCCCACGGGTCAGGCCACCGACCAATGGTAACGTGGTGCCGCCACAACGCTACGACCTGAGATCGTGCAAGAATATAAATTCAGCATACAGTGGCACATAGAGCAGTAAACCAATATACTCCGACATGAAGATGGCTGGTGCGATCCAGCCGAAACATCGTCAGAAACAATCAACGTATGGTCATTACCAGGATCAACGGAAGAAAGAAGAAGCCTCTTCCTTTTCTGCCAATTCACCGACCTAGGAAATTTACATCCAAATATTGTCGCACACGAACATCGCAATCTTGCTGAAAACGTATTTCATCTTAAAATTTTTGTGAGGCTGGGATTTAATTGCAAATAAATGTCTCCATTGAGATTACCTTCGGTGAGGATAGATCCTACAATATGGTTTCCATAAATTCCAGCCCAAATATTCAATTTATGAGTCGCTTGTGTGCTGTGTGAACCAATGAGAATTCTGGGTATGATAGGGAACGTTCATAAAGATTGAATTGATAGATTGATAGAACCTTTCGAGATATATGTCCCTCGATCCACTTTTCTAATAATGAATTTCAACTCAGGAGCTTCTGAGGGTAGGAGTTCATTTCACATGCTATGAATCATCTCAAAAATTGGTCCCCTTCAATCAAAAATAGAGGTGTCTCAGATTTTCGCGCTACAATCAGTCTTTCCTGACATAGAGGGAGTGGAAAATTTTTGTTGGAATACAAACTTTCGCTGTGTTTGGACTTTCAGTGTTTTATTGAAACTTCATGAAGATATTATTTTTGAATAGATAATCAAAATACCTTTTCAAAGATATGTCACTCGACCCGTTATATCTATAATGAATTTTGACTTCCAAGCTGCTGAAGGTAGGGAGTTAATTTTACATGCTCTAAACCATTTCAAAAATTGTTTCCCTCCCCCAAGTGTGTTGGAACACACTGATATATATTTAAACAAGGGGTGATTTCGTGACCTGGGGGTCATGATCGGTGAGCGCAATTTATTGCTGGCCTACCAAGTCACACAACGCTAACTATCGAGACGACGGTGGTTATAGTAAGGAGTGGCGCTTCCATATCATTTGAGAAACGTGATATTTTCAACCGATGTGATGAAAACAGCGAGTGAATTTCATCAGGTGGGAAAATGAAAATCAAATTTCAATAAAATTTTAACACTACCTACTGCTTAGGAGTCCATAATTTTTTCCACCCGGCATATCTTGTGAATAATAATACTCAGTTAGAAACACATCTTGAGGTCTCTGCACAATTTTAAAACCAGAGAATAAATGATAAAATCTGACTATGAAAACTAAGTTCTATTCTTTATCATACGAAAAGGCATGAAGAAATATCAATCCCGCAAACCGAAAAGAAAATGGCCACGGAATATCTGATACGAAACGTTTCGGCATTTCTATTCCGAGGAAAAGGATAACTGCGTGAAATATTTCAAGAATACACATTGGAATAATTATTCAAGAGCGGTAGCTAAATGGCCCGGAGCTACAACAATATGAATTCCCGCCGTTTCGGTGGAAGACTACAACTGAAATACAATATTGCCTTTCATTTATCATACGGCAATATTACATACCTGCCGATCCGTTTGGTATTAGCCTCTCGTAGCTCTAAATTAATTATTTCCCATTGTTCTTTCACAAGTTTACATTACGAACAATCACTCATGTTTTTTTCTTGTAATGCGGAACCTCCCCGTTTTAAATGTCAGTGGGTGAGTTTGTGATTTACGGGATTTTTATTTTTTGCACAAAGATTTAATGAAAGTGACAGTTCATCTAGGAGGAAAAGTTTTTCTTATTATTACATGGAATTCTTTAGCGAACTCTTCTTACAAAATTTATCTATTTGGTATACGGACAGTTCAGGGTTTGGGTTAAGCATTGTTTCGTGAAGTAAAAAGAAGCGTATGAAGTAACATTATGAGTGGAGGAAAATCGAAATGTTTTTTCTTACCCACAACATGGCTTACATATGATAGTCTTCTGAAAAATTGGCTCAGTATTTAGGATACAGCATGCAGGCTAATCTGTGTGCAGGCGTTATGCAATCAGCAAATCTCTTTCTGCTTTCTGATCCGAGGACCGATACCGATAAACATTTTGCAGAAGTTTCATGAACTCATGTTTCATCGGCAATAGGTGCTTTATCGTTTTGAAGATGATGCTAAGCTTTGGCTATAAAAGACAATTGTGACTATAAATGTTTTGCATCAACATTGGTAGTATATTTTTTATATACGCATCTATTATGTCGCTCCCTTCCTCTTTCGTTTTAGGTATAATGCACATTTCTTTATGTCGAAAAATTTTTTATGTAATTAAAACCGATTTCGACGAGCTTTTATCAGTTAAAACCAATTTTGACCACTGTCACTGTCCTCCCGCCCCATTCCTCACTTTCTACCAACACTTTAATCTGCAGTTCTCCAGCACTTTTGTTCAGCATTTCCCACCTACTGCTTCTAACCGAACATTCTGCTAGCACTTTCCTCTCTCTCCTTCCATTCGGAAATAGGAATTGAACCGATCAAGGAAAGTGCGGAAATAAGATGAGAGTAAAAGCGCAAGTGCAAGTGTATTGTGCAGGAGATTTGCTTCCGCACTTCACGTTCTCTCTTACTTACGCACTTCTCTGAAGATCTATACCACCTTACTCACATCCTGACTTTCTTTCCACGATTGTATGTCTCTTACCACCTGCAGTTTACTTGTCCTCTTACTCACCGGACTTTGTTCAAATAGTTTCTTCCTCATTTTCCTTCCTCACTTTTCGTCAATTATTTCCTTACCGCTTTCCTCCCGCTTCTTGCAGTCAAAATATCTATCCGCTAATTCCGATCGCTCGCATTTCCATATTTTTGCTCTCGCAGCTATTCACCGAACACTTTTCTGAAATTTTCTCCTGCAAACTACTTACGCCCTTTTCCTCTCACTTCACTTCCGCACTTTCCTCACCCAACTCTATTCCCCACTTTCATCCTGTAATTTCCATTTCACTTTTCCCGCATACAGTATATACAACCTACAACTTCCTCCCTAACTTCATTCTATCTCTTTCCTCTCAATCTTTCTATCTGGATATTTCTGTTGAGCCCTCATCTCGGATTTTCCTGCAGCACTTTCCGTTTGCAATTTCATCTTGCTCTTTCTCCAGTACTTTCCTCCTGTAATTTAATCTTCACTTCTTCCGCACATTTATTCAGTATTTACAACCTACAACTTCCTCCCTAACCTTTTTCAATCTCTTTCCTCTCAATCTTTCTATCTGGGTATTTCTATTGAGCTTTCATCTCGGATTTTCCCTCAGCAATTTCCGTCTTTCTTCTCTTGCTCTTTCCACACGCACTTAACCCCGAAGTTTTTCCCGTGTTTTTATCGCTATCTCTTCCTTAGACCTTGTCTTCCGTACCTCGTTTCCGTAATTTTTATCTAATTTGTTTTCGTATTTCCTCCGCACAATTTCTAAATTTCTTATAGCTCTTCTTATACTTTCCTTCTTCACTTTTCTCTAGAGAGTTTCTCCCGAACTTCACTTCCACTCTTACTTTCGTACTTCTCTGAAGAAATTTGCTCCTGTACTGATCATCTGAACTACTTACCACTATTCAACTTGCATTTATCTCGCTCACTTTCCCTTCGGACTTTCTTGCCCCTCTTTTCTCTGAAAATTTACTCCTGCTCTTTTTTCCGATCTACCATTCGCAATTTCTTTCCGCACTTTCTTCTTCAGAACACACATCCGGCACCTTCCTTCTGCCCTTTCATCCATCTTAGGAAAACGTGAGGGGAAATAGTAAGAGGAAAGTGCGAAGGAAAAATCCGAGTAAAAATTTCCTACGAGTGAAGTTCGGGAGAAACTCTCTAGAGTAAAGTAAAGAAGAGCTATAAGAAATTGAGAAATTGTGCGGAGGAAATACGAAAACAAATTGGATAAAAATACGGAAATGAGGTACAGAAGGCAAGGTCTAAGGAAGAGATAGCGATAAAAACACGGGAAATACTTCGGAGTTAAGTGCGTGTGGTAAGAGCAAGAGAAGAAAGAAGGAAGGATTCAGTTCTGTGTTTTTTTTTATTGGAAAATAATATCTAAATAACCCTTTCAGGTTTTGACAGATATAGTTACAAAATATAAGATTATTTTATGATCAGATTTACATTCGAATTTGTATCAAGTGTTCTTGCAATTTTTTTTAATTTTGTGTGCGTTATCTCCTTCACTTCACGGGAAAGCTTGTTATAGAGTCTGACACCCTTAGATAGTATGCGTCTTTCCCCCACCTTGGTTCTGTGAGCTAAATAATTCAGTTCTTCATTTCTTCTGGTTGCGTGGTCATGTACTTCAGATCTAGTTGTTAAAATAAAATCATCATCTTGTATTTCATTGTCGAGAAATTTTCTCACCAATTTCATAGTTTCAAGCTGCCTCAGTTTTTCTATGGTCAAAATGTTTGTTCGTTTATATACTTCCTTCGTAGGTGTCATTGAGGAATTTTATACAGGACCTTAATAATTTTATTTTGGCTTCGTTGCAGTTTTTCATTTCTATTACGTTTCCTGTTGCCCAAAAAGATATCAAATAAGTTAACTTACTTTTAATGTAAGCTTCATACACCATTTTCTTCTCTTTCATAGGTAGGACGTCCGAAATTTTGTGAGCTAATCCCCTGTAATAGGAAAGATTCTTGACAAGCTGCCTGATGTGAGGAGTCCATTTCATATTCTTGTCTAATGTGAGGCCGAGATATTTAATAGTGTATTGTTCAAGAATTTTGTTGTTATTTAGATATATGTTCATATTATGTTTTTTCGATTTATTCTCGAAGTTTATAATATGGCACTTTTCACTATTCAGGGTTAGCTTGTTTATCTTCGTCCATTCCATCAACCTGTCAAGATCTCTTTGCATCTGTTTTTGAGTCACCTTATCATCTTCATTCACATAGAAAAGAGCTGTGTCATCAGCATATATCATAACCTTCCCACATAGTTGTTGCCTCTCAAGATCATTTATGTATAGTAAATATAGATAAGGGCCCAAAATTGATCCCTGCGGCACTCCGTAATATTTGTTTTCACATTCACTCACTTCATCCCCAACCAAAAATAATGTTGGATAAGTACTAGAGAGAGAGCAGGAAAAGAGCAAGATGAAGTTGCAAACGGAAATTGCTGAGGGAAAATCCGAGATGAGAGCTCAATAGAAATACCCAGATAGAATGATTGAGAGGAAAGAGATAGAATAAAGTTAGAGAGGAACTTGTAGGTTGTAAATACTGGATAAATGTGCGGAAGAATAGGAGAGGGAAAGGGAGTAGTCTGGAGGAGAATAATTCGTAGGGTACGGTGAGAACCTGCGGCAGCAAAAATATGGAAATGCGAGCGGTCGGAATTAGCGGAAAGATATTTTGAGTGGAAGAAGCGGGAGGAGAGCGGGAAATATAGTAGCACGTAATTCAAGTTGAAATGAGTAGGAAGAAAATATTGCGTGCGTTAACAAACGTTCTAGAGAAAGAGTATGATGAGAGGGCGTGAGGAAAGTTCGCGAAGAATGTTAGGAAGGAAATAATTGGTGGAAAGTGAGGAAGAAACTATTCGAACAAAGTGCGGTGCGTAAGAGGGCAAGTAAACTGCAGGTGGTAAGAGACATGCAATCGTGAAAAGAAACTCAGGATGTGAGTAAGATAGTATAGTTCTTCAAAGAAGTGCGTAAGTTAGAGAGAACGTGAGGTGCGGAAGCAAATCTCCTGCACAATACACTTGCGCTTTTGCTTGCACTTTATTTCCGCACTTTCTTTGATTATTTCTATTCCTCACTTTCCTCGGTCAAAACAACAAAAAAGCTTATGCCACCCTGCTTCAAATTCATTTCGAAGATGTAGTTACCAATCAGATGGTGCTTTCGAGGTGGCGTTTTGAAACAGAAGGTTTCATAGAATTGTTCGGAAAAATGTTATAACAAATAACGCATTGTGGATTAGGCTCGTCTGAGCCTCCAGTCCAAGTAAAACCTAATTAGCAGTACAACTCGTCATTTTTTCTACTTTTACTTTGAGATTCATTTGCCAGTTTTTCCTATTTGTTTCTTAGGCTGCTCATAAGTAACAAGCCGTGCAGCTCTACTTTCATTTTTTGAAGTTGACGGACCAGAATTGTGATTTAGAACTTCATAAGGCCTTTTCGTCAGGAGCTATTTATCTATTGTTACTTTTTATTGTTAAATTCACATACGTATCTGACTCAGTGCGGACGTTTGAACAGGATTAAGTGACCGCAGAATAATACAACACAGCGCACTCTGATCACTACGCATTAGTTGCGCGCGCACGTCAACGCGTCCATACGTGTCCCCACTCACCCACTCCATTATTGTTATAGGAGAAACGAAAGGGAACACTATCATAATTTCAACTTACGGTTAGCACCACCACAATATGAAGATTTATGGAAATTATTGTAATTTTTCATTTATTTGACGGGTTCTATTTTTTGGGTGGCCGGCTGCTTACCCCCAAAAATATTTGCATACCCCTAAAAGCTACGCCTACCACATTTTAAGGACCTCTGATCCAAACAATTGTTCAACGATGACGATGTATACTTCTCCAATGACGAGATTCAAATCTTTATTTATATTAACCACTTATGCACAAAGATTTGCAAGCAAAAGCTGATTCTTTTTGCGACATCTCTACCGCAAAGTTAAAATTCACAGATGGATTGGTGCTCCGCAACTTCAAAACGTCATTATTAAAATCGTGCCACCCCATGAAGAGAAACTTCGTCCCGACGGTCTTGAAATTTATATTACGCTCGAGGAGAAAGAGTTCCTTGAAAACGAAATGATAACAAGGCAGAATGAAAATGAAAAGAATCCCGCCTCGTATATGATGAGTTATGTGCTCCCCTCAGAAACCGGTATGAAATTACAAGATCATAACAAGTCTGCTCCGAAGCGGGGCATACACAACGTCTGTTACTTATGAAAATTTCAAGATAGTCTACGGAACAGGTGAAAAACGAAACAAAAAATCCGGGAGTGAAAGCCTATGCTAATCAGGACCGGAGCAGAAATCTGTTGTGTGACTTCAAGTGATGGAACGATCCTTCAGACGAATTAAAAATTGAATACTAGTAGCTGTTACTTGATACAACTTCATTTTAGATGTTGAATAAAAAAAAATTTTGAATCTCACTTAATTACTTTGTTAGTAATGTGTTTTGACGACATTGAGCCTTCCTCAGATGGACACGAAATGAAAACGAAATTAAGGTAGAACAAATTATATCTGTTAAAGTTGTAGACTTTGGATGAAATTGTATTGAAGTTATCTTCACATAATTGGAACAAAGAAATTTGTATCATTAAAGAAATAACCTTTAATTATGGTTACAATTCAAATATTATAACTGAATTGTTTAACAACTCAAGGCAACAGAATAGGTGTATTCAAAATCTGACAATGGAAACAGATATAGTAGCCTCACATACGTTGAGAAAGCTAGCCAGAATTTAAAACATTTAATGGAAAAGTTCAAAGATAGTGAATAATAAATAATAAAAGTTAAATAGATAAAGAAAATAAATCTGGTGTACTTACTGTCAGAAAAGTACTGGAAAATGGTCAATGAAACACAAACAAATTTATTGTATCGCCTTCAGAGTAGGCACCTTCCGAAATAATACATTTGCACTAACAAATAATCTAATCATCAAATATTTTCGTATGCTTTTTCGCCGCGAATTCTCTTTCATGTCTTTTATTGACTCGAAACGGGTACCTCGAATTGGTAATTTGAGTTTTGGAAAAAGAAAAGAGTCGACCATAGCCATATCAGGTGAATACGGTGGTTGTGCGTGATATTTAATGAGTTTTTGGTCAAAATTCATTCACGATGATAGCCTTGCCAAATGGTGTATTATCGTGGTCTGGCTTTTTCGATGAATTTGCTCTTTCAAACGCCGCATAACTCTCAGATAATATTCTTTATTTACCGTTTTCGGTTCAGTTAGACGGCGTCATTCCAAAGCTTGATGACTGGTTTGCATGTCAAACTCATAAACCCATGTCTCGTTACCAGTTGGAATGCATTTTATGAACGTGGAGTCCAAATTGACTCGTTCTAGCATGTCGTCAACGACCTTTACGCGATTCGATTTCTGAAGAGATTCAGTTCTTTTGAAATTAGTCAAGCGGTAACGCGTTTCATGCCCAAACAATCGTTTAGATTCACTGTAAGCCTTCTGTAACATTTTCAGCGATTCGGCTCATGAAATTCTATTTGCAATACAAAATTTGAGACGAATACTTTGTTCGATATTTTTATCCGGTGTAAAAATCGCAAAACGGATTTGTGAGAAGAGGCAAAATTGAGCACTGCAATCAAACTGAATGACTGATTGCGTTCAAACTCCGCGTCAGTATAGAAAACAACAAAAATCGTTTCAAGCAGATTTTTGAAATAATCAATTTCTGGTACTTTTTGACAGAATATACAAAGAGAAACTAATTCAGTACAAATCACCAGACGATTACCTTTTATTGATCATTAAAATTAACGCCAATAATAATCGATAATATTGCAAAAAATACTCATCGAACCTAGATAGGAAACCAATAGCAATGAATGCTCAAAAATACTAATTGAATTGCGCAATAAAACAAAGTGCTTCGCTTCGGGTCCGTTCAATGCGTCTGAAATGTTAAAAAACAGGTTGCCATTATTCAACAGATGTAAAATAACAGAACGTACTCATTAAATCAATTTCTAATGATAGAGCTAATACCATTCCGATATCGGAAACTAGGACACCATTTACATATTTTTACAACTCGAATTCAAAATGAAGCTTATAAAAAAGCTAATCGAAATTATAACTAGGGAACTAGTATAATATGCAGATAAGCAGAGTTGGATTACCGTAATTCGATGCGGGAAATATGAATTAAATATTCATTCAATCTGATGAAAGGCACACAGTCGTACATTCGTATTCTCTCAATTTCAAAAATTAGAAAACTGATAGCTCATCATTTCTATAGAAACATAACTGCTTTTTCTACTCTAATTGAAAATGAACTGAATATAGTCTGCATTTAAATATAGGCAGTTCATATGATGTTGTAAATCGCGGAGATGATGGATCCTTGCTTGATTTTAAGAAAAACAATTCGAAACTAAGTTGAAATAAAATATATTTTATACTTTCCACAATTTTATTCTTACAAACACGACCGGTTTCGACCGCCAGGTCATTTTCAAGTCATCACGAAACATTGAAATCACCAAACTCTATAACCCGCACAATTTATTTTTTACCTCTATAATCCTAACGCCGTCAATAATTTCATCGATTGAAAGTGTCCAAACTTGCAATATCTTGTCTGAATACTCGCTTCACTTGTGCAGATTAGATTCTCTTCTCACATTCAGCGTCTGATATCCGTACTAATCATGTCGCGTCGACATAAAACGTTAACATTGCAGCAAAAATACGAAATTTTGAAAGAATTAGATAATGGAAAAAGTGTTTCTGAATTGGCCAGAATACACTCAATTAGAAAATCTACAATATGCGATATAAAGAAAAAAAGAAAATCAATTGAGAATTTTATATCTTCTTCTGATTCTGGTCCTGGGAAACGTCGTACGCTCAGAACTAGTGAAAATGCTCCATACACTTGGTTCTTCCAAGAACGATCTCGACATACACCTTCATCTGGTGATCTCATATGTGAGATAGCAAGATTTTTTTGCACCAGTATAACAGGTAGAGATGATTTCAAATCAAAACAAAGATGGTTGGAAAAAGTCAAAGGAAGACGTGGAATTCGACAACTTACCATATCAGGAGAGAAATTGTCCTCAGACTTTAGTGCGGTAGAACCATTTAACAATAAATTTCTTCACAAATTGCAGGAGATGGATCTAGTACCAGATCAAAATCACAACGCAGATGAAAGCAGGTTATTTTGGCGAATTCTTCCGAACAAAACACTAGCCCATGCTGCTGAAAATTCAGCTCCAGGTCGGAAGATGAGTAAGGACCGTATTACATGCATGTCATGCTCCAATGCATCAGTATCTCATAAAATGAAATTGTTGGTCATCGGAAAAGCCAACAAACCCCGAGCATTCAAGAACTGCTCCAATTTGCTTATTATAAAGGTCAAAGAAAAGAGTGGATAACTAGAGAACTTTTTTATAAATGGTTCCACTAACAATTTATTCCTGATGTTAAAAATAAAATGAACGAGCTGAAATTGTCACAAAAAGCTCTGTTCTTATTAAATAATGCTCCTGGACATCCAAGAGAAGAGGAATTAATCAGTGAGGACCAAAATATTCAGGTCACATTTCTACCTCCTAATTGTACTCCATTATTACAACCAATGGATCAACATGTAATACAGAATGTGAAACTGCATTATCGAAAATCTTTGCTACTGAATATTGTGGGACAAGAAGACAATAACGTTTCGGAGTTACTAAAGCAATTGGACCTCCAACAAGTGGTGTTTTCTCTTGAAAGGGCCTGGTCATCTGTGTCCCAAGAGTTAATTCAGAAATCATGGAAGAATTTATGGCCCACAAAAGATGATGATTATGATGCAGGTGATCTGTTGTCTCTTTCACGGTTGAGAGAAAAAATTTTGCATGTTGACAAATGTATCTGGTAAAGAATTAACAACTGAAGACATTGACGAATGGGTTGAAGGAGATAATGAGAATTATTTCTGTGAAGCTGAAATAATCAACAACATAGAAAGTGACGAGGATACAGAAAAACTTGAAGAAGGCGATGTCACCAAAAATTCAGTGAAACATAAAGAAGCTCTCTTGTGTTTCAACAAATGTTTGGAATGGTGCACAGAAAATGATATCCCTAAACACCAAATATTATTTTTGGATAATTTGAGACAGGAAGCTGCAAATTCTCATGTTCGTTCGTTAAAGCAGAAAATGATCCAAGACTTCTTCAGAACCTTAAATAATGATCTGTGAAATGTATCACTTTCTTAAAAATATGTAGTTATATTTTCATGTTTTTCTGCTAATCACAATAATTTTGAGTTTTTCAATGAATATTTTACGTTTTTCAATAAATATTTCACGTTTTTCTTAACTATTTCATCTCAATTACCTCGTTAATCCGAATATTTCAGTAATTAAAACAAGCCCTGGTCCAATAAGATTCGGATTAAAGAGGTTGTACTGTAATTTAATATTAAATAGTGAAGAGGTATTAATATCTAGTTAACTATTTAGGGTGATTTCACTTGAGTTTTGGCAAAGTTCATTGATTTCCAAACATTCCAACAGATTAATTTTCTTTCCTTTGTCGCAATCATGAAGAATTTTGATATTATCTTATGTTATTAAATGTTTTTTGGTTTTTACATGTTCACAGATTGGAATATTATTGTCAGGGGATAAATGTTCTTTGAACCTTATTTCGAATTTCATACTTGCTTGCCCAACATAAGCTACCGTATACTCATTGCAAGGAATTCCCCATTTCTTGAATTTGTCTGTTTTTTGTTTAGCTCTGAATAATAATTTGCTCAAGTTCAGATCATTTGAGAAATAGGTGGTTATTTTAAATTTAGAAAAATATTTATAAAGGTATTGAACAGAGGACAGGTATAATAGTTCCTCCAAAATTCTTTTTATTTTTTTAATATCTCTTGACGTAGATGACATGTATTCAAACATACCTAGTACTGAATGCCCAACTGTAGTCTCAAAAATTTCAGACAACGCTCAAGTCAAACGCTTGTTCATAGTGATTCCATCTTTTCACTAAACTTATACCTTAATCAGAATTATATTCAATTCAGCAATATAAATTTCGAGGAAACCGGAGGTCTGGCTATGGGTTCGCTCCTTTGTCCTCTCCTAGCAGAAATTTTCATCAATAACATAGAAAATAAAATTTTTCAATCAGCTATAGCGTCTCATAAAATACTTTGGTATCGATATGTTGTCGATATTTTTCGTGTTCTAATGGTACTTCAAGACAATTATACATTTTCCTAAACTTTGTTAATAATATTCATCTAAAAATTAAATTTAAACTAGAAAAAGAAATGAATCAATCAAATTAGTTTGTTAGATTTAACGATTTTTAGACTTAATAATCTTCTTATCTTCGATATATATCGTAAACCTACCTACACAGACATTTGCATTTCTTCTAATTCCTCTCATCCTATTCATCATAAATTACCTGTCTTCAATTCCATGATTTGCAGAACTTTCACATTACCTATCAGTGAAGAAATTTTGTTAGTTAAAACTATTTCAGAAAATAACGGCTATTCTCCCTCAATGATAGATAAACTTGTGTCTAAAAAACGTTTGTAAAAAGCCTATAAAAGTATTCATCCTCAAAATAGTTCTGACAACCAAATACATACAATGTTCTTCATCGATCTATCCCAGCCCAGTTTAAAAAAAAATGCATATATCCAAATCACCAATGTAAAATTAGCCAATAAATCCACAAGGAAACTATCGATCATATTTTTCAATGCCAAAGATAAATCTCAAAAATTAGATAATTCAGGACCGTATAAACAAACATGTCCTAGATGTAACGAAATTTATATTGGTCAAACAGGCAGGTCGTTGAGACGTAGATATAAAGAACATCATTCACATTTTTGCAAACATATTTCACTTTGGCAAAATATTGCATAGAAAGCAACTATATTTTTCTATTTATAGACAATCTACAGATCCTATACTAAGAACGAAAAGGAATAAAACTCAATTATCTAGAATCCTTAGAAATAATCAAAGGAAATAATACAAATAATAGAGTCAATAATCTAATATTACTTAACGATATTAATTAACGACCTGTTACTCCCCAATATCTGGGATTTTAAGTAGTTTTTAATTATAAATTAGTACTCAATGTTAATCAAAAAAGTTCGAGATTCTCCATTCAATTTGGAACAAAAACACTCTTTCAATTTCTGTATGACCCAGCATTTGCGAGTAAAAATTATAATTAGAGTTGAATGAATTTTATTGTTTTTTTAATTTTTGGTCGGATTTCTCTAAGATTTTGTCTGTTCAGACATGAATATAATAGTAATTCGTAACTTCACGAATAATGAAGAGGATTATTCTGTCCGAAGAATTTTGTTCGAAAAATTATAATTTTTTCCATTCAGTGTACTGGCAAAAATCTCATTTTTTTCAGCACCCACAGGGTGTAAATTCGTAATTAATCTATAATTCTTCTAGTTGTATAACGTCGTCGATATTCAGGAACTTTCGCATTTCCATCAGAAAACCCAAAGCATAGACGAATATCTGCGTATTTGTTTTTACTGAAAAGAATGAAGTGATATTTGAAAAACAATTGGACAAATTTATTTTTCAAAATTTAGAGAGCCAAAGACTAAGTAAAAATTAGTTAGCTCTCTAGTAATTTGATTTGTTTTCATTGTTATTATGACGATTGCGAATATTACTGTGTGGAAAATATCACTGTTTAAGGTGGAAAAGTTTATTCAACGTTTTAGCTACTTCGAGCTTTCTCTCATCATCAGACAAGTACGAGTTCAAAAAAAAAATACAAAGTTTGCAATTTTCTTATATATAGGTTAGAGTAATGGGTTTACAGAACAGGTAATATACATATTAGAAGATTAACTTTGGGTACTAATAGAGAGGTAATCTCTTTGTGATCTCTTTGAGTTATAGAACAGATAATATAGAGCAGATAATTGTGTTATGTTAGGATAATATTCAAAGGCAGACCCGAACGATGCTGACAAAGTACAACAACCACCCTCCAAAATCGTCTGTGATGAGAACATTGAAGCGGAAAGAAGGAGGACGCCGATTAATGGACGTTGTTGACTTACACGCCAAACAGATTAAAAATCTCAGGGAATTCTTCCCTACAAAACACTTCTGACCCCCATAAAGTGGTATCGTTGGCTGATAAGGGATATACATCTCTGAATCTTGCTACCAGGGATGACCTGCTAAATCTACCGTTCCTAGCGGATACTGAAAAGAAGAGCAATGATCAAGAAAAGAATTACATGGACGACATCACCATGATATTAGTGAACATCACATCGACAAAGAAGCTTCCAACAACTGGTTGATAAAAGGAGAACTATTCGCAGAAACAGAAGAATTCCTTATATCCATTCAAGATCAAGTGATTGCTATAAACAACTACAAAAAAATTATAATTAAGGACGGCGTATTACTAACATATAAGTGCAGGAAATACCATATAAGATCGGAAACTTTACAGCATATTACGTCCGGATGCGAACAACTGGCAAATACAGACTATCTTCACAGACATAATCAAGTGTGCAACATTATCCATCAGAAAGTATCAACCGGCGCCCGTATTGAAAAATGGCTCTATCAGATTATACTAAGATAGGCCTGTTATCATTGACAGAATGGTGACGAATAATAGAGCGGACGTAGTGATGTATAATAAGAGAACCAGAACAGCAATGCTGGTGGATGTCGCCATACCGAATAATAACAGCGTGCTGAACAAGTTCCAGGAAAAAAATCCAAATACACAGACCTTGCTATTGAGATCAAACAGATGTGGCACCTCGATAAAATAGATATCGTTCCTCTCATCATTTCTTCGACTGGGTTAATACCCAAAAGTTTGCATGATAGCCTTAAAAAATTAGAATTGCATAAGAATACCTATATAGAAATGCAAACAAAGGCTATCCCATGACAGCAAGAACAAAAACGAACAAAGTCAATTGTGAAGAAAGGAGAAAATATACATTTGCCAAATTAATCGAGCCCAAGCTGTTGCAAATGAATTAGGTGTTGTTTCAGGCGAGTACAAATTGAGATTGTTGAAAGATTTCTCAAACTATTTGAAACCTGATTATAAATATTGACAGAGTTATATATAAATGATCTCCTGAAAAAACCTAAAGGAATCTAGGCAGAGAAAGTTTAAGAAAATTTCTCAGATTATTACTGCGCATATCACTCCTATTATATCAATTTCTTACGAAGGTAAGAAGGTTCACCTGAATGTAAAATGCGTTGCACCAATGTATTATTATTTATTATTATTATTATTGAAGTAATTTAAGGCTGAGGACAAGTCCTATAAAAGCCTAATAACAAAAAAATAATTTCTATAGTATTGCAAGCACAGCTTAGCCATAATTAAATATGCACACATATATAATAACTAAATCCACTTATGTCAAAAACGAAATCTAATTAAACAAAAGAAAGTCCAATTTATTTTTGAATTCATTAACCGAATTTGAGTCCACCCCATCACTAGAAAACCTGTTCTAATCATCGAACACCCTATTCACAAGAAAATACTGTCTTTGTCTCGACGAAAATTTTTCTTTTTTCAGCTTCAGATGATGACCACGCAAACGTGTGTCAGCACTCAAACTAAACAAACATCTCGGGTTTGCGTAATTGTATTTAATTATACGATAGCACAAGATTAGATCTCCGCGATGTCTTCGCTGCTCGAAGGTTATGAGACCAGCTCTAGCCAATCTTTCATTATATGAGGGACGAACGACCCCAAAAGTCATACGTGTAGCACGGTGCTGGACACCCTCAAGCATGCTTTTATCCCGAGCGAGAACCGGGCACCAAACCGAGCCTGCATACTCCAAAATAGAACGCACATAAGTCTTATAAAGTGTAACCGAACTACAGAAGGACAACTTAACGAACGATCTACGAATGAGATAAATTAAAGAATTAGCACGTTTACAAACACTTTGGACATGTTCCGACCTAAGGTTTGAAGTAACGGTTACTCCTAGATCTACATGTGAAGTAACTGAGCGAAGTGGATGATTGTCAATCGAGCATTGATGGGATGGATTATTGGGTCCTACATGGAGCACAACACATTTATCAACATTTAGTGGTAGGAGCCAGTCGTTGCACCATCGGTTTATTGCGTCAAGATCGTCCTGGATGATGTAGTAAGGTGAAATTCAAATAAGTGATGAATCTTCAGCCATTTCAATTTTTGAAATTGGCAGAAACATGATCATATTTCCGGAAACGGCAGACGAATCGGCAGCTTGCATTCTGGACGCGCTGCAGTCTATTCTGCATTAGCTTGTCCAAGCAAGGAAATAAGACAACCAAAGCATAATATGAAATACATAGGACTAATGTCTCAACTAGTGTTTTTCTGAATTCGAAATTAAGAACTCTAACGTTCATGTATAATGCCTTTGAGGCTCCATAACATTTTCTGATCATCTGGGAAATATAAGCCTGAAAGCTACAGTCAAAACATTACACCGAGGTACTTCACAGAGCTCTTCACAACTATTGATTCCCCCGAGATCTCAACAACAAAGTCTGAGTCAATAAGCTTTCTAGTAGATTCCATCCCAGAAAGTATGATATCACATTTACTAGTATTTAATTTAAGACCATGTGCCTCGGCGTACTCAAAAATTCTAGGAAAATTGGCGTTGACAATTTCCGCAGCAGCGGAAGCACGTAGAGCGTCAAAGCTGTAGAAAAGCTGAGTATCATCTGCAAAAGCACGAGCCCTACACGAATCAATTTTTTGAAAAATATCCGCAGTGTGAAGAAGAAAAAGTACATTACCCAGCACAGATCCCTGGAGCACCCCAGAAGTCACAGGAATGGCGTCAGAACGGTCATTGTCGATAACTACCACCCAGGAACGCTTGTGCAAATATGACTTAAAAATTTTAACTCAGTCACATCGAAACCAAATTACTTCAATTTTGCACATAGTAATCGGTGATCAACTCTGTCGAAAGTTTTTTCAAAATCTAAGAGGATAAAAGCCGCTATCATTCCACAATCAACGGACCTAACAATATCATCAACCTCATCCAGAAGTAAGGTTGCCGTACTGTGCCCCCCACGGAATCCAGACTGCATCGGTGATATAATTTTATTTTCCAACAAATAATCAATCATTTGAACCACAATGAATTTCTCCAGAATTTTAGGCATTGAGGGAAGGATACTGATCGGACGAAGATCACCATAGTTTGTGGAATCCTTCACCTTGGGCAGACACCTCACCAATGGCAATTTCCAGCATTCAGTAAATATCCCGGAATCCAAACAACAATTTATTATATGGGTCACATAGGGAGCAATCACAGGACAGCACAACTTCAACATCTCAGACGATATCCTATCCGATCCTATAGCGTTCGACTATAGTTTCATGATCAACTGTGAAACTTCATCAATCGTCACCAAACGAAAATGCGGATTGTATTGTGTGCTTTAGAATTCCGATGCCGCTCCACAAGCATGCCTTTGTCCAAACACAGATGAGATGTAGGAGTTAACTTCACAATTTATTTATATTTAATGCCCAAGTTCCTAGCCGCCTTCCACAGGAGTTCACCATTTCGTGCCACCGCCTGATGTTCCAAATACCCACTCTCCTCAGCGCGTACAGCATTTGTAACCATATTCATTAGCCGCCGGTAATCTGCCAGGTCCATTGGGTCCATTGGGTCCATTGTTCTTTTATATTTACTCATGGCATCGTTTCTCAATTTCATCATATATCGAAGATTGTTGGTTAACCAGGGAGCATTCATCTTACTAACTTTCACTGTTCTGAGAGGAGCATTCCTGCCAAATAGAATCAAAATAAGGCTATTTAATAATTGAATTTTACTGTTGACATCATTCATATATAATATATCAGCCCCCTCATGAAGGTCGGCAGCAAAGCTGTTAGAATCGAGATTCTTAAAGTCTCTATGTGTAATGTGTTTGTTCTGATCACCAATTGGTGATCAGAACAAACACTATCCAGGACACCAGAATCCACAACATGATCAACAACGTTAGTGAAAATCGCATCTATAATAGACTCGCTGGTCTTAGTGATACGCGTAGGTTCCGTAATCAATTGCTCAAAGTCATACGACTCTAAAATGGAGCCCAATGTGACATCAACTAGCTGATCAATATTGAAATCACCTGTAACGAAGATATTTGGATACTGAGGCGAGATAAATGAGAGGATATTTTCAAAGTATTCCCGAAAAACTGATGAGGGAGAAGAGGAATCTCTATAAATAACACCAACAAGAATCACATTTCTACCTAGTTGACACTTGATCCACAGACGTTTTACAGAAGGTATACTTTCAAAGTCACACAGCACCTGTCAAACTCTTAAATTTGTCTTATAATAAATTCCCACTCCTCCGTCTCGTCGACCAACTACGTTTCGGGCCATGAAATCATAATCTGGAAGCTGTATTCTATTTACTTCTCTGTACCTTTATATAAGAAAATTGCTAACTTTGTATTTCAGTTTCAAACTCATACTTATCTGATGATCCGAGAGCTCAAAATAGCTATAACATTGAGTAAACTGTTCCATCTTATACAGTGATATTTTTTACGTAGTAATATTAGCAAATATTTTGCAATTTTTGACTGCTGTCAATGAAGTACAAAGTTATCGACGGGTACAATATTACAACAGATGGTACTTGTAGTACTGTTTTTTGAAACAGTTCGGTTACTTTTGGAATTCAGGGTGAAAATGTGGAAAAATTTAAATGAGATAAAAAACACAAGGTTTAACTTTAATCTACACTTTATTTGAAAAAATTCGACGACATTTCGCTGACACAGCAGCTTTATCAAGAATGAAAAACAGAATGAAGAGTATGGTATTATAAACAAATCGTAGAACAAGTTGGATGAATAACAGGAAAATCCACACCGAGCCATTGTACAGTTAGTATGAAAGGTAATCAAAAACTAATTAAACAAGTTAAGTAGGGGTGAATAATTCACATCTACCTGCTCATTCAAAAGCTTGTCCGAATGTTTGTATCTATTTATTTCTAATGCTTCTAGGAGATCTAATTTTGAACTTTTTGATTTTATATGTAATATGTCAAAGTTTTATTGAATGAATGGTTTTCTTTTATTAGGTGGTTTGAATAATTTGAATCAGATTTATTTTTATCGAAGCTACGTTTATGTTCAGATGTTCTTATGCCAAAACTCCTATAGGTCCTACCGAAATAAATTTTATCACAAGAACCGCAATTGAGTTTATAGATTCCTGATTTACTTGATTTTTCAACACGAGATTTATTATTTTAATATGTTTACCTAAGTTATTAGAAGTTTTGAAAGTTATATTAAGATTTTGTTTGACGAGAAAGGATTTAATATTTGTACTTGCAGAACCGCAGAATGTTAAACTGTTGAATATTTTATAGTCTTTATGAATAGGATATACTTCATTTATTGCTTTCTGATACAGTTTTTACGAATGATTAGATCTATCATATCCGGATTATATGAATTATTAATGGCTATCTGTTCGATGATGTTTAACTCTTTATTATATATAATCTTCTACTGATAAAGGTAAATGGAGTAACCGATGTACCATGCTGTTTAAAGCTGCAACTTCGTGTTGAATTGGATGTAATGAGTAGTTATGTATAATTGTATCAGTATGTGTTGGTTTGCGAAAGACCGAAAAAACAAGATTATTATTTTGTTTAGTGATTTTCAAGTCCAAAAATTAATGGAATCGTTCTGTTCAATTTCTATCGTGAATTTGATGTTCAAATGGATGGAATTAATGAAATTAAGAAATAAGTCTAATTGACGAGTAGATCCAATGAAACATACTAAGATGTCGTCAACATATCTATACCAATAAAGAAATTTGGAAATGAGTGGATGTATATGAATTTTCTGTTCAATATTATTCATAAAATCTCTGCTAAAAGTGGACTCAAAGGATTTCCCATGATCAAACCATTTTCACTCCTGTAATAGATGTTGTTGAAAGAAAAATAATTTTGTTCAATGCAAACGTCCAACAGATTCAATATTTCTGATTTAATTATGTGGTTAACATGATTCGAATTCAACATGTTTTCGATTAATATTTTGACATCACCTGGAGGAACACTTGGGTAAAAATTCTCAACATCAAACGAAATAAGTTTTGCGTTAGGTGGTAGGTTAACGTTTTTTATGTTATTTATCAATTCGAAAGAATTTTTATAGAAATAGTATATATATAGCTATTAATAATTCATATAATCCGGATATGATAGATCTAATCATTCGTAAAAACTGTATCAGAAAGCAATAAATGAAGTATATCCTATTCATAAAGACTATAAAATATTCAACAGTTTAACATTCTGCGGTTCTGCAAGTACAAATATTAAATCCTTTCTCGTCAAACAAAATCTTAATATAACTTTCAAAACTTCTAATAACTTAGGTAAACATATTAAAAATAATAAATCTCGTGTTGAAAAATCAAGTAAATCAGGAATCTATAAACTCAATGTGATAAAATTTATATCGGTAGGACCTATAGGAGTTTTGGCATAAGAACATCTGAACATAAACGTAGCTTCGATAAAAATAAATCTGATTCAAATTATTCAAACCACCTAATAAAAGAAAACCATTCATTCAATAAAAACTTTGACATATTACATATAAAATCAAAAAGTTCAAAATTAGATCTCCTAGAAGCATTAGAAATAAATAGATACAAACATTCGGACAAGCTTTTGAATGAACAGGTAGATTTGAATTACTCACCCCTACTTAACTTGTTTAATTAGTTTTTATTACCTTTCATACTAACTGTACAATGGCTCGGTGTGGATTTTCCTGTTATTCATCCAACTTGTTCTACGATTTGTTTATAATACCATACTCTTCATTCTATTTTTCATTCTTGATAAAGCTGCTGTGTCAGCGAAACGTCGTCGAATTTTTCAAATTAAGTGTAGATTAAAGTTAAACCTTGTGTTTTTATCTCATTTAAGTACAAAGTTATCGACGGGTACAATATTACAACAGATGGTACTTGTAGTACTGTTTTTAAAAACAGTTCGGTTACTTTAAGAATTCAGGGTGACAATGTGGAAAATATTTAGTTAATATTGCCTAACTTTTCGAAAAATTGAAATGTAAATTACCATCCAGTTTATGATTCCTTCATTAAATATCCCTAACAAACATAAATTATAACAATGAAATCCAACTTTCAACAAAAACTTCTGGAACACACGTTACGACCATCTTGTTCCCACCCATACATAGTTATTCAGATAAGCGAAACAGTTTACTTGTTTCCATTTTTTAGGATAGCAGACGCAGATACGAGTACCATGAGAGCAATCTCCGAATTTTCAATTATCTCCAAGCCCGGATTACGAAATATATTGTTTGCAAGCACCTCCGTGCCAATTATTTTGTATATTTTCCCGAGAACCCCTCTTTTACGTGACCCTCTTGAATTTAGTAGCGATAGAATGGCTTCGAGTGAATGAGAGTCTCTTTTCATCTTTTTCGTCGCTTGAAAAGATCCGGGACATTTGAATTCCGAACTTGACTCGTGCTAAAGATGCTAAAAAAGGAGTAATCCGGAGAGCAATGAGCTGGAGGTTATAGCTTTCAGCGCTAGCTGGTATCCTCGTTTTCAACAATTTGTTCACTCAGACTTTATCGTTTTGAATTATTACTGTGAAATACGAGTGTGAGTTTTCATTAAGGAAATGACAACTGCTAGTTAGGGCTGAAAACAATCTGCACTACTAAGGTTTTGTCTTATACAAGGATTATTTCAAAAGTTTCCAGAACCAGAGGTGGCTTCAGTTGAATCAAAACCGTAATGATGGCTGATAGAACACCTTTTGGAGAGCAAGCAAGTCGATTCAATGCACCGACAATTTATGAGGTTGCAATTGTAATTCTTGGGGATTAGTTTCAATCCCGTGATATAGTACTTCATCGCAGAAAAGTGTTTCGGAACTTCATCGTAGTTACGATTCATTATGCCCATTATTGCATTGGAAAGGTGACGATGGCTACCATTGAAGATAGTTTTAAAACTTCTGATCTAACATCTACCTAAAATTGCATACATGTTACAGATTCAGGGCCAGATCATCAAACTGGTTCATTATTGGCATACCCCGACTCTGATCATCAATTTTCGCAAATTTATTATACATCATAATATTGTTCAGAATTCATGTACTAGATTTAGGCATCAGGGAGAAAGACAATATTCACACAAGTATTTATAATATTTATTGCAGTGTTTTCCTGACAAATTCGTTCTTCAGATGTACCGACATTCCCCAGATTATAGCCATACTTCGTAAGGCGAGTATACAGTACAGTATATACCTTTAGTTTAGAAAGTTTATAGAAATTCCCATGCAGGTAATATTGAAAGAAAACATCTGTTTTTCTTTATTGTATAAGGCGGTTGTATTTCTTCCGTAACCGGAGATGCTCGGTCAAATATGCTAGATATACAAAAATGTTAGTTGTGTGAAGATGTAAGATCTGTACAAAGTTAGTCAATATAAACCCTGAGTATAACTTCCTATTCATTCAACTATTCAGCACTGGTTTTTAAGTTTACCTTCATAAGGTCTTTAATTTTACAAACGTTGCCGTGTTTTGGGTCATATCTGACCCAAGTAGTGAAATTATACTGAAAAATGAAAAAAAATTAAAGATAGATTGTTTAATGGATTTATTTGACATATACTGCGTGGCGCGGTGCTCTGTAGCTCATACATTCTTGAAGATTTCATTTTTGTTCGAACAGTAAAAATCTACTTCAGCAATTTATTTTGAAGTAAACAGGTTGTCCCAATTTTCTATAAAAAAATCTTGGGTGGTTTTTTCAGATTGGAAGACCACTTTTTTGTGGCCTAAACTTTGCTATAATGTCTTTAAGTAATGAGTTTTTTTGGTGAGTAGTTTCGTCACAATATTTTTTTTCCGTAAAAATTCATGAAAATAGGATCTCACATCATCGCATGCTCCTTCGGCCAGAGAGGATGAATACTTTTTTCCTTTCGTTTTTCATTGCCCAAGGATAGCTTAATAAATGAATTGAAATAGATTATCCTCATTTTATACAGGAGTGACTCAAAAAAATTATTGAATATCGTAATTTTGAAAATATTATATCTTGATTCTTTCAAATGAAACATCCTGTATTTTATTATTCATGTCAACGCATAAAATATTGTGCCATATTTTTGCAGAAGTAACCTTATCTTTATCTTCGACCATTTTCGAAAAAAAAAATTAACTAAAATAATAAAATCAGAGGTTGCGGAAGAAGAGTTTATTAGTACATATCATTTTACTTGATCACAGAAATGGAGATATTTTAAGGTAGTCGTGTATGAAATACGTAATAGATTGGTTTTTGGTGAGATGATCTACAAGGTGTTGAACTATTTCAACAAGTGTTCGAAATGTTGCCCGTTCCTTGTAGACACAACTCAATCCTTTTGAGTACAGACCGTTGAACTGTCGAAAAGATTTGCGGATTAACTGCCTGAAAGGCGTCGACTATTCTCTCAAATCCAACTGTTTTGTAGAAAGAATCTGGTAAACGATGCCCTTAATATAACCCCACAAGAAAAAATCTAGACTTATAAGGTCCGGAGAACTAGCTGGCCATCTAACAGGACCACCACGTCCTATCCATTCGTTTGGAAATACATGATTCAAATGCTCCCTAACCTGATGTGAGTAATGTGCCGGTGATCCATCCTGTTGAAACCACAAATCTTGTCTTATATGCTCTGGTTCATCAGTAAGTAACATTGGTAGATGATTTTGCCGAAAATCTAAATACATTTCACTATTGAGGTGCCCGTCGAAAAAGTGCGGCCCAATTAGATATCCATCTACTATAGCGGCCCATACATTCAAGGACCTACGATGCTGATGATCTATTTGTCTCATGAGGTGTGGATTTTCCTTGGCGTAATAATGAAAGTTGTGCCTATTAACAAGCCCATTCTTGTGGAAAGTTGCCTCGTCCGAGAAAAGAACTCTGCTAAACATATTTGGATTTTCTGCTACTTTGTCACTTGCCCAATTGCAAAAATTGATTCGATTTTCCTAGTCTTGATTGTTCAGTTTCTGGTACATGATATGCATGAAATTTATTCACTTTTCAAGATTCTCTAGACGGAAGTTTGACTTATATCAGTTAACTGAGAAATCTCTCTTTGGCTCTTATATGGGTCCTCTGTCACTTTCAACAAAACTGATAACTGGTTGTCTTCAGCTGTAGCAGTTTTTGGTTTTTCATGTTTTTTGTAAGCGATATTACCCGTTTCGATAAATCTGATTAAAAGTTTTTAAAGCATATTGCATCAAGATGCCTCTTATTAGGAATCCTTTGTGCATAAACTTTACTTACCAGTAAAGAATTCACACTCACCCAGAATAAAAATCATACCAACCATTTCTTCTTTGGAGAACTTCATAACAGTCAATTTAGAAAATTGGGTCCAAATCTCATTTTAACAATGTTTAATAACGAAACACTGATAAGTTCACCATGTAAAATGAAGAATATAATATGTCCGGACACCTGACAGAAGGAATAAATAAAAAAAATGTCAACACATACCTCGATTTACGTTTTAATCATCTTGATTTTATCAGTCGTGAAAAGAATTATCTTGTTTAGGTTTCATTTTTACTACTTGAATCACTACAGAAAAAAACTTCTATGCGAATAATGATGCAAGTTGATGAGTTTAATACGGTTTGTCGAATTTTCATCAAAATTTTTACAAATAATGGAATATTTCGAAAATGATCGAAGATAAAGATAAGGTTATTTCTGCAAAATATAACACAACATTTGATGCGTTGACATGAATAATAAAATACAGGGTGTTCCATTCGAAAAAATCAAGATACGACATTTTAAAATTACAATATTCAATAATTTCTTGAGTCACTCCTGTATAAAATGAGGGATAATCTATTTCAATTCATCAATAAAGCTATCCTTGAGCAATAAGAAAACGAAAGGAAAAAGTATTCATCCCCTCTGGCCGAAGGAGCATGCGATGATGTGAGAGCCTATTTTCATGAATTTTTACGGAAAAAAAGTATTGTGACGAAAATACTCACCCAAAAAACTTATTTTTTAAAGACATTATAGCAGAGTTTAGGAAGTTTATAAAAAGAGACTGAGCAGTAAGTAAAAAAAATGTAAATGAAATTATATCTTATTACACTGGGTAGATAGATTAACTGTATCAGAATGTTTTTTCACATTAGAATTTCTTACAATGTACACAGATCATTGGTGTTTTACTGTCAATTTTAGCACATATTTAGCAGCGACCTCTTTTGGGAGCCTTCTCAGCTGTACAAGTGTTGTTTTCTCCTTTTGTACATTGTCACTAGATTGACGGAGCTTTTTTGCAATTTTTATTGAAACAGGTGCCCTAGGTAATGACTTTCTGTTTTTTATACACGGTGTAGCCAATTGCATACCTAAATTTTCCAAATAGTGTCGCCGTTTTGCTAGGCAGCCTTTCTCCAAGCTGCTATTGGCAGCCGTGAATAATATGAAAGCGTTGTATGCTGATATGTCTACCATGTTACTAAATACTACTTGAGGTCAACGTTATGTTTTTCTTTAGCAATTGTAACAGGAGACAGCTTTATCCAGTGCATCCACGCCACTCTTAAATTTTTTGTAGTCTAATATTATCACAGGCTTTTTGTCTGCACGGTTATTCACTTCTGAGTTGTGATGCAAAGTGCTGAGAAGATTCAGCGACTCATTTTTTTTGGTATGTAAGAAACAAGTGTATTATCTTTGGTAAAAGCAAAACATGATGAATATAACGGTCTTCCTTTGTTGTCACTATTTCTGGATGCACTGCCGGTTTACTCTTACGTATAGTCCCTATTACAGTGGCCGCAAGTCAAATCAAGGACTATACGAATGCCTTGATTTTTTCAGGCATACCTCCTATTTTTGCCCATGTAGGGTTGGATATTCGAAACGTAACTTGTGGCAAAATCACATAGAACCCAAAGATTGATGCCATATTTATCTGGTTTCGATGGCATGTACTGTCGAAATGGACATCTTCCTCTGAATGCTACAAGCTGTTCGTCTACTGATACGTTTTCAGAAGGATCACATAATTTTGGCAAAAAGTCAACCCACTAATTCCACAGATCTCGAATTGCAGTAAATTTATCCAGCAGTCGCCGTTCGGATCAAGTTTCTCTATTGTCAAACCTAATCAACCTTGACAATTTTTTGAAAGGTTTTAGTAGCATGACTGCCCCAAAAATAGGTCTGCCTTTCTCACCATCCTATAAGCTTTCGGTACTTTCATTATTTGAACGAAATACATCAGATAGTAATAGATATTATCTTTGAGTGAGGGCTGCCTAGCAGCCCAGCCACTGCTACCCACTGGTCTATTATTGCACACTCTGTCCTAAATTTCATCCACGAGCTCCATCCTTCTTGTAAAGGATACGAGTTTCGTGAGTGAGAGCTTAATAAGCTCAGTCAGCTTCAGTTTGCAAGATCCAAGTTTTTCCATCCTGACCATGTCCGCTGCTGGGAACTCGCACATAACATGTTCCATTCATTCTATATCTTCTTCACGTAGCCTACAATCAGACAGTAATAGTAGCCCAATGTATGCGAACAAGTCAATATCTTAAATGTCATTCCAATCATCAGCGAAAACACGCTTATCTTATCAATTACCAAATTTGTATATTTCAATATGGTGTGTATCGAAGGTGGAGAGGAAAATAATTCAAAACTGGATTTTTCTTCTGAGGTAATCCTTGAGCAAGAGTATCGTGTTAAACCTGGTATCAAGTTCATCATGTTTTCTCTGGAAGCTATTCCATAAGAAAGAAGAATATTTTATTTGTCCACTATTTGACGTCATTGTTGGCACAAGCACTAATTAACTGTCACTATCCGAGCTATCAGATGGTTCAGCTTCTGCGATGTTATCTTCTGTTTCAGAACAAGATTCATTACTATCCGACATTTCATCTAATAACGCCGCTTCTATTTGATTGTCTATCATTTTTTATAAGCAAATAACGTTTTCACCACTGTAAACTATGGTACGTGTTGTTCGATTGATGTTATAATATAACACTAAGATCCATGTGGGTAGAACTAAAGATCGTCTCATTCAAAGAGTTATACGATACATAAACAATTGGGACGAAAACAGATGCGCTGTGCGTTTGTTTTCAGTTGCGCTCAACTCTAACCCGAAGACCATTAGAGTAAAAAAATCATATGTGGAATATTTTAATCGTTTTTGATAAACTTATTCCAATAATAAGTAAATTGAAGCGAATAATTTAAAATTCATAGAATATAGAACTTCTTGAACGCTTATTTTCTGAGAAAATTACATTTTTATCTCAAAATGAGTCAAAATTGACCCGAAGACCTCATGCTGGTTAACTGTGTGGGAAGAACGAGAACATACAACTCTCGCGTGATAGGTACTAACCTATGCACAAGTCTTCCGCAACAAAACAAATATTTTTTCGTTTTCTAGAAAGTATGTTACTATTAATATGACTTCAAGCTCCTACGGAACTGGATTTTGATTCAATAATAGAGCCATCAAACACAGAACAGTAAGAGAACATCAAAAAATATCCTAGTTGTCATGGTCCACTTCAACTGCCAGCCCGTATTGAAAAATGACTTTGTATGCAAGACTTCATAGAGATTGAAAAAATTCGCCCAATATAACCAGCGAGGCGTGCATTATCCATTTCCATTCAGAGACTACACGTAGCGAAAAAAGCGGGTCGGAAAAACATATGAAACAACGAACAAAGGACTCGGAAAGTTTCAACTTTCTAGTCAGCCAACGGAATGGCTCTTTGACAACCCAATAAAAAGTTGTGAAAAGTTCATTCTCCGAAATGAAAGGGAGACCCAAAATTGCTGGCGCGTCGAAACTATCATATCTCCCGCCTCATTTTATCGGCAAACTTCGATCGGAAATATTTTAATCTGCGGCAACAGCAAAAATGCGGGCTCTACGAAAATAATTCCGTTATACCCGGATCGGAATGACAGCAGCTTAACCGTTGATATGTTGATAGAAACTGGAGGAGCAGAAATTGATTTTGTGTTTTCGTCGTTACTCAACTCGGGAAGATAACGACGAACTTTCCGCCCGTGGCCTGAAAGTTCAACGGAAATTCTGGATAGTTTACTTGGGAAGTGAAACAACTTGTGTGAAACATTGAACTTAGTGGAAATCATACTTTTATTGGAAAACTCGAGAAAACTTCTTAGCACATAATTTTTTGAATTTAGTGTTGAGTCATCTTTATCTGCGTTCAGTTACACTTAAGGAGTATATTGCATACCTTGTAGTAAAGCTGAACAGTTTAGATTCATTTCAGATTTTATTCTTATTCTTACAAATGCAAGTGAACGATGATTTCTACTAAATATATTATTAAATGCTCGACGCGTTTCGTTACACAGTATCTTTATCAAGGGGTGAGTTATTTATGTCTACCTGATCATTAAGAATTTCTGGTGAATACCTAAATCTGTTAATTTCAAGTACTTCCAGAAGGTTGAGTTTTATACCTCTATTCTCAGAATGTTAGATTTTAAATTCTGAATTGAAAGAGTGACCATTTTCCCTAAGATGATTTGAATAATTTGAATCGGTTTTTCCATTGATGAAACTGCGTTTATGTTCAGAGATTCTAACATTCAAATTTCTTCCTATTCTACCCCTATATAAAAACAATTGCAATCTGCACAATCCAATCTATAAACACCTGATTTATTTTCTTTATTAATTGGAGATTTATAATTCCAGACAAATGAACCTGAATTTGTTGATATTCTGAACGCTATATTTAAATTTGAATTTTAAGAAGGATTTCACATTATTGCTAATATTGCCTATATATGTTAAACTATTGAATTTTTGTCTTGATGTTCACCGATTGGATATATATGTTGTAAAGCTAATTTTTCTTTTTTCTTATGTAATATGCTGCTAACTGAATTTGCATCGTAACCATCATTTATTGCGATCTGTTTTATCAAATTCAATTCAAGAGTCTATACATCGGTGTGTTCAAGAGTCTATGTATATAGCTATTAAATGCTGCAACTTTATGTTGGTGAGGATGTGCCGATGTATAATGAATTGTGATATCTGTATGAGAAGGCTTATGATAAATTGAAAACTGGTGTTCATTATTTGATCTTGTTATTGTTAGGTGTAGGAAATTGATCGAATTGTTCTGTTCTATTTCAGAAGTGAATTTCATTTTGGGTGCAGGTTGTTGATGAAATTTTCGAATACAGCGAACTGTCTGTTTGTTCCTGTGAAACACACAATAATGTCATCGACATATCGATGTTTACTAATGTTTATGAATAGTTTTTTTCATGAAGATTTCTGCTAAAAGAGGACTCAAAGGGTTTCCCATTTAGGTCCCTCATCACTTTTATGAAAACAATCGTTAAATAAAAAAAAATTTTGAGATATGCAAATTTCTAATAAAGCCATAATGTATTTAATTCGTGGATTCGTCATATTTTGTGTTAACAAATTTTTGATTATATTAAACGGATCTTTCGGTGGAATACTTGAAACAAATTCTTGACATCAAGAGACTAACTTTGCATTACTTGGAATGATAATATTTTCTATTTCCTTATCAAATCATTTGAATTACGAATAGAAAAACACGGTTTAAAATTACAAAATTTTTCCAGAATATGTATTAAAACTTTGGAAATCCCCTGGAGCAGTTATTTTGAATCTTAAATGTTTGAAGAAATTTTCATAGTGAAGCAAATTTCAAATGAAACCCAAAAAGTTAATGAGTTCATAGATACTTTAAGTGAATGATATGCGATAATGGAAAGTTTTACGTTTCGAACTGTCTTTTTAATATATTATCCTTAACGTTTTGTATTGATACCTCGGGCTGATTATCTCTATATTTATACCATGTTCTGATTGTTTCTGGCTTTTACCCCTATTCTGACTATTTTGTGTTTATATTGATGTATGTTTGCCATTTTGTTCGGATGTAGTTAGTGTATACACACAGTGTTTGTCTCAATTCAAGTTCAAATCTATTAATGTCGATTTTTTGAGTGACTTGTCATGAATACTCTCAACTTGTATTGATGACTAATAAAGAATATATTAATTAATTATATCAAGAATTCAAGAACTATGTGATAATAGATATCTTATTTTGAGAGTTCTGAATACAACGCTTATCAACTTCTGCATCTGAATTGAAAGAATTCACATAAATAAATTTGTAAAATTGATGATACGCATCTGGTAGTGGTAACAGCGCCCCAGTAAATGATAAATTTATCCTTGTATCTGTAATTTTGAAGATTTGTTCAATAATTATTTCCGATATATATTGCAATACAAACTTGAATATCATGAAAAAATATTATGCATCAATACCTTGAGAGTGGGCATGAAATGGTCTATTATAATATGTGTAGCGCCAAACGATGTGATCTGAAAACAGCTGTTATATTTCTGAATGTTGGCGCCAAGAAGTGCTTAGAATTTTTCCAATACCAGGAATAAAAAGGGCGTAATGGATCTGGTGGTGGGACCAATTGTGGCAATATTACTTTGCCAGTGGATTCACCATTTATTTCTTCTTCTTCTTGCATAAATAGGTAAAATGTAAATGAAAATTTATACGCCTATGGGCAGCACTCCAGCCGTTTAGCCAATTGTGCTTGCCGTGTTGTATTATTTTGTTTTGTGTCTTGGAAAAACTATTTGATGAAGCTTGCAAGACCGTTGCAGCTGGCCTCCTGGATCATCCGGGCGCAGAGTGTTTCAGTGCCCAAGCTATTCAGTCTGGTCACCTTTCGAAAGAGTATGTGTTCCGTTGTTTCGTCATTTTCTAGGCAACCACGGCACCGTGTGGTTTTCGATAGTCTCATGACATGTAAGTTTTTGTTGAGTTGATGTCCCGTCAATAGGACAACTACAATCCCAATAGACTTTTCATTGAAGGACAATAGTTCATATACTCTCTTCTTTGGTTGCGACCCCTTTATGAGCCTTACAATATTTACAATGTATTATCATTCCCCCAATTGTTAACGATTTGTTGGCACAATAATCAATTGATGGATCATAGTGGAATACAGCTCGTTCAAGAATCACAGGAGAACTGCGTCTGCGGATTCGCTCAATTTCATTATGTCGTGCTTGCTGTTGTTGTGTTTGATGTGCACGAACTCGTTGCATTTTAAGCCTATCTACTTCATTGTTACTCACTAAATAACGCAATTCCGACATAGCAATACGACTATTTTCTTGATCTGGTCATCAGTGCGGTTAGCACGTGTGGTAGCTCTTCGCACATTTGATTGACTGCGAAGACCTAAGTCAGGTCTTCTTCTCCTCGGCATCGTAAATTGTAATTAATCAAAGTAAGAAAATTTCACAATTTCAATTTAACTATCGCAAAGGATCACAAAAGGAAATAAAGTTCTCGCGCACGGTAATCTTCACTCACAAAGGTAGAAGGATGCACTCATACATATCGTAATACTTTTTTCCATGTTCTGAAGCTGAAATTAAGTTTCGGGAAGCGAACCAAATTAAAAATCAGTACTACTAATGATCTTTTACATTTTGTGACTATGCAATTTTGTCGCGTTAGCGATTCACTTTTGTTTAGTTTCGGAACGCGACATTAGCTGTAACGCTCACTCGAAGACTAATTTGATAGATATGATTGAATTTGAATTTTGTATAGCGGTAATGAATTAGAAATTGACTCTTTAACGTTAGGAACACATCTAAATTGCTCAGACAACAGTGGTGATTATAATTTAATATGAACTTTATTTAATAGCAATAAAGTTCAAATTGACTCTACATTTTATTTAGAAATAAAAAAAGGGCTATTTTGATGTTTTTCACGGTAGCTATTTGAATCTTTTTCACCTTTTAAACCTTCCTCAGGCATTCATGAAAATTTCAAGACCAAGATAAGATAAATCCGTTCAGCCGTTCTCGATTTCTAGCGAGACTAACGAACAGCAATTGATTTTTATATATAGTATAGATATTCTTATATAATACCTTGAAAGTGGGCATGAAATTGTCTTGTATAATATGTGTAGCACCAAATGATGTCATCTGGAAACAGTTGTTATATTTCTGAATGTTGGTCAAAAAGTGCTTAGAATCATTTCCAATCCCAGAAACTAAAGAGCGTAAAGGATCTGGTGGTGGGACCAATTGTGGCAATTTTACTTTGCCTTCAGCACAACATAATCAGTAGATTCACCAGTGTATTTTAACGCCTTACAATATTTACAAATTGTTTTCATTTCCCCAATTGTTACTGATTTGTCGGCACAATAATCAATTGCCGGATCATAGTGGAATGCAGCTCGTTCAAGAATCACAGGAGCACTGCGTCTGCGGATTCGCTCAATTTCGTATGTCTAGCTTGCTGTTGTTGTGTTTGATGTGCACGAACTCGTTGCATTCTAAGCCTATCTCCTACATTGTCACTCACTAAAGAACGCAATTCTGACATAGCAATACGACTATTTTCTTGATCTCTCTGTCTCTGGTCATCAGTGCGGTTAGCACGTGAGGTAGCTCTTCGCACATTTGATTGACTACGACGACCTACGTTAGGTCGTCTTCTCCTCGGCATCGTAAATTGTAATTGAGAAAATTTTCCGCTTATTTAGCAGTAAAGTGTCACTATCACAAAAGAGCACATTACTTGGAATGTCACTATCACAAAGGATCACCAAAGTAAAGAAAGTTCTCGCGCACGTAGCCACAAAGATAGAAGGATGCACTCATAGATATCGTAACTCGTAACACAATATAATATCGTAATACTTTTTCCGTGCTCTGACTGAAAAGCGACAGACAGGATGGATTGACATATTAGTTGGTTGTCAAATCTAATGTCAAATATTATGATTGCGTTCAGAAATTTAACTTAAGATTTATAATTTAACGTTTGTGACAAAACTTAAGATTTATCTTTCGATTTCTATATAGTCTTATTAAAAAATAATCTGACAGATTAACAACTGAAGTTAGCTAAAATTAATTTTCTCGAAGCTATATGAAGATATTAAACGGATCTTTCGGTGGAATACTTGAAACAAATTCTTGACATCAAGAGACTAACTTTGCATTACTTGGAATGATAATATTTTCTATTTTCCTTATCAAATCATTTGAATTACGAATAGAAAAACACGGTTTAAAATTACAAAATTTTTCCAGAATATGTATTAAAACTTTGGAAATCTTGAATGCTGGGTCATGTGTGAATGATACCACTGGTCTTATTGGATGGCCATTTTTGTGTAATTTAACTAAAGAATAAAATTGAGGTGGTAAAGGATTCGGTAAGATAAGTTTAAATTTTTCGCTATCTGTATTGATGGATTTTGAATTCTCAATTAGTAAGATTATTATATTTTTCAAGGAATAAAACCATTTTATAGAATAAAACTCTCTCACATATTTCAGAAATAGAAGGCAACAATGAGATAGGCCTGTAATTTTCTGTTAGTCTTTTATTTCCTTTGTTGAAAACTATTCGAGTCCTGGCTACTTTCAGTATGGCTGAGAATATTCCTTCAAACTTTGATTTAATAATCAATAGGGTTAGAACTAGCAACACTAGGGTTGCGACTTTTTTAAGTAGATTCATCGCGACATTGTCAACGCCACTGGAATTTGAATTTTTAGCACTTTGAATAACGTTAAAATCTTCCGTTTCAGTAACAGGATTTAAAAATATAGATTGGCCAACCCACTTAGCAGGAGGAAGTAACCCACCCTTTGATTTTCTATGTATATTCTCTGAAGCATTTCGGATAAGATACTTGGTAAATGATTATTGCAGTGATTAGAAAGAGTGTTAGGATAGCTTGCTAACGAGTCACCAATCTCGATTTCATACTTACTGCTTCTGGGAGTTGAGTTATTTACGTTGTTGATAATTATAGACTATACTGCCTTGTACTTAATCGAATCTGTCTTATACAACTTCACATTATATAGTTTTTTTAACGCCTGTAATATTTCATCATATATATTTTTGTATTTTTTATAGAATGCGATATTATCAGGGTGCTGGGTTGAATTTTTGAGGTTGAACAAAAATTTCAACATTTTTGAGGACACCGTTATACCTGAACTTACCCAAGGTTTATTTCTTAGGCTTATCAATTTGTAAAGGATACATCAACAGAATACGCGAAAATGTTAACAAAGCTGTTGAAGGCATCATCAACAGATTCATTGATTCGGACTATGACTCTCGAAAGAGGAAATGCAGGAGACTGATATAGTAGTATCATTGAAGTATCTTCTGTATCTTGGATATGTAGGCAACTCTTCGCTTATATAGCATAATAACATCTGGGAAGTGGGATCAGGTAAAGCATACTTTGTATGCCATAATGCTTTTTCTTTACCATTATCCGAAGAAAATACGTCCAGGTATATTTTCCTTTCTTCATATAAACATTGCGCTCGGAGGACAGAGATTTTCGATAAATGAAGAGTCAATCACCTTAGTGAACCAATATTTTGCAAAGAAAAACGCCGAGTACTATTTGGACGGGTTACAGAAATGGAAACATCACTGGAAAAAGTGTGTAGAGTTACAAAGAGACTATATTTCAAAAAAATAATATTCAGAAAGAATGTCTATTATCTTTGTTAGGTCAGAAACTTTGCAGACCACCCTCGTACTTAGGATACTCCCTGTATATATTGAACATGACTTGAGAAATATCTTGTTGCCAAGCTGGTTCATTTATCACCAAACAAATTGAATTTGTTTCTCAATTTGTTTGAAATTAAGTCGAAAATTGAGTTCCTAATATTCCGTTATTTGTTTCAGGAATCGGTAAGGAGCCGCGTTGCCATGGATTTCACAGGAAAACAGGGTAGGATCGTCGAAGACCCGGTGGAGGCTAACGAAATCGCCCTCGCCGAAGGATACATGTGGAAACGACGACACAAAATAAGCAGGCGCCCGGTAAATCCAAAGTTGGGCGAGAATCACGTTGATATTGGCGTTCACACTATGCAGCCTTGGTTTCACACAAACCTCAGCAGGGATCAGGCGTCCACTTTGGTGACGCGATACGGTGATGGAGATGGGTACGTATATATTTTATTGGAAAATATCAATTTTGCCAATTTAGGAAGTCATTGAGTAATAATATTTATTACTTTCTGAATAATTTCTACTAAAACGAGTTTCGAAATTGAACGTTTTTTATACACTGTAACATGAAATCCTAATACATATTGTTTAAGAGTATAAAATAGCATTTCTAGGAAAGATTAATCAAAACTCCATTTTTTTCATCGATATACATTGGGGTGGGTCAAAAAAAAGTATGAGCTCCTAATTGTAACGGGAAGGTCCTCCGCCTTACAGTTTCCTATTTTTTTTATTATTATCACATAAAAAATTGATATCTTGCTTCCAACTACTTAAATAATATATCGTTCCAAGTATTTTGTAGGAAATTCAATGTTCTACAAAAAAAGCCTCCTACGATTTTTTCGTAAACCTAAACGTTTGAAAGATATAAACGGTTGAAGTTTGATTATTTGAAGGTTAGGTTAAATCCTATGAATTATGCACGTAGAATAATGGAATGTACATTCGGCATTCTAGGTAACAAGTGGCGAATTTTCCACAGGCCACGCGATACCAATCTTGAATTCAGTGATTGTATTGTAAAAGCATGCTGCATGGTACACAATTTTGTAAGGAAACATGAAAACCTAAATTTTAAAGACACGCTTTATGAGTGCCCTTTGAATAACCTTCCATCTCTTGGGATTAGAAGCAACGCCCAAGGATTTCTACGAGAGATTACTTTGCTGACTATTCACTCACAACACTTGTGAGTACTAACAAAATCGAGCATTGTAAACAAACTGAAAATGTAACGTGCTAAAATCACGTCACAACAATTTGAATTAAAATACCTGATTCCAGTCAACCCTCCATCTGTGTCACATCACTGGCTAACAGTCTGATGCGCATAATCCGGCTATCAGATGATATGTCTTACCGGCTTCCGAACCTTCCCCAGAACTTCTTTTCTGCCACAGACCTTCAAGCTAATTAGTTCTTGAAAATCCTCTTTAATTGTATTTGAAATAATTGAATAACATCAAAATTCTGTAGTGAAAATTAGAGATATAACTTCTATCTGGAGTCCAGAAATCCAGATGAACTCAAAGCTGAAATAGAGGTTTTCTCCCATATGCAGCAGAAAATACAATAACTTTATGGAATTTGAATTTCCTAAGTGATTGGGACTCTAACAAAGACGACCTCTACCTCATCTATTTCACCAAGATAAGTGTTATTGACTGTATATATATATATATATATATATATATATATATATATATATATATATATATATATATATATATATATATATATATATATATATATATATATATTTAATATATATTATAATATAGTAAACAATGTCAACAAATTCTTCTTTCTATATATATATATATATATATATATATATATATATATATATATATATATAAAGAAGAATTTGTTGACAAGATATTTATATGTATCTCCTTGATGCATTGGCTCGATTTCGATATTGGAAATCTTTATATAATTAGAGGTGATCTTTCCTTTTTCAGAAAATACAATAACTTTATGGAATTTGAATTTCCTAAGTGATTGGGACTCTAACAAAGACGACCTCTACCTCATCTATTTCACCAAGAAAATAAGTGTTAGCCTTTTTAATCAATGAAAGCTGTATATATATATATATATATATATATATATATATATATATATATATATATATATATATATATATATATATATATATATATATATATATATATATAAATGAAAAATATTCAGCCAATAGAAATTCTTGAACCAAAAGTTATATCCAATTTTTGTGTGTTTATAATTATATCTTCGTTTGAAAATTTTTAAACAATGACCTTTCATTTAAAATCAACAAATTGCCTTGGCACTGCCCAAATTGAAGACCAATAATCAGTTATATATATATATATATATATATATATATATATATATATATATATAGTCTAATAGAAACTGAAAGTTTTTGTTTAAATTGACATTGTTTACCATAATTATAATATGTTATTAAATATCTTCCTTGACTTTTCTTCCAAGATTTCAGTGACAATTATCGAATTAGAGTCTCATTGATCATTTTTCCCTGGTCTTAACCAGTAAAGTTATTTTTATTACAAATGACAGATCGTGTTCAAACTCCGCGTCAATATAGAAAACAGTTGTGCCAATTTAGCAACAATTTTGTCAATCGTTTTAATCAGATGTTTAAATAATCAATTCTCTGACTTTTTCGTTAAAATGTATAAGTGAACTTATTTCTCGTTTTTCCATTCAGGTTTTTCGAGACTCGGTTACAGAGTTACTAAATTGATAATTAAAAAACGATTATCAGATAAAATAATCGATTTATATGAAAATCGATTATTTTTTCACATCCCTAGAGCACATCCCTAAAAGCGTCCATCGATGAATGACTCGATAACCTACTTCGATATATTTCCAATAAATTCTCTAAAAATTGATGATTATCGCAAGAATTCGCGAATACCCACGTGCTAAGTAACAGGTGCGCTGGTTACTCATGATTAATTCGTACATTATTTAAGTAACATTGTAAGTCTACCTCTGTAATTAACTCGCAAAAACTAGTTGGCAATCGTGTTCTTTCTCAATGCCAAGTTCAGCAAGCGGTTCCATTCAGCGAAATAAAAGCCGATTCTGAGAATACGCCAGATACGTCGTCGGGGGCCGGAGTAGTAATGAAGAATACATTTTATTAGCATTCCACATTCCTCCTACTCACATGGAACTTATTTTTTAATAACTAATCTATATCTTGAATAGTTGAAAAACGGAACGGAAAAACTAATAAACTACCTAAAAGAACTTTTTTCTAGAGTAATAAATGGCGAAAAAATGCCATATATTTGGAAGGGAGCGTGGATAACACCAATTTATAAGAAGACAAAGTTGCTCTAATTATAGATATATCTCGGTCACAAGTACCTTTAGCCAACTCTACGGGAAAATATTACATAACATCTCAGAGGGAGAATTTGGACCATGTGAAATTCAACAGCAAGCCGGATTTCGGGCTGGTCGCTCTTGCATCGATACATTTTTAGTATCGTACAGATGAATGAGAAAAACGTAGCAACGAATTGTGAATTACATTTACTGTTCGTTGACTTAACCAAAGCATATGACACGGTGTCTGTCCGAAAGCTATGGCAAGTATTAGAAAGATCTCCAATAAATAACTCTCATCAAAGCGATAAAACAACTCTATCATCAAGCAACATCTAGAATCAAACTGGGTACTAGAATCTCACAACCTTTCGAAGTTACAAAAGGCTTACGACAGGGATGTTGCCTTTCCCCAACATTGTTCAAAATATTCCTTAGTCAAGCCCTCAAACAACGGAGAAGATTTTGCAGCGGAATGGAACTGCCTTTAAACGAAGACTACACGCTGTACACCCTACATTTTGCAGATGATCAAGTGATCATTGCACAGGGTAAAGACGACTTGGAATATATGACCCGAAAATTATTCCAGGAATACAAGGATTGGGGACTAACTGTGAATCTAAACAAAACTAAATACCTTTGTATAGGAGAAAATAAAGAAGACTTACAACTTGAAGGGGCAGAAAAGCTAGAGGCATGCGAGGAATATATTTATTTGGGGACAAAGATTAATAGCAGCGGGCGCACAGAACAGGAAATAAGAGAAAGAATAATTAGAGCAAAGAAGGTTATAGGGTGCCTAAATTCAATACTTTAGTCGAAGAACATATCGAAGGAAAGAAAACATCGTCTGTATAGCTCCATATTTCAGAGTATTGTACTGTATGTGTGTGAGACATGGCAACAAGACATTAGAAAGAAGATTACTTGCGCTAGAAATGGATTTTTGGCGACGAGCTTCAGGAAAATCAAGACTCGAAAGAATAAATAACACCAGGATCAGAGAAATGATGAGCGTGGATACGACAATAATAGATGAAGTTGAAAGGAGGCAACTAATATGGTATGGTCATGTAGAACGTATGACCGGCGAACGCATTCCCAAACAAACTTTGAAATTGACACCAACACAGAGACGGAAAAGAGGAAGGATTATTCGTTGATCTACGGATTTCTGAATAATTCTTCTTGTCTCAAGTTTACATATGTAGACTCCTCGCGAAGTTTATCGCTGAACATATTTGTCCCATCAAATATTTACCGACGGGAGGTTTTATCTCGGAAACAGAGGCCCAGAGCACTATTCAACGGGATTATTTTGCTCGTTTTATACCGTTGATGTGATTCACGGAACGGCGAACAATGTCTCCCAAATGTTGGAATTTTTAACGTTCCCAAATTTGTTTGTTATTGCTCGTATCTTTCTCGAAGTCCGGTAGCGGGTTCACCGTGTCGGTCGATAGAGGGCGACTCTCGTACGTATGTACGAGGTGCGTCCTTTCTGGAATCGATAGGGTACCTCTATTTAGCTTGATAGGATGCTGAGAAGCGATATGCGACACGGATGAGCTCCTAATAAGGGCTGAACTGCAGTCTGCCGCTTCGTTTCTCGGCATCCTGCTCAGTTGTACTATTGTGGCACTTGGAGGCTGCGTGCATGGCAGGCAGATTTGGGAACTAGCTCTTGCCAGGAAGGATTATTATTCATATCATATATATATATATATATATATATATATATATATATATATATATATATATATATATATATGTGTGTGTGTGTGTGTGTGTGTGTGTGTGTGTGTGTGTGTGTGTGTGTGTGTGTGTGTGAAACCTAATTAAGTGGGACCAGGATAAGTGAAAAACCTCCATAACTGGAACTCATGCTGAGGTCCCAACACTTTGACACTGAATTACCTTTGTTAGTGTGACAAAGCAAACCTCTACATCTGGGATTCGTTCTTTCGATTTATCATAATAGTTACCCCTATAACTGAGACAGCCAATGAATTTTATATGCATAAACCTCTGTAATTGAGATAGCATCGTTTTGATTGTTTACTTATTCTTATTCTACTCGCAAATTCCGCACTTGACTACATAAGTAATTTTGAGCCTCAATGTCCTTAAGTTTAGTTTCGCTTTGATAACATACGGATTTTTATTCGAAAAAAGGCAAAACGAAAGCTACAATCTTTATGATTGCGTGAAAAACTGAAGTTAATTCGTTTATGAAAGTGTTATGAAATTTGTGTTGAATTCGATGTGCCAAAATCTACTCTTTATCTATATACAGGGCTAAGCAAAAGTACCGGAACTGTTAATTATTTCAGTTATTTACCGAGCGATTTTTTTGAAAATTGTTATTCCTACAGTGCTAAACATAAAGAATTCAGTGTTGATATTTTGTGCTCGCTAGTGTTTCCGGTGTAGCCGGAAATGACCAGAAAATGTGAATTCCAGATGTAACACCGTATATTTTTATTTATTTTTAGATTCAGAGAAGAAACTTTCTTAGAAACAATCAATAAAAACATTTCCTTTCAATGTCGAGTTCATAAAAATTGAAATAATAAAAATTATCAATTATCACCTAAATCAAATTACTTTTGCATTAATAATGGACAGGTTGACAAATAATGTCAAGTATTTGTTGAAGTTTAGATTTTTCACTTCAATTGCAAATAATGGTATTCAAGCCAGTGAAGCAGATCGGATCCATGTTATGATGATGCGCGGATATGGTGACAGAGAACGATCTTACCAAGAAGTTAGCAGTCTGTTCAATACTGTTCACCCAGATCATCAAATAAGTAAATCTACAGTATGCAGAACTATTCAGCGATATGAAGCAAGTCGGCAAGTGAAAGATACTCCCAGAGAAGGACGCCGTAAGTCTGCCACTGACGAAGAAACAAAGTTGGATATTTTACTGGCAATTGAGGAAAATCCTCAGGTTTCTATAAATAAACTAGCCTTGATTCATGATATTTACCAGAGGTCAGTTTGTGGGATACTGAAAACAGAAAAAATTAAACCATATAAAATTTTGTCCATGAGCTTACTGAAGATGATTCTGACTGTAGAGTACAATTTTCAGAGACCATCATGGAAATGATTATGGCGAATCCAAATATTTTCAATAGAATCGTATTCTCGGATGAAGCTACGTTCTGCCTCAACGGTATAGTAAATAGGCAAAATCACCGTATTTGGTCGAAAGACAACCCACATTGGATTAGAGAGGTTCATACACAACATCCACAAAAACTGATTGTTTGAGCCGGTATTATCGGTGACCACGTAGAATTTAAATGACCGATATTTGGAATCATTAAAGAAATAAATTGTGCCAGCCATAACAGCTTCATTTCCAAATTTAAATAATCCGTTAACCCCAGCTGATATTGTATGGTTCCAACAAGATGGAGATTCCCCAAACTTTGCGGTAGATATTCGAAATTATCTGGATGAAGTTTTTCCAGAAAGATGAATCGGTATATAGTGGCCACCGCGGTCACCTGATCTATCGCCTCTGGACTTCTTTTTATGGGGCCACTTGAAATACCGAGACCTGCCAATCTAGATGAGTTAAAGCGTCGCATAACAGAATGAATCAATTTGATACCACCACAATTTCTGCAAAATTGGTTATTGTCATGAGGTGAATGGAACTCATTTGCAACACTTGCTATAGTTTCAATGAAAAAAATTCTCTCGTTCGTGCTAAAATTAAAACTTCAACAAATACTTGATAATAATTGTCAACCTGTCACGTTGATTATGAATTCGAGAGTAATTAGATTTAGGTTGTTATAATTATTGTCATTTTGATTTTTCTATGAACACGATATTGGAGGAAAAGCATTTTCCTTGATTGTTTCTAAGGAAGTTTTTTCCTCTAAATCTAAGAATAAATAAACATATAGGGTGTTATATTTGAACTTCTCATGTTGTGGCCACACCAGAAACGCTTTTGAGCACAAAATATTAACACTGAAATCTTTATGTTTCACAATGTAGGAATACTGATTTCCAAACAAAAAATCGCTCGGTAAATAACTGAAATAATTAGCCGTTCCGGTACTTTTGCCTAACCCTGTATATGAAAGTCAATTGCTGTTCGTTAGTCTCGCCAAAACTCGAGAACAGCTGAACGAATTATCTTGAAATGTTCGTGGAGGTCTAGGGAAGGTTTGAAAGGTGAGAAAAATTCCAATAACTGTATGGAAAACCATAAATATAGCCCTTCTTTAATTCCCAAACTTTTCTAAATGGAATGTTGATTCAATTTGAATTTATTGCTATTAAGTAAAGTTCATATTAAATTATGATCACTCACTGTTGTCTGAATAATGTGTGTTCCTAGTTAGTCAATTTGCAATTTAATACCGCTGCAAGTTCAAATTCAATCATATCTATCAAATTAGTCTTCGCGTGCGCGTTGGATGATCTAATGTCGCGTTCCGAAACTAAACTAAAGTGAATCGCTAACGCGACAAAATTGCATAGTCACAAAATGTAATAGATTATTAGTAGTACTGATTTTCAATTTGGACCGCTTCGCGAAACTTATTTTAGCCATCTTCAGTTGTTAAAGATTGATAAATCTTAAGTTTTGTAACAAATCAAATTTCTGAACGCAACCATAATATTCGTCCTCAGATTGTCAATCCATCCACGGGTCTTCCCCTTCAGAGGAATGATTGTCAAAAATTCTTCCTTAGCCAACATGTCATTGAATACATATTTGAATAAAAATACACAGCTGGGCAGTGTCTGTCATATCGGTGGATTCGTCGAACTGTAGAGAAAAGTATGTGCATTTCATGATATCATGTTTTAGTTTATCTGCCATGTCCAGACTCATGACTTCAATACGTCTTGTGACAGTCGGACGAGATAACTAAAGTTCTCTAATACCAGACATGATTTCTGATTATTTTTAAAATCTCCAAATAAAGTCTTAGCCGCTTCAATAAATGAACACAACTGATCCATCTTCGAATGGTTTCTTGTGTTTCGCCAATATATGAGATATTTTAAATTACGCGATCGTAGCAGCTTTTGATTGTTTGGCTGGTCTTGTGAACATGGTTTGTTGTTTTTTTCAAACAAGATATCAGATCACGTACTTTTCGTTTTCTTAATTGTGGCGGAAAATCCTTTTCATAGTTTTCATGAACGTTTTATGATGCCTCTCTAAGTTACCACGCTTAGGTATTGCAACTGACGCACGACAAATAAGACAAATGCACTTATTCTTCACCATAAAAAAGAAAAATTCTTCCACCCAATCGTTATTAAAATGATACGTTTTAGATTTCTTCGCTGCACTCATTTTGTACTATTAAATAATAAACTTTGTATCGACGTAATATCGCCTTCAAGTTACAATTCAGAATGACTCCATTTCCTGCAAGCACAACATTTATATCGGCGTGAACGAAAGTCTCGAATGTTCCCGTCAAACGCGCCGCCCGAAATTTCTAGAAAAGCGGCAAGAATAAAAAACGCGGCTTTTCTTTGACAAGTACCGCGCGTTCCTATGATAAAGCCGCCTTTTGCCGCAAGCAGAGTGTTATTTTATTACGTTATAAATTTTTGTGGTTTAATTACCTACTTATTTAAAAATTTTTCTTCTCGAGATCTACTCAAAAAGCACTCGCGATTGACCGTTTGAACACCCCTGTTTTAGATATTCACCATACAAACTTTTGCAAGAAGTAGGACAGACGGAAGAGTTCCATATTCCTTATTCTTTCTTCGAAAATCTAGGTCTCAAAAATGCTCCCAAATCCGAGAATTAAGAAGTGAACTGACGACTTCTTTCCACGGATTTATTGCCAAGATATGTACGAATCGTTTGATACGCGAATCATACCTCCCGATAACCACATATAGGTAGGAAGAATGAAAGAAAACGCCCAATTTTGACAGCTCGACTTTCGTTGCATTCGTCAATTTTTTGACGTGAAAGTTTGGCGAATCTGAGTGGCGAAGGTAACTTTGGACCGAGTTCGATTTCTGAAGGAGATGCCTCTGAAAGTTAATTTATCGATCGAAACTTGGATTAAGGAAAGAAATTTATACAATTTCTCATAGGGTAAATATTGAAATATATATCATTCGAGAATTTTGCAAAAAATCCAAGCTAGAAATACGTTTCCGAACGGCTCGAAAGCGCCTATTTCGAAATGCCTAGGAAAAGTTGCCGGTTTAGTCGTTTTCGGCGGTCGCTCGAAAAGGACCAACTTTGGAAACGGATTTCTCCGAAACGATTTCAAATATCGAAATAAAACTACGCTATGGGAAAATAAGAATTCTCGGATAGCGTTTCTCCTTTGAAAACCACGGCTCGATATCTGGCCGTTAAGGCTAGGTTAGATTTTACCAATTCGATCCATCTTTCGATTGAAAAAAAGAGTTTTTCTCGAAAACCTCTCGGAGACACGTTTTTCGAATTTTTCAAGCGAGTAAAAGCGTAATCCTCTTTCGGAAGGATCGAATTTTCGTTTTCCAGCGAAATTTTCTACCAATTCCACTTTTTTCGCCTTAGCCCTAGCGCCGCCCCCGAACGTCGTCGGACAGTAAAGCCCACATCTCTCCGAAAGTTTCCGCTCTTTTGAAAAAGAATATTCTCCGTCCAACAAATCGCCTCTCAACACTGCTTTCTCCGAATTCTCTCATTTGTTTACGTTCATTCCTTAAGGTTTTAGTACAGTTTGATAACACTACTGATCGGGTGGGTACTAATCAGTTATAATTTTCGTTGATTAGAAATAACATTCATCATAAATCTATGAAAATTACTCTGTGATTTTCATAGATTTATGATGAATTTATCAGAGTTTTCTTGTTTTGTTTTCAGACAGAAGTACGAAAATGTTGCAGATTGTTAGACTATTATTTAAGATACAATTACGTTTTATTTCATTGAAATCCATCAATAATTGTAGGAGCTACGAGCTACGCTTTGGGAAGTTTTCCACAGAACACCCGATTTCTATGTGATACAAGAAACGCTCGTTTCAAGTACGATGTTAAAAAATAAATAATCCCATGCATCATATTTTAAAAACCAGACAGACCCATGGACATCATTTCACGAATCTAATAGTTATTCTGACCTTGAGAACGTCATTGGAAGAAAGAATTCGAAACTAGAATAGCCGTGACTCTGACCATGAAATTAATATCACTCTTTAATAGTGAGCAAAATTTATTACCAATCATTAAAATATAAAAACTATGTTCATTCTCACTTAACAAAGCGAATATGTTAATGTAATGAATAATATTCAGATATTAAATCGCCCAGTTTAATTATATTCTAACTTGATCAATTATTCAACATTTTCACTCACACCATCAAAAGTGTAAGAAAATAAATTGATTTATTTTCTGATATTTTCATTTTCTCATAAGCAACATCTTAATGACTATTATGAAGTAAAATAACTCACACAATAATAGGAATTCATAACTGCAATTGCACTGATAAACAGTGAATTTATTAAACGAAATCAAGTCATACTTTCAAACACTATATTGAAATTAAAACAGTTTTTTTAGATCAGTGTTATACATCATATTATAACAAAACTCTTTCTAAGGCTACATCGTACCTATGGACATGCCGTAGACTCTTCGGAAAGACCTGGGGGCTACAGCCAAAAATAACCTACTGGCTATACACAGCGGTTATAAGACCTATTGTCACATATGCATCGTTCGTATGGTGGACGAAAACATCAGAAATAACTACGCCAAACAAGCTGCAAAAACTGCAGCGGTTAGCGTGCGTGGGCATAAAAGATGCTATGAGAAGCACCCCGACTACTGCCCTGGAGGTAATCCTAAATCTCCCTCCTCTTCATATAAAATTGAAAAAGGAGGCGTTGATGGCGGCATTACGGCTTTAAGACACAAAAAATTATTACATAGCGCCAGAAATCTTATCACAACCATCGGATATAATGCCGCTTGAATTTGATTTTCACACACCCTTCGAAGTGACCATAGAATACTGCACCATCGTAAAGAGAAAAATAAATCAATTAGACCAAAAATCCTTCATCTGGTACACGGACGGATCAAAAACGATTGATGGAACAGAAGCAGGCATATATGGACCCAAGTACTCGTCATCAGTGCCTCTGGGCTCTACTCCGACAATCATGCAAGCAGAAACACTTGCTGTAAACCTGTGCTGCCAGAAGGGACTACTAAGGAAACTTAAAGGTGCAAAGATTTACATTTTAACGGACAGTCAGACAGTGATTAATCTCTAAACTCTTACAGTTATCGGAGCATCTCTGTCTGGGAATACCGTCAATCCTTGAAGCAACTTGCTGAGGGGAAAAAACTTTTCCTGTGGTGGGTGCCTGGCCACAAAGGCATACAAGGAAATGAAGCCGCTGACGAACTGGCTAGATCAGCTGCTGGAATCCCACCCATCGGACCTGAACCGTTCTGCGGTCTTAGTAAGCCGCACAGGCGACAGGAACTGAAACGGTGGGAAGAATCTAGCAAAAGAGAATACTGGAGGAAAACTCCAGGCAAGCAAAAAAGTTCATTGACTATTCGCCAAAGAAGATAAAACAGCTTCTCGATCTCTCTAGGGACGAGCTGAGGATCATAACAGGCCTCCTTACTGGACACTGCCCACTGTGATACCATCCCAGTAAAATTTGCAACTCGGAAACGGCAACATGCAGAATGTGTAAAGAGGGCTATGAAACTGCCGAACATATTCTTTGCAGTTGCATCGCAACTGCCCGTCAAAGACATATACACTTCAGTGGAGACAAGCTACAGCCGCATGACGTAAAAGCGAGAGCTCCCAGGTAGATTCTTAATTCTGTAAGGGAACTAGATCTACAGGGAAATGAATAAGAAGGGTTATGAACAAAAGACCAATTTGGTCGCAGTTCGGAAAGGCTTGCAAAGCCAAACGACTCCCTCCAATGTAATGTGATGTAATTCTCAGGTGGTCGAACTTGATCGAATTATTATTCTGTTAAACAAAAAACAGACAAATTCGAAAAATCAGGAGTCTACAAAATTGCTTGCAATTAGTGTACGACAGTTGATGTTAAGCAGACAGGTTGGAATTTAGAAATCAGACTTAAAGAACATGTATCCTCTGACAATAATTCTTCAATATGTGAACATATAAAAACCACAAAATATTCAATAACATTAGATAATATCAGAATTCTTCATAATTGCGACAAATAAAAGAAAACGAATCTGTTGTATGTTTGGAAAACAGTGAACTTTGTAAAAACCTAAGTGTAATCCACCCTTAATAACCAAATAGACATTAATACCTCTCCACTACTTAATATGAAACTATGCTAGTATCTATCTAAGTAGGTTCATTTCCTGGAGTTGACCACTTGAAAATGACCTGACTGTCAATACAGGTCCTGTTTGTAATAATAAAATTGTGAAAAGATCCCTTGAGAACTACAATACTTACCAATAGAAAAATTGAAAAATCCTTAACTTTTGGACATATATTCATGGGCATATTTTTCACGTTTTTTGAGAGGAATTTTTTGTAGAAATGTATGATTGCATACCTCAAACATCTTATACATATATAATAGTCCGGTCCTGATCTCTCTAACGCTGCTTATATTGATGATGAGAAGGTAGGTCAGCGTTTCTAGTCTAATTCAAGGATAGCCTCGGCACGTATTATTTGACGTAGGCAACAATAATTACTGTTGCTATGGACAGCCAGTCCGAATGATATTCGTATAACTGGAGAAAGATGAAAAAAAACTGAACCAGATTTCATACCGACTCAAATTTGTACAAACACTTCCTGTTCAAACATGTAGATAGCTATTTGCTTTGTCTCACATCCGAAATAATGGCAAGTAAATATTCATACCACATTATCAAAGAAATAAGTAAACTAATTGTCCTGATGAAGGAAATTAAGGAGTTTTTCTACAATGTCCCAACGAAAATTTAACACACTATGTCAATAAAGGTTGATTATAGCAGAAGAAGCTGAGACACATCAATTTTTGATTGGAGGGGATCAATTTGTGAGTTGGTTCAGATCATGTAAAATCAAGCCTCTACCCTCAGCAGTAAGTTGAAATTCATTATTGGGAAAGTGGACCGAGTGACTAACCTTTAGGAAGGTCTTTCAATTTCCTATTTAAAAATTTTATCTTTATGAACGTTCAATATCATACCAACAGTCCAACCTCAAAAGTTTATTTTCCAACGAAAATTTGACAATGCTTAAAATTAAATTAAGTCCTCAAAATGGCCTCATCCGACATCCATTCAATGATACAATTCCAAGTCTCTGCTACTATTCTCGAGAATCCTTTGTATCATCGTATGGAGATAGGAGGTCATTTTGAGTATTCATTTAAATTATTGGCATTGTCAAATTTCAGTTGAACTATTATCGAATAGAAAATTGAAAAATCTTTCCAACTACACCTATTTGTACGACAATACCATATAAACTTTTAGGTTGGTCATTCAAGAGTCGCTTGATAAAATTCAAAAGAGATGAGTTTATGATGGAAAATATCAACAATTTTCGTGTTAATGAAAAATTAAAAATTCTACCATCTTCAAAAATTCGCGAAGAGACTAATCAACTAGCATCGAATGGTTACTCATCATTTTCAAAATCGAGTGTTTCCTCCCCAGGCCCTAATTACTACCAGTATACGTCTCGGAAGCCCCTCAAACAAATTTAAGATGTACTCTTGAGTCACTGAGTTCCAAATTTCAGGAAGCAGATTGTCTAGTTGTTGGAGTGTTCTACAAGGAGGCATCCTACGTTGCTGAATTTGCCACCCCATGTTGTCCCAAACATGTTCTATGGAATTCAAGTCAGGACTTCTGGCTGACCATCTTAAAATATCAATTTCGGCATTTTGCAGAAATTCTGTAAGTACTCTAGCTGCATGAGGCCGAGCATTATTATGCATATAAATGAAGTTTTCGCCAATCAATGGGCCAAAGGGTACAACATGAGGTTCAAGGATATCTGCGATGTATCTGGCTGCTATCATTCTTCCATTATTCACTAGGACTAACTCAGGTCGACCATGGAAAGAAATGCCTCCCCACACCATTACTGAGCCCCCTCCGAAGATTTCGGTTTGCCGGATATTGCATTGCTGAAACCGTTCCCCAGGTCGTCTGTTTACAGGCATGCGTCTATCATTTGATACTAGACAGAACCTGGACTCGTCGGAAAAGAGAACATTCGACCATTCTGGAATACTCCAATTTGCATGTTCCCTCGCAAACTGAAGTCTTGCAACTCGATGCTCTCTGGTGAGACGCGGGCCGGTAGAAGCCACCCTTGGTCTGATATCGTCTTCTCTGAGCCTGTTCCTAACAGTTTGCAATGAAATATGCACATTTCTGGAGAGTGCAAGTTCATTCTGTAGCATTCTAGCCGCACAGTGCCGAACTCTTAGTGCAGTTAAACGAAGCCAACGATCATCAACTGGTGTTGTTATCCTATTTCTTCCCTGTCCGACCCTTCTTCCATATTCTCCTGTTTCGTGGTATCGATTAATTGCTCTTGAAATAGTGCTTTGGTTAACATTCAACAAGTTAGCCACGTAACTGTACCTCTAGAGGTGTTACAATTCTTACCACTTCATGATCACTCAAATAACTTTCAGGACGTTCAGCAGTCATTACAGTAAATTCAAAAATTCGAGAATCAACAAGAAACACAGAAAACTTGCATTAATTTAGCGTGAAAACTGAAGAGAAATTGAATGAATACTAATAGTGATATAAACTCATTCTTGTTTCAGACGTGTTTGAGATCATATGGAAACAAATGTTACTACATAGATAAGATTTGTTCCCCTCATATGTCCAAAAACATATGTTGACAAAGAAACTGCGATCGAGCTGCTTAATCGATTGTGGAATTCAGAATATCAGGTGATGCGACAATTTTTGTGGTGTGTGTATATGCCACTCACTCGCTCTTCCTAAAATCGATGTCCATTATGGGTGCTGCTAAGGGTAGAAGGTTTAGTTTTACATTTACGTTGTTACACTCAGTACCTCAAGTTCACTACACTTTCTGCGTATAATTTTGTTGATCTCTCTGCATTTTATTTCGTTTCTTTTAAATTGTCTTTTGGTATTCATCAACTCTGATTTTTCCGGCGTCATTCATTCTTATTTTTTATTAATAATAAAAACAAGTGATAAGTTTTTTGGAATTTTACTTAATAATTATGATTCGTAACGCGTTTCACTACACCGTAGCTTCTTCAGACGAATGAATGTACTGAAAATAAGAATGAGAATATAAATATAAATGTTTTTGAATAATTAAAAGCTCATTAGGTTGCTTCTTCTTAAGTTGTTATTTATGACAGGTATATCCAATAAAATTAAGGAATATATTGCTCCCCCAAGAGATTCAATAGAGGTGAAGGGCTTAAATCGACTTGTTCATTGATGAGTCTACCTGAGTGTTTGTATTTATTGATTTCCAAAGTTTCCCAAAGATCTACCTTCCAATATTTATTATCTGTATGCAAAATTTCAAACTGTGGGTCGAAAGAGTGATTATTTTCTAAGAGATGATTCTCGTAATTTGAATTTGATTTTTATTTGGAAAACTGCCTTTATGTTCCGATATTCTAATATCGAAATTTCTATGTGTTCTACCAATGTAGAAATTATCAGTCATTGCAATTCAATCTATAAACACCTGATTTATTGTTTTTACCTGGTTTGGTTTTATTATTTTTATATATTTGCCTGAATTATTATTAGTTGGGAAAGCTAGGTTGAAATTATTGCTACTCAAGAATGATTTCAGTTTCTCACTTGTAATGCCAACGTAGGTTAAGGTGTTGAATTTTTGTTTCAATTTATCGACAGGGTAAACTTCATTCAATGCGATTCTACTTTGTTTTTATTTAAAATATTATTTATTAGTTTGGGATTGTAACCAATACTTTTGGCTATTTGTTCAATCAAATTTAATTCTTTGTTGAAATTTTCTGGTGATAACGGGATGTTAATCAATCTATGAATATTCAATAGTTTTATTCATAGATTGATTAACCTTTTAATATTAGAATATCGGAACATAAACGCAGTTTTTCAAATGAAAAATCAAATTCAAATTACGCGAATCATCTCTTAGAAAATAATCACTCTTTCGACCCACAGTTTGAAATTCTGCATACAGTTAATAAATACTGGAAGGTAGATCTTTGGGAAACTTTAGAAATCAATAAATACAAACACTCAGGTAGACTCATCAATGAACAAGTCGATTTAAGCCTCTATTGAATCTCTTCGGGGAGCAATCTATTCCTTAATTTTATTGGATATACCTGTCATAAATAAATAACTTAAGAAGAAGCAACCCAATAAGCTTTTAATTACTCAACAACATTTATATTTATATTCTCATTCTTATTTTCTGTACATTCATTCGTCTGAAGAAGCTACGGTGTAGTGAGACGCGTTACAAATCATAATTATTAAGTAAAATTCCAAAAAACACATTACTTGTTTTTTTATTGATAATGGAATTTTATCAAGTAAAAGCCTCCCAAATTCAAATGTTATTTTTTATTGTTCATTGTACTCTGTGACAAAAAAACTATCCGGAAATTCTCATTTAAATTGCCCGCGTTGAATATTTTTAAGTATTTTAAGTTTCCGTATGTTGTTAGGACTGCCCTTAATTACTATGCCAAACATGATCGCGATCTGTTAACTACTTTGTTTACGACATCTGTTGGAACCAGTGGACCTCTGTGGTACTCAGCGAAGTTTACAATGAGAAAAAATATAATGAACATCTCAAATTTTGTGTTTTGAACAAAATTCCGTATGCTGAATCGTTACGAATGCTGGAAAATGCTTATGGACACTCTATTTCATCGAAAATCCAAGTGTACGAGTGGTACGAAGCCTTTAAAGACGGTCGAAGATTTGCCTCGTTCCGGACGACATTCGACCTGTTCAACCGACGATAACATTCAAAAAATCAAGGAAAAGGTGCTCGAAAATCGTCATGCCAGTGTAAGAGAGATAGCTCGGGATCTCAACATCTCTCGTGAAACCGCTGGTTCCATCTTGGCAAACCAATTGAGCATGCGACGTGTCGTCGCTCGGCTCGTTCCGATAGAGCTGAATTTTCTTTAAAAACAGTACCGGATGCAGGAAGCTGCAGACATGCTGGATCGTGCGAATCCTGATCCCACGTTCATAGGACGGATTATAACTGGTGACGAGACATGGTTCCATGAACACGACATACTAACGAGCCAACAATCATCGAAATAGGTGGGAAAAAATGAACCAAAACCGAAAAAACCTCACTAAATTCGTTCGAAAATCAAGACGATGCTGATTGTTTTTTTCGATATTCGTGGTGTGGTCCATCATGAATTCGTTCCTCAAGGTCAAACGGTCAATAAGGAACGTTTTGGGACGTTTGCGTGAAAATATTCGGATTTGTGGCAAAACAATTCATAGATGTTGCATGACGCTCATCGAGCCACGGTAATCAACTACTTTAAGACCAAAACACTTGATAAATACCATCACGCAGCCGCCTAATTCGCATAATCTAGCTCCGTGTGACTTTTTACTTTTCTCCAGACTGAAATTACCGCTCCAGATTTGATTCCATAGACGTTATAAGAGAAAATTCGCAGAAGGAGAAGGAGAATTGGCCAAAATCTTGGCATGTCCCTTTCAACTGTTTCCAGAATGATCCGCAGAAACAGAGGAACTAGTAGTCGTGAAAGGAGGCGTGGCAAGGACGAGCTCGAGCAACAACAGCGATCCATGACCGTTATCTAAAAACTTGCTGATTGATACAACGGTCCACTACTGCTAGATACCTTCAAATGCAGCTTCGACAGAACAGTGGAGTGCAAATTAGCACCAAAACGATACGACAACGTCTCGATTTGTTTTGAGGCCTCGTATCACAGCTTGAGGCCCAGCTCTATCCGCATCACATCGTAAAGCCCTAATGAACTTTGCCAAGGATCAATTGGTCAGAAGCTGAGTCGAGATTTTGACTTTTTCATTGCGATCGTTTGTACGAACATGGATATGACAGATATGCCCAACGCAACCTTTTTTTAAAATTGGGAGAGTCTCATTGTCGAGCAGCGGCGCTTTTCTTAGCGCTTCAATATTGGTCGTAACGCTTCAATTCCGAAACGTGGCACAATGATCCGATGGGTAAAGAGTTTCAGAACGACTGCATCAGCAATTAATCTGAAACCTCATGGTCGTCTCCAAAGTGTAAGGAAAGTGGAAAGAGTGAAGCAGTAATTCAAAGCCCAGGGCGCTCCGTCCGAAAACGCACTCGAAATGAGTAGTCGAACTGCAGAATTTCACACCAAGACCTCTACTTTCACCCCTATAAGCTCATGGATGTCCCACACCCGAATGAAGGAGAATTTTCACAATGCCAGCAGTTTTCCGAGAGAACGTGAATGATTATCGCTGATGAAAATGAACCAGTGATAATGATGAGTGATGGGGCTCATTTTAATCTGAGCGGTTTGGTTAATAAACCGAACTGAACAGAAAACCCCCGCGAACTGTATCAATCTCCTATTCATAGTGAGAAAATCACTGTTTGGTGCGCTGTGAGCCGTCTTGGGGTGATTGGAACGTAACTGCAAAATCTGAGCGATATGTTTTCGTGCTGGAGAACTTTTTCATCCCTGAATTGCGAAGACGAAGAATGAGCAGAAGAAATGTTTGGTTCCAACAGGATGATGCCACAGCACATACAGCCAGAACCTCAATGAAAGTTGTGGGTCACATTTTTGCTGCTTATGTGATCTCTCGTTTTGGTGATGTGCCTAGGCCCCCTCGTTCCCCGGATATCACTGCTTGTGATAATTTTATGTGGGGAAACCTAGAGGCTACGGTCTACGTCGATAAACCACGACATCTGCAAGAGTTGAAAGAATCCATCACAAGATAAGTTATGGCAATCAGCACCGATTTGTTGGAGCAGATGACGCAGAACTCTGAAAATCGGCTACAGTAATGCAGTGGGGAACACGGACGTTATCTGCTTGATTTCATTTTCAAAACATGATTCTTTCCACTTTTTCTACACCAAATGGTAACATTTAAGCTTTCATTTTACGTAATTTAAAATATTCTACGTTGAAAAATAGCTGAGTTATTCTGATTTCAAAAACGCGCTTCCATTACGCCCTACCTAAACGTCGAAATGAGAGATATGCCCATGCCCAGTGCAACTTTTTAACTACCTATAGTTTTGGTAGAGGTTCAGCACTTGTGTAGTAAGGAATTCCTTTGAAGATGCGAAGTGAACTGGTAAACGTAAATACACACACCACCACCAAAATTGTTTAATCTGAATTCCACAATCGATTAAGCAGCTCGATCGCAGTTTCTTTGTCAACAAATGTTTTTGGACATATGAGGAAAGGAAATCTTATATATGTAGTAACATATATTTTCATATGATCTCAAACACGTCTGAAACAAGAATGAGTTTATTTCACTATCAGTATTCATTCAATTTCTCTTCAGTTTTCACGCTAAATTAATGAAAGTTTTGTGTTTCTTGTTGATTTTCGAATCTTTGAATTTATTGTAATGGCTGCTGAACAACCTGGACGCTATTTGAGTGATCATGAAGTTGTAAGAATTGTAACACTTCTAGACGAGGGGCGAAGCCAACGTTACGGGGTTAACTTTTTGAAAACTTATTAACTTATTCCAAAGATATTTGAATTTTTGATTCTGTGCGTTAATTTCTTAACGCAATGTATTTTCAATGATTTCCAGATAACGTCTATTACGGAAATCGCTTGCAGCCAATTTCTCACGAATTAAGAGAAAATATATCTTTCTACGATCTTTTGGAGTCCAAATAATAAATAATCGGCTTAAAAAATGTTCAGAGGACCCATTTACGCACTACTTCGTCCATTTTCATGGAAAAAAAATTAAGGTACCTATATTTTCAATTAAAATTCATCGCTGTTCATTTCAACGACCTGTAGCATAAATAAATGAATATCGAAGTGAAGCGTGCGAGCGCGGCGTGAGCGGTCGGCGTAGTGGGGGTATTACCTGTTACGATTAATGAAATCCGTTGTCACAAAACTATTTGTCGAAATGTTGAGAAGACTTTCGTCAAAGAATTGATATATCTAGAAACTTTTCATTATCCATTAATTTCAAAGAAACGTACTTCTTAAGATTGCCATGAGCTACATTCACAGAAAATACCGAACTAAAAAATTTTAATTCGCATGAAATACTCGAAGACCAAAGTCGATTTTCGAGAGTTTTTCCGATATTTTTCAAAAGTAATCTGCTGTTCGAAATAGAAAAAACTGAAGCGGTGCTGTTCTTACATATGATAAATTTTTTGAATTAAAATTTTTTTTATGGTTTTTTCTTTATTTGCTTTACAATCTTAAGTTTTCTCAAATTTTTTCTTGTTGAAAATATCTCAATTTGTCCATCATCCAATACTTTCAATGGGATAACTTTTTTCTTTATATTTTCAGGGTATTCCTTGTTCGACCAAGCAGAACCAGCGAAGGCACTTTCGTCCTGACGTATAGGTGTCAGGGTAAATTAGTTCATCAACCTATCGTCCCGATGACTGATAGAGAAAGAAATATCACCATCTTCACCCTAGACAACGGACAAACTAAATTCTACGACATCCTTCAACTGGTGGAGTTCTATACGGTGAACGTCGGGCCCCTAATGTGCCGGCTGACACATTACATCCAGGAACACTCAAATATTCGCAATCCTTCCCTACCTTCACCCTCGAACGCCCCAGAGTATGTGAGCGTCGCTGTGAACACCGACATAACATTTCACAGTCCGGAAAATGGGAATCTTCAGGAATCATCATCACCGTCGGGCTCGTCTAAAACTACCTCAATTCGTTCTCAGAGCCCACGATGTAGTCCAAACTAGCAAAGTTCTCCTATCACGGTGAACTTTTCAAAGAATTGTTATCCTTATATTTTCTATGTAAATTATAAAGCTTTACGTTCTACACAGAAAACACCTCTCCGATTCAGAGCACTGAGACTATTTCGTTTCTAGGTAACTGAAGATCTTCACCAATGTTAACTGAAATATTATTTTGATGTTTGCAATTCATAACATACCACAATCGTCAATTTTTTTTAATCGCTTCAATGAAAACGAAATTTTGAAAACCGTTCATGAAAGCAAAAGTCAAAATGCCCATTTTACAATACAATTATTTTTTCATATTTTATAGGTTCAATTTCTTTAAAGGTAGAATATTTGTATTTATTCATAAGTGATAATCTGTTCTGCTGTAGAAAATCATCAAGAGACAAATCCAATATTGAATCTGATTGGTTTGTTATAATTTGATTCGTTCATGAGTAGACTGGAGATGTAAATATGATTGTTCTTTGTTTTCTGTTGGATTTGTATGGAGGTATAGCTGGTATTGGATGACCTTCCCCCAACAATTTTGATGATGTTTCATCTTGAACAGATAATGTTGTATCCAGATCATGATTCTCTTTGTCCAAGCTTACGGTGGAATTGTTAAGCAGTGTAACAACATCTGGAGGAAGAGAAGGTTCTTCAAAAATTGCATCTTTTTCTTATTCCGATGACGCTGCTGCATTTGGTGTCGTTTCTTGATAAACCTGTATGGCTAAAGGATTATATGGAAATTTGTCCGTTTATCTCATAGCCGAAGCTCTGTTGGATATGGTTGCCGCTTTGCACAATGCATTCCCAATAAGCTGAGAAATGTAATATTGGGTGGGTTTTCTCTCTTTGGTCATCCATAATTTCGGTTCTTTTCAAAAAAGTATTTAAATGGTTTAAAAAACGCTCTATCTAGTGGCAGCAGAGCATGGATGGTATAACTAGGAAAACGCATAAGATGTTTAGCAGCAGCCATTTCTAGCAAGTCAATTGTATTACTATGCGATCCATGCCCATCTAATATTAGTGAAGTTTTCCAGTGCCATTTTTCGGTGTTCAATAAACCATCTGTAAAACAGTTCTCTGCTAATGTAGGATGATTTTTGATTCATATACACGTACAGCCGGGTGGTAAGCCCTCTTGGAACTCTGGTTTTTTGTTCTTACCTTTCAAAGATAAGAACGGGTGGCATGAAATATCCCTCTCCACTGCAGCAAGCTATTTCATCTTTTTCAGAGCTTGTTAGAGTATACACTTCGTCAGCACCCTTTGTGGCAAGAACTTTGTTGACTTGGATAGTAGAATATTCGTATTTACTCATAAGTGATTATCTGTTCTATTGTATGAGATCGTGAAGAGATATTGAATTTGATTGATTTGATAAGATTTTATTGGATCAGTCATCAGACGAGGGAGGAAGATGGACCTAAGTTCATGAGTATAAGAAATGCAATTATTACAACAAAGTTTTACCTCACTCACATTTTCACCTTTTTCAGAGATTGTTAGAGTATAAACTTCGTCAGTACCCTTTGTGGCAAGATCTTTGCCAGGTTTATTGTTTACCTGGATACCAGTTTCGTCAACGTTAAAAATTGTACCAGGTTTATCCGTTAATTCGATGTGTTGTAGAATTTTTTAAATCATCAATATCTCTACGGTTCATCCCTTGGGGACGAGGTGAAGGTAAACCTTCAGACTTCCGCAGCGCTACTTGTTCATTTATGCAGATGAAATCATTAAACCAAGGGTTGCCTGCATGCGTTTTTCTTTCGAAAAACGATGCTTTATGTCTAACTTTTCGGCAAACGAATAAGCCATTGATTTAACGTCACTACTCTCTGGGGAAACATTCTCTTCGTGTTCAGAACCCAAATTCGGAGCTCTTACTAAAGGATTTTTTCCTGCACCTGAAGCTAAATATCTTCGACGAATTCTTGACGAGATGGCAAAATCCTTACTAGCTCTATTAATACCGATTTCTTTATTGTTATTTATTGCCATAGCTTTCTCGAGAGCTTCAGGTGCCCACGAAGTTCGCGTGGTCTTCCTTAGATACTCGCCATTATCTGTTGAAATTGAAGAAAATATTATATTTTATAACCAGGCCATATTTCTCTGGTGTTTGTTAGAAATGCCCCTTCGGGGCATATTTTCTCTATTGAAATGAGGCGTATTTCCCTTATTGAAAAAGGGCATATTTCCCTATTGAAATGGGGCATATTTCCCCTATTAAAATGGAGCATATTTCCCCTATCGAAATGGGGCGTATTTCCCCTATTGAAATAGGACATATCTTCCCTATTGAAATGGGGAATATTTCCCCTATTGAAATGGAGCATATTGCCCCTATTGAAATGGGGCATATTTCCCCTATTGAAATGGGGCATATTTTCCCTATTGAAATGGGGCATATTTTCCCTATTGAAATGGAGCATATTCCCCCTATAAAAATAGGCCATATTTCCCCTATTGAAATAGGGCATTTTTGACAAATGCAAGGGGACTTTGTCCCACCTGGAATAAGCGAGAAATGAATGGCAAGTGTAAAGCTGCTTGCACTTCAAAGATTATTTGTCTCAGCAGTAAGAGTAATCGGCAAAATAAAATCAACTGACACAAAGCAATTAATAAAATTATTATAAATGAGCTTACCAATGTAGGTTTAAACTTTTCAACCAACTAGTTTTCACTTGTTTCAATCATTTTTGAAGAAAATCAATAAAACCTGCCAATGTGAAGGAGACAGTAAAACACTATGCACCATCTATTGCACGGTGGCAACAGATTGTTTGAAAGTCTTCTACATTGGTAGTTACACCGTTTTATCCTACTAAATACAAGAACCTTGTGTCAAGGTTCAACAGAGGAAGAACTAAGGAATTAAACAGTACCAACAGACAACCTCTACATACTGAACCGTCTACTTAACGCAAAACAACAATATCACACCAGAGCAACAACTGATTTATCCAGTTGTCTTAATGTTTTGAATCACGTGTAGGTTTCTATCAACAGTCTGCTACTGCATCACAATATGCAATAACTTATTGAGATAATACGGAATATATCGAATTGGACTTTTGCTTACAAAATCTAGAGAACACTTCTATACGTATGAAGAATAATCAAGCAAAAATTATATTTCTCTCATTCAACCTTGAATCTGCTGGAAACTGCAGAAGCTTTTGTTTCAATAATTCTCCGACATCAGTTTGGTTATCAATTGTAGCAATCAACATCCATGTTGGATTTGTTGTAAGGCTTAAATGAAAGAGAGAAGTATAGATAAAAACTAGCAATTCATCCGAAAAAGGTCCACTTTTTCGGATGAAATGTCACCACAAAATAATATATTTTCTGTGAAAGCATCTTTAATGTTATGTAATAACTAGGGACTTATGTCCACGCAAAAAAGAGACATCTTGAAGTGTTCGACTTACACCAATTTGCGTTGGACGCCAGAAGCATTCTTTCACTTTTTCTCGAAAAGGATTGATATTTATTATCCTCCTATTTCCATATAAACGTTTTTCAAACTGACGTTTTCATTGAAGCATTACAACATGAAATTCGCTCTACAGCTATGGGTACAGAAAAACTATATACGTAGACCCAAATCTAACAGGTTATCTCGGTTTTTATTTGCTTCTTAGACACCCTCAAGTTCTTCAGGTCGCTGTGATGCACCTTATACCTATAGCATCATTTCTGATATCCACATCGTTAACTTCATAACGACCTCACAATATGATCATTGCTGGCAGAAACTATCACACTCCCTTGCAATAAATAAACTGTTAAGTAATATTTGCTCTGAACCATGTTGCCATGTTTGGAATGCACTGCATAAATCAACTTGGAGTTCAAGCAAACACCCTATTTTAGCCTTTTTAAATAAACCTCTAATCGAATTCAAAGAACATGCGGTTTACTCTTGTCGAGGTGGAGTGTGTCTAATTTTTTTCTGCCAGAGCTTCGTTAATTCAGTGTAGTTATCAATAATTATTAGTAAATATTATTTGATAGGAATTTAGTTTTATGGCCGAGGAAAATCATCGGACACATACATTATGTAAAAAGTTATTCTAATCTTGCCAAAATTATTTTAATTACAAAATTTACTCATTTCGATATAGTTTTGATGAAAACTTAGTAGGAAAATGTACTCTCTCATTTAATCTGTTGAATAGCTAATTAAAATTTCTCAAGAGGATGGCAAACCTAATAAAGCAATCATATTATAGTAATATTCAAGGTTTTATTTTCTGTTGGAGAAATATAAACGTCTGAAATAGTTAATATGTTTAAGAAAGCGATAAATTAAATGTAAATTCACAAATTTTAATGCAATAATTACTTGATGAATATTTATTTAGGTTCATAGGAGAATTGAATAAATTTTTACATAAATTAGTACTAAAACCTGATGTCCAGTAAGTTGAAAGGATAAGTAAATGTACGAAAATAAGAGGAAAATGTATATCTGCATTGCAGGAAAGTAAATAGGCGTCGATTAAAAATAAGCACTGCTTTTTGAATGAATGATCTTGGTCAAATAATTCATATGTTATCTCGAGGAATATACAGGAAACTGATCTTACCGTTAGAATATTCATTTTTGCTTCATTGCTCATGATAGGAATAAGATAAAATTGGGCTTGTCAGAGTACATTGATAACTCAAATAAGTTATTTTCAATATAACCTGATAAAATTTGGAGACTATCCATGCATGCTTGGCTATGGCGATATTTCTTAATCCTTCAAAATATTTGTAATAACTGTCAGATAGGAAAATTGATCGAAGCAAGCAATATCTTCCTTATTGAAGATTGATACTTTCAAGTGTTGTTATCACAATAAATAATTCTACCTCAAAATTGAAAATCTCAGAAGAAAACTTACTGTCATGAATATTTGTTTTGTATCAAGATTTAAAACTGTACAAGATATTGGATATTTGATATACATATATACTATTATCATAGTTTCTCCTTCTATCAAGTCTTATCATTTTTCATATGCAACCACCAATGAACTATATAACACTTTAAGCGCCATGGTCTGAATGCTGTTAAATTCTTGACAGGCCACAAGGGACGCTGGCGGACCGTACGAGTCGAATTCCAAGTAGGCCATGCGGTCTGCCGATATCCCACAAATCTATGCATTTTTGAAGGGATAAATATACTTCTAACCTGGCTGAAATGTAAGCTTCCTTTGCAGTTGACCTTTGAATTTTTAGCTTTTTTAAAACAAACATTGTTCAAGTAACTCCATTATTGAACGATTTGATTTTTATAGATTCTTAATCTTTTTTATATGAGTACAAGATCGATAAATAGGTAAATTTTCATTTGAAAAACTAACAAAGAAATAAACATACATATACAAAAATTTTTATGATTGTTTTTAAACTTTTTCCTTTATTTCTTACTCTTTAGTCTGATGAATTGCTGAAAAACACTCTAAACACTAGGTTTCCCTTAATATTCTGAACAATATGTGTTAACTTTCACGACTTTGTTATTCGCAGTTTGGGTGGTTTCGTTCATTGCTCTCAACTTTTCATAACAATGGATACATCTTCTCCTAATTTTTTTGTTTAGCTTATCTGTGTCACTGTCGTGAATTAATATTATGTTAATAATTGTTATTTTTGAAAGAGTTTGATTTCGATTGAGTTTATTTTTCATAAAGTTTGCATTTACTATAGTAGTTCCTGGAAGAAGCTCCGTAGCGACTTTGTGATACCAACGAATTGTTTTTCTAACTGTAGAAGAGTAGGTTGATAATTGGTCGTACATACATCTATGCCACCCTTCACGTGTTATAGTCTACTACAAATTGCATCTACTTCTAAAACTTCAGTTGACGCTGCTGCATTTGATGTCGTTTCGTCATTAACATTTTCTTGATCAATTTAAAAGAGATAATCAGGATTATATGGGAATATGGCTATGCATCTCATAGCCGAAACTCTGTTGGTTGTCACTCTGCATCATGCATTCCCAATAATCTGAGAAATGTAGTATTGGGTAAGTTTCCTTTCTTGGTGAGTGGTCATCCATAATTTAAATGCTTCATTAAAAAATAATTCAAATGGTAACAAAACGCTCTATCTAGCGGCAGCAGAGCATGGGTGGTATAAATAGGAAAGCCCAGAAGAATTACATCATTAGTAGCAGCCATTTCTAGCAAGTCAATTAATTGCATTGCTATGCAGTGCCTTTTTTGGACAAAAAGTGTTCAGTAAACCATCTGTAAAAGAGTTCTCTGCTAATGTACGATGATTTTTAATTCATATACACATCAGACCCGGGTAGTAAGCCCTCTAGAACTCAGGTTTCCTGTTTTAACTTTCAAAGATATGAACGGGTGGTATAAAATATCCCTCTGCACTGCAGCAAGCTATTTCACTCATATTTTCATTAAAAAATAACAAAGAAATAAACATGCATAAACGAAAATTGTTATCATTGATTCTACAATTCTTTCTTCATTTTTTACTCTTTAGTCAGATGAGTAGTTGGATAATTGGTCGGATACATCTATGCCACCCTTCACATGTCATAGATCAATGCAAAAGAGATAATCAGGGTTAGCTAGGATTATATGGAAATATGGCTGTGCATCTCATAGCCGAAGCTCTGTTGGATATGGTTGTCACCCTACATCATGCATTCCTAATAATCTGTGAAATGTAGCATTGGATAAGTTTCCTTTCTTTGTGAGTGGTCATCCATAATTTAAATACTTCATTTAAAAAGAATTCAAATGGTTAATGAACGCTCTATCTAGTAGCAACAGAGCATGGGTGGTATGACTAGGAAAGCACATAAGGATTACATCATTAGCTGCAGCCATTTCTAGCAACTCAATTAATTGCTATGCAGTGCATTTTTGAGCAAAAAGTGTTCAGCAAACCATCTGTAAAAGAGTTCTCTGCTAATGTAAGATGAGTTTTGATTCATATACACGTCAGAGCCGGATAGTAAGCGCTCTAGAAATCAGGTTTTCTGTTTTAACCTTCAAAGATAAGAACGGATGGTATAAAATATCCCTCTGCACTGCATCAAGCTATTTCACTCATATTTTCATTAAAAAATAACAAAGAAATAAACATGCATAAACGAAAATTTTTATAATTGTTTTTACAATTCTTCCTTTATTTTTTACTCTTTAGTCCGAAAAATTTCTGAAAAACACTCCACGCATACATTGGGCTTCTCTTGACATCAATATGCGTTAACTTTTTTGGCTTTTGTGGCTTGCAGTTTGGGCGATTTCGTTCATTTCTCTTGACATTTCATAACAATGGATAAATCTCCTAATTTTTCTGCTTCGCACATCCGTGACTCTGCGGTGAACTAATTTATGTTTCGAGTAAGTAGAATAGGAGCACATTGAATTTTTTCTTGAGGTTTATGTCCATCAACTCACTGCTCAATATTTCCCGAAAAACTGTTATTGCTATTTTTGGTTGAGTTTGTTTTTTATTGAATATGCATTTGCTATAGTAGTTCCTTGAAGAAGCTCAGTAGCGACTTTGTGATACCAACGAATTGTTTTTCTAACTGCAGAAGAGTAGCTTGATAATTGCTCGGAAACATCTATGCAACCCCTCACACTGTTGTAGTCTACTATAAATTGCATCTATTTCTAACTCGTCAATTGACGCTGCTGCATTTGGTGTCGTTTCTTTGTTAACATTTTCTTTATCAATGCAGAAGAGATAATCAGGGTTAGCTAGAGTTAAGGAATATGGCTGTGCATCTCATAACCGAAACTCTGGTGGATATCGTTGTCACTCTGCACCATGTATTCCCAATAATCTGAGAAATGTCATATTGGGTAAGTTTTTGGGCAGAAAGTATTCAGTAAATTATCTGTAAAAGTGTTCTCTGCTAATGTAGGATGATTTTTGATTCATATACACGTCAGAGCCGGATGGTAAGCCTTCTAGGAACTCAGGTTTTCTATTTTCACCATAAAAGATAAGAACGGGAGGCATAAAATATCCCTCTTCATTGCAGCAAGCTATTTCATTCATATTTTCATTGAAAAACTAACAAAGAAATAAACATACATAAACGAAATAATTTTTATAATTGTTTTTACAATTCTTCCTTTCTTTATCACTCTTTAGTCAGATGAATTTTTGAAAACACTCCACGCATATACTCTCTTCTCTTGACAACAATATGCATTAACTTTTTTGGCTTTATTGCTCGCAGTTTGGATAGTTTTGTTCATTTCTCTCAACAATGGATAGATCTTCTCCTAATTTTTCTATTTCGCTCATCTGTGTCTCTGCGGTGACCTAATTTGTGTTTCCCAGTAAGTAAAGTAGGAGCACGTACAATTTTTTCTTGCGGTTTATGTCCATCAACTCACTGCTCAATATTTCCCGAAAAACTGTTATTGAGTTTGTTCTTCATAAAGTAGTTCCTAGAAGAAGCTCAGTAGCGACTTGGTGATACCAACGAATTGTTTTTCTAACTGCAGAAGAGTAGCTTGATAATTGGTGGGATACATCTATGCAACTCTTCACACTGTTATAGTCTACTACAGATTGTGGATTTATTATTCGTTCTTGTTTCGTGTTTTTCTTTCCAATTGCTATAAGATCAAACCAAAAACATTGCGTTTATCTTTTCATTTCATAAATATTACTCCATCACTATTTTCTTTTTCGATAACTTCCCCTTTCAAATTTTTTTTCTTCAATACTTTTCGGTAAACCCTTTCCTATGAATGATTGTTTCCAGTGTTACATGGCCCCAATGGATAGATGAAGGTACATTATTGGCATCAGTATTCGCAGAATTATCATAATTTTCGAACAAACTCTCATTATCTTTAGAGTATTCGTCTTCAGACCATACTTCACGATTTATATCGTCATTACCTTCACTTAATTCACTATCAATTTTTTAGATACTCCATTCTTTCTCAGCTAGGAGTAAAACATTACTGCCAAGCGACACGAACCGCCAGCACCCACAAAATATTTAGTAGGGTGGCTGGACAAGAATTAGCATGCTATTTTACTCTGACCTGCGCAGGACGCCAGCGGCCCATATGGCGCTTGAAGTATTAATAACAACACATACTAATGTACTACATATACTTCTAATAAACAATGTCTGATGCTCATTTTCGAATACTATATATTCCCAGTAAATTCTTTTTGTCACATCTATTCTCTGGTTATTATTTCTGGAAATGCTGTAACATTTTTAAGAACCAGTCAATTTATTAATTCACAGCTGATTCCTGGAACATGTAATATATTGAGCTCAAATGAATCTTCAGCATTCTTATTTTTGCTGCACATAAGTCATTCATTACTGTATCTGTTTGATATCTGTTTAGCCTCAGATGCCCTACGACGACTATCCTGGGAATATTAGTTTGATGTTCTTCCCCTTAAATGTACAAAGTTTCTGTTCGTGAAGTTATATGACAGTCTGGACTCATACCATTTATGGGTGGAAGTTTATGGCACTGATTCAGAAGTATGTTGGCATATTTACGGGTTTCAATGCAACAAACTTGGCCAAAGTAAGATGAGTTCAGGAAATTATTCTAACCAGAGAAAATATAAAATGATTACAAAATATACATTGAATATTATTAGTTCATAGTGGATACTGCCCTTTTACTTTAAGGTAAATATTGCCATTTAATTCTAAGGTATTACCACTTGTCCTTCAGATGAATATTTCAAACATAAATCATACAAACTAGAAAAAGAAATTGAATTTTCTCAAGAACTCAAACTATGTATTATACTACCACAAGAGATTATTGATTCAGGATTGCAATTTCGTTCTCTCCACCATCTTCAGCTGACTACAAGAACTGAACTAAAGTTCAAATAGAAACATACATAAACAGGTGAATACAGAATCAATAAACAAGCGCAAATAAGAGGTAATAAACGAATTATGATAAAAAGGTATTATTTGAAAATATCAAATATGGACGAATAATCGGGGCCCATTCTGGAAGTTCAGAAGATTATCTCTATGGGGAGTTTGTTAGAGTTTGAAATTTCCGATGGATTCTAAGAAATCTAACTTTCGTCCTTTAGGTATTCTGTGAATAATTTAAAAGTTGATCTATGGGTGGAAAATGATGATCATTTTCAATAAAATGTGAAGCGAAAGTAGATTAGTCGGTTCTCTGGTTATTATAATCTGATTGATGCTCTTTGTATCTAGTTTTGAATGAACAACCAGTCTGACATATATCTACGCATTCACAATCCACACATGACAACTGGCAAATTCCATTATTGTCATATCGGTTTCATCTTTACTTTTGAAAAATTCTTGGGAGAATTTGATGTAGGTTTTGAAAGCTACTTTTTTATCTTGTCTCGAAATAACATTTGTGTTAATTGAATTGAGTTTTTTATCGAACATTTAGGTGTGAATTTTGTTTAAATTATTAAATAGACTACTGGACGTATTGGAGCATTATCTTTGTGATTTTTTATTAGGCCGTAAAGTTTTGGAGGTCCGGGATTCACATTTATATAAGAATTGACTAGTTTTGTTATTATTATCGGTGAAATTTCTTTTAGAGCTGTTCTCAATGTTTTTTGTATATCTATGGTTCGATCTTTGGGTATTTCGCTTATGTTCTCTTTTCGAAGAAAGTTTGTGATTTTTGATATATAGAACTAAATCGTTGCTATGCTATGCTGTGTTTTTTTATTTGTTTTTCAGTAATTCTTGGTTAAAATCTCGGCAATTTTGTATCATATTAAATGAGGTTCATCAAGTTATTTTAGTGCAATTGCGGATTCCGCAGTCAAGCTTTCTTTCATGTTTTTGGATGAGTTGTTGGGGTTGAATTTGTGACCTTTCTCTAAGAAACTACGTTCAGAAGTAAATAAATCAACATCTGAATAGTTTATAACTTTACTACTGAATGATCTAACGGTACGGTGTTCTGAGTGTAATCTGAATTTTTCGAAGAACTTGACTTTTGTGCTTTTAGGGTTTTAATTTCTTGGATTGATTTTTAAATTTGTTGTGAATAAGTTTGCTAATGCCATTTCGCACCTTGTCGTCAATTCTATTGGATGGAGTTTAAAAGTTAATTCTGAATGAATTACCTTAATATAAAATAAATATAAATTTACCCTCTTCTCTTATCCAGGTGGTTTTGCTATGTTGAAATATGGCTTTTGCACCCTTATTAATTTTTTCTCTAGCCTTTTGGGTATGTATGTATTTCACCTTTAGTTCAGTACTTGTTGACAGCTGACGATGGTCGAGAGACCGAAATTGCAATCCTGAAGTTCAATAAACGGTTATACATAGTTTAATTTAATACATAGTTTAATTCCTTCATCATGACTAACTATCATGTAGAATCAAATAATTGAAACACTTGGCGAAGATTTTACAAAAATACAAATACTCGTTAAATGTTTTGGGGTTATCAGCTCATTACCAATAGTAATACAATACTGAAAGACAAAATGGGTGGTTTTACTTGAATATAACGGCATTTACAATAAGAGAAAGACCGAAGTATGTTTGCTCATTACAACTTCGCTGGTTTTTTCTACGACCGGACATGATTTCCATCATCTCTAAAATGTCCAATTTCTTCCCTTTAGTACCTGGATTTATAAGTTCTTCCTATTAATACTGATGGTGTTAACATTATTTTTGTCCAATCTATTACATATATTGTTACAAATATTAGAAATATAATTGAGGGGGGAGACCGGTTTGAGAGGCCGTGAATTTTTAACTTAGGGAAGGAATAATAAGAGTTTTTTTAATTTGGTAGTTTCATTCATTATTTGAAGTAGACTTGATGTGCTTTCCGACGAATGTCATTAGATCGAGTTGTCCATGGACGATTGCCATCGAAATATTTTGCTATGGTCGCAATTTTCATCTATAACCATCAATTTTGTTTTCGTTAGCAACACATTTCCTAAGAATATGCTTGTGTAAAAAAATGAAAATTGCATTTTTTGGGATGTTTGAAGACAATGTTATGTTTTTATACCATATTTATTCACCTTATTTGCATAAAAAAACACTTTCAATAATCATAGACTCCCAGAATTAGGTTTATCTACATTTGAATTGAATGAAGAAAGTTCACACCAAATTTCAGAACGATTGTTGGATAACTTTTCAAGCTAGAACACCCACAAATTGAAAGAAAGTCGTTTCAAGAAGAACGCATTTGAAATAAAATGTAGCGAAAACGAGTTTTTTCCTCAGGTTTTTTCACTCGTTTATTGAATCATATGCAAAATAGTATAGTTCCCCTGTTTCATTCCCTGAGCTCACACTTGTTTTTTCTGACACACACCAAAATTATAGATATAAACATTTATTGTAAATACAATTATTCAAATTTTTGTAAATCTCTCTTTTCAAAATATATATATATATATATATATATATATATATATATATATATATATATATATATATATATATATATATATATATATATATATATATATATATATATATATATATATATATATATATATATATATATTCTTTTGAAAAAATTTGAATAATAAATGCTTACATCTATAATTTTGGTGTGTCAGAAAAACAAAAGTGTGAGCTCGGGAAATGAAACAGGGGAACCATACTATCTTGCATATGATTCAATAAACGAGTGAAAAAACCTGAGGAAAAAACTCGTTTCCCTGTCGCTTTTGCATTAGCAATAGCTTGCCTGTTTATGTTGCGTTAGTGTCGTGTGTAAAAAAAGATTACCAAAGATTTTTCTGCTTATTCGCTTCATTCTCTTTTGCATTCCATGATTTCCAAACGAAGACAAGGGTGAAAGGAAGGGGGTTTGGAACAGGAATCTTTAACAATGGAAAAAGAAAACCAGCAGAAAAATATTTCAACAATCATACCTCTTATATGTCTGAACAAAACTAAGAAAAGATTTTTCATAGCAAGCAAGGTCATAAAAAGGACTAAGGAGATAATCAAAAAGCACATAACCTGCGATATTTCCTCTTTCGCAGATATGTTCTTCCGTCGTAGTGTGAAACATAATCACTTCCTTGTTCTTGCTTGCCAATTTTGAAGTATATTCGCAGAAAAAAAACTCTTCAATATTCAAACTCAACAAAACAATTCCCTCTCTGTTTGACCAAGAGAGCCCCGATTGCCAGGTTCAGTTTTCTAAGTGGATTATGATCTATAGATGTTATAGAATCATTATGGACCCAATAATTTGGGTTGACATCGCCTATATATTATTTCTTCCTGGATCTCGTTTAATTTAAAGAAAAATTTTTCCACTATCAGATACTTTCAATTCAGAATAGGTCTCTCGTGTTTCTCTCGTTCTTTTCTTCTTCAAGAGCCTTTTTACAGCAAAATTCAGTAGGAAAAACAAGCCAACCAGAGCAAACATATCATTCATTTTATCACCCTTAATAATAGGCTGATAACTTGAAACATATGTCGAGTATTTTAATATATCTTTGTGGAACCCTTGCCTAGTGTTTAATCATTTATTATTCATTATGTTTCACCTAGTGTTAAGCGAGAATTCCATTTATTCTACATAATTCTAACCTAATTTCTTTTCATTTCATACTATGGTTCACTATCTTACTAAAAATTAACTAGTGCCATATCCAGAAAGAATGGAATCCATTCATAAAATGATTTCAATAAAATAGAATTTGTTACCTTAAAAGAATTAAAAATGATCAATGAATAGGAATGTTTATTTCTGGAAGGTCCTACTATAAAGAATTAAGATACGAGAAATTCTAATAATTCCAACTTATACATCCTCAATTGATGGTGCTATAAAGAAGTATTAGAGCATAATGAAATGGCCTCTTCATTCCAGTCTCTAATGGTGACTGTTTCCTTTTGTGTATATCCTCAAAGAACTCTTGGAACAACGTTTTGAGATCATAGTGAAACCTCTGACCAATTAATACAAACTAATTAGAAACAAAAAGCGAAATGATTTTTAGATAAATTGTTCAAGTCAGTATTAATTAAATATTATTAAATTTTAACTGAAAAAAACAGGGTGTTGTAACTAGTAGTTCATTTATTTCTCAATTATTATTAGATACAAGGCTGTGGTTGCTTTTTGTGTAAAAATCAATACATTTGATAATCATTCTGTATTCTGTTAATTTAATTAGCGTATATTTAGCACGAAAATGAAATTGATGAGTTGACATTTTTGTAATATTTTATTTATTTCATTTTATTCTTAAGTTTTAGATGATAAGACACAAACAACCAAAAACTCTCGTATAATCACAAAGCAATACTATTCTCTTCATCAATTCTAAACTTTTGAATACTAAAGATAGATGTGATACATTTTCAATCAATTTTGCTGAGAATAAATCCCATAGTCATTTTATTCTGTTGAAACATGTACACATCAATTGAATGTACATTACACAACATTCTCAACTTAGAATTTTGTTGCTTTCCTGGAAACAATTGTTTTAATTACTTGATGTCCTGGTTTTTATTTCGTAACTTTTTACAATGAATATTCAGGGATATTGACAAAATTAGGATAATACAAATAACAGCATTCATTGTTTAATATCTCAAATGATATTCACCCTATTGTTTATAAATCCTTAATTTCAAAATCATATACTTTCAGAATTTCAACCTTCTACAATGTGATGACAAAACAAATCGAAATGATTCATAAGATTTGTTTCAGACTTCTGATTTATTCATGTCTGATTTTATTAGTGTTTCAAATCTCAATGAGTAAGACATATTTCGATTTGTTTTTATCCAACCATTTACACACTTTTCCAATTTTATAGAATGATTCTTGTATCCACTGATCTATACGACTTGTTTTATTAATACTGTTCCGTACACATAATTATTGATATTTTGTTAAGGAATAACTGTCTGTACAAGTCATTTTTGATTCTTTTGGCATCTAATCCAATTATCATACAATTGTGACTAACCTAATCCTAATATGAGTGTTTTTATATGCACAGTTTTCAGAGAAGTTGCTTGAATAAGTCCGAAATAATTAATATAGTTGTTGATTTAAGAGCATTAGAATGTTTTTCATTAGTTTATTTAAAGTAGAGAACCATTTTATATTTTCTAACATAGGTATACTCGTCTCAACTTTGCACAAGTAATAGCGAAGAAGTTTTATTTCCAACAATAAAATTTTCTTTAGAAAAATGTAGTTTTATTTGATCTCTCACTTTATCATATTCATTTTCTGTTTTTATTTGTTTCTTCTTCTTCTTATTTCATTCCAAAGACGTAAATTTTATAAATAAATAAAAATTAAAGCATTCATCGCGTTAGTATTAATTCTTGGCAATGCACCAGCCGAAATAAACATCTCCAATTAGTCAAAGAACTTACTACAAGTTATCATAGAAGCAAAATACCAGGAATTAGAGCAAATTGACGAATCAAAGATGCTTATTTACAGAATGCAATTTATGCAGGAATATAATAAAACAAGTAATGTTTTTTGTAGAATTTTACTGAATATATATTCAGTAAAATTCCTCGCAAAACATTAATTGTTTTTACTATTGATAATGAAACTCTACCAAGTGAAAGAATCCCAAATTCAAATGTTAAAGAAAGCTGATACCGGCTTTTTGGCTTTGTGATATTTCAAAATACTACTAAGATCTGCAGTTCATACTCAGAATATATTAAAGAACAGATTGACTCCCAATTACATACGGATGAGGACACACAACAACAATGGACCAGCAAGTAGAGCAATCGAGAAAGGTCAACGCATAAGGATCGAAGAGAATATGAAGATCCAGTATAACAAGAGGAACGTTGCCAACATATATTTGAAAGTAATCCATACAGAACTATTGTTTAGATTGCACCCTGTTGAGTTTGATATTTTAGACTCTGAATCCAGATACGATGTCGAAATGTTAATTCATAAAAAGTAAAATTCACTTTAACTCAAATTTTCTCTACCAAAACCTTCCACTCATAAATTTTCAGACCATAAGTTTTTTGACAGATTTACTAATTCAACTGATACCGATTTTTCACAACCACAAAAAGATCTATTAGAAAAATGATTCAAACATAATTTATATCCAAAACATACTATAACATACTACAACTAAAAACTCCAAAGATAACATATCAGCGAAACATCAAACAGCAAAAATCATCAAAGAAGACTTTTCGAAATTGTCACCTCATTGCAATTCCGATTATAAAATAATAAGTACAATTCGTGAAAATAGTACCAAGAACGATTTAGTATTCACTTAAGCAGATAAAGGTAACACCGTCATCGCGATTAGTAAAACCGATTATATATTCAGTAAAATTCCTCAAAAAACATTACTTGTTTTTATTATTGATAATGGAATTAAATGGAAGTAAAAGCCTCACAAATTGAAATGTATGCAGGAATACCTTAAGATCGGGGAATGTAATTTCACTAGTAAATCGATAGAAACTATATAGGCTTACAATACCTCGGATGAATCCACCTTTACTCACTGGAGGAAGGTACCTAATTTTCTTTTTCTACAAGATTTATTTCCATCTTGAACTACTCTGTTTCCAAATATTTCCTGCTATTACGCCATTAAACTTTTCTGTAGAGATATCTATTAAGGATTCTCAAAACAAACCTGATCCTGTTGAAGTTCTTAAGGAACATATAACTCACAAAATAGGCAGATCTTACCCGAGATATTAATAAATGTAAAAAATGGTTTTATCATCAATCAGAATACTACCAAGAAGTGAATGGTGTGAATTAAACCCTTTGTACAAATTTTCATTCGATTTAAATATCTATTTATTTGGACTCATAAAATACAGTATAAATATTACCTAACGTAAATTTCTGCTTGTAAACTACAAATTCTGTGTGTATTCACTATTTTATCATTTTATGTATGTGTGATTCCCGTTATTAATCAAGTGTCATCCGTCAGCCACAAGGATGTTATATACACGCTGGATTGCTAACTTTTATGGAAAAGTGAAGCAAATGGTGGGGGGTGGTGGCCATTTGCAGTTTAGGCAAAGTTGGTTATTCACTACGTTTGTGATATATTTCAAATTGACATCGACATTTAAAAGTAGTTTTTGAGGAGAATTTTTGTAACAATAGACAATTAACGTGTACACAGGGTATCCCAAGTTGAGTGGCCTATTAGACTTCAATGGAGAACTAATAATGCTATCGTTCTGGAATTTTGGAAGTTGATTCAACTGGTCCGAAACTCTATTTCTGAATTATTCAAACCTCAATGGCGCTTCCGGTTATTTCGGAAGTGCATACCAACTTTGTTATTTAATACAAAACAGCCATGAATGGTTCGATAACACTTGTTATTCCAATTATAAAAGCACAGAACACATAAGTCTAGCTTATTTAGTTCATGAAGTATCCTAGTTTTACTTGAAAATTATCGATTTTTTGCTTTTTGAAAAAATTGATATATCTCGAGAACGGCGTGAGCTACCAAAATAATGAAAGGTGTTTCGCAAACAAGAAACCATGCGGAGCATAACTCATATACGACTAAATCTGAGTCAGTATACTAAGTGCTCTTTTTTCCGCCTCACATTTCGAAACGATGAAACATCGAAAACTAGGTTTTTCAAATTATAACCCATATTTTTTCAATTCATTAGATTCGATATATATATATATATATATATATATATATATATATATATATATATATATATATATATATATATATATATATATATATATATATATATATATATATATATATATATATATATATATATATATATATATATGGTGGTTGCCGTGGATTATTTGTTGGCAACCCTTGAGAACCGAAAATATAAACTTGTCACTTATCTCTTTTAGTATCTGCCACTATAAAGTTCTGGAATTTACTATTTTCTAGAGTGAACTGTGAAAATCACGTGACCTTCCCAATCAGCATCTAAACGCTCCAACGAAAAGGAACCATAAGTGTATTATTTGCAAAAGCATGATTCAAGCTCAGAAATCTTCTTATTTCGTTTGCAAAACTGATTCATTATTATTGGCTTTTTCATTAGTAAGTTAAGTTTTAACGTCACAATAATAATTGCAGAAAAATTGTAAAAGAATACAGTTTAAATTCAAACCTAGCAGTTATCATAAACATCAAATTACTCAAGCTATTAACAGCTTGGTACAGCCATAAATCCAACGTGTAAATAAGAACAATATTGATTTAATATACAACATACAAATAAAGGAACATATATGTTGAAAATATATATAAAATTAAAATATATATACATGCGAAGAACAAATATTTTAACCTATCTATGATAGTATCTAATTTTAGCAAGGTTCTAATATACATCCAAGTTCGAGAATCGGTGCCCTTAGGTTTAGATTTGTACCCACTGATGCCACTACAGGGTCATAGAATATTGAATTCTTGTATACATTATCAGACATAGACTTTTATGAATAATCCATATTCTGTGGTAAAAAGTAACCTCAAATTCTAAATTGTAAGACTACATTAAACAATAAAATAAAGGAAAAATAAATATTGTTTCAAAATGCCTTTTATGAAAGGACGTGCTCCTATACGACGAACATTAGAATATTTGGAAGCAGGACGATTAGTGCTGAAAGATCAGATCAAAATATTATGCATCAATTATCACATTAACGGAGAGAAAAACCAGGGAACTAAGTGAGCCTAATGATATAAAATAGAATTTACCTTGAATTATAATCAACAATGTTTCAGAGACTTCGTTTTCTGGCATTTACCACAAGTGCAATATAAGAATCCACAGATTCAAATATTAACATTGAAGAACATGACACCTTCACCTTTCATAAGAGTATTTTATGGTAAGAACATCGCCTTTCTTTCAAATGAATCTTGAAAAACATTTTGTTTTTCAGAGACTGGTCATCGAATGTTGATAGACGTAAGTAATAGAAACAAAGATGAAATATACGAGCATCTCATTAAAGTAATCGGTAAATCAAAGTAAGGCTCTTGCTCTACAAGGGTGATATATTCTATTATAATCTTTTCGCTTTCAGACATGTATTAGATGAAGAGACAATAGCCAGAGAGAAAAAAGATAATCCTGCAAATTTTGGTGAACTATGTGATAGGCATTGTATATGTGAAGTACCTGGTCAAGTACCATGTCCAGGAACATGCCCGGTACCAAAGCACTGGAGAGGAAAATATACATATAACAAGATTGAAGAATATTAGTATTTCAAGATGAAAAAATGCCATTGTAAAATAATTAAGATTTAATAAAAAAGTATAGTTGCTATTGAAATTCTTTTAAATTGATGAATTAAATTTTTATGTATATCATGTAGTTCCACTAACTAATGACTACTTCAATACTACATAGTGTTGTTGACAATGAAGATATCAAGGGTTTATTTTCCTGATATATAGAATATGTTTCATTTTATGGAATCACAAACCTGGAAAAAATTAAAAAATATACTAGTATTTGTAGGTAAGTACCACCATTTCTCATTTTAAAGAGATTCTCATGAGGTAACACTTCTTTTTCTAAATTGTCAAATGTTTGACTGTTGATAAAGTTGATCAAATCAACGTGGACAAAATCGAAAAATATAATAAATTACGGTTTTTGTGTTTGTGTGAAATTTGGTGTAAAGATGCAAACATTGACTGATAAAGTTTCAAAATTTCTCTAATGCTTGAATTTCTGTCGATCCAATTTGAAGGGAGATGGTGTTTGAATTCGGTGTCGAAATCCAATCGGTGTCCAACCAATTGACTTAAAAGAGTTTCGTATTGAGAAACAGTTCGAGATTTAAGGTGTATTTTTCATAAATGATAAAATCAAAACTTTAGCACTTAGTTGCTATAGATCTTGTGTTGACACATCCTTTGACATATTTTGTGAATGTTTGACGCTTTTAAAAACCAAACATGGATATAATTTGTGCGGCGACTTCAATATCGATCCAGTCAGAGACTCATCAATGAATATCTATCTAATTTACTACTTAGTTTCAATTTACGTAATAAGGTGCATATAGGGACCCGGTTGAACAATAATTTCGACTATACAGGGTGTCTACTGTAAAAGGTGCCAAACTTCAGTAGGCGATAGTACAAGTCATTTGCAACAAAAAAGTCCTATAACATTTTTCGAAAAGTTGATGATTATCGAGTTATTTGACACTTTGATTTTACGAAATCTTTTGCTTCTCTCTATAAAAACAAAAATATCTCTGTTACTCTTACAGCTACATCAAATCTGACATCGGAAAGAGCATAGAATTTGCTATAAGACAATTAAATACTAAGGGTAAAACAATTTTATATACCAGGTGTTGTAAAGGCTAAATGAAAAATTGTGAAATGAACAAAATTAGTGGTATTTTCTTCTCAACTGTACCACTGAAAACCGATCGATAAGTAGCTGTTTTTTTCTAGTAAAAACTAATACATTTAACTGGCTTTCAAATGGTATATCAACTTTTGAGCCAACTATTTTTTTTAGCAATATCATGGGTAAGAGTGATAAGAACATAAAATTCGAAAACGCAAATATCTTATATTACTTAATGAAACATGAACAGGAACTAAAAAGTGAATGAATCATATATTCACGAAAGAAATCCATAGAATTTTATCTGATCCCCAATCCTGTAATTTATTCATGTACCACCTACAAAATTGCAACCTCACCTCACTATCCACAGGCAATAGGTCTTGAACCTTACTCAAATGGAAAGAATGTAAATTATTTCGCTTGAGAACTCTATGAACCGTGGAATGATAAAGTCTCAATGTAGCACCAATTTTTCTCGCGAACAGCCTGCAATATTGCAGGTGCTTGTCTCCATTGCTGGTTTTTCTGCAAGGTTGCTGTCTGTTTGGAAAGCGCAATGCATACTCCCCCACCGCTGCACGGGAATTTCCATTCGCGAAGCCATAAACAAGTATCATATCTCGATATTCAATATTTGAGAAACTAGGCATGTTTTTTCGAAAAACAAAATGGAACCGTAAAAGGGGAAAATATAAACTTCAATTCATTAATTCATTGAATGACAGTTTCTGTCAAATTCTAAATATTTTTATTTGTTTTAAAATCAAGTAATACAAGCCTTCTGTGATCTATTCTTTTACGATTCTTTTTCTAATTTTCTTCTTCTAATCCGAGAAAAATTAATTATTCCTAGTTTCTTAAACATTCAATATCCATGTTATTTATTTATCGCTTATTATTATTGAAAAGTCATTTGTGGAATTGCTTAGACGCCCTTCGGTGAAACTAACTCATTTGTGATCGAAGGATAAGAGAATTTAATGTTCTTACTCTTACTCTTACCCATGCTATTTCTGGTAAAAAAAAAGTGAGCTCGAAAGTTGATATACCGTTTAAAAGCCAGATGAACGTAGTAGTTTTTCCAAAAAAAACTGCTACTTATTGATCAGTTTTCAGTGGTACAGCTAACAAGAAAATACCACTAATTTTTTCATTTCACAATTTTTCATTTAGCCTTTCACAACACCCGGTATACAAAATTTTCTTATCATTATTACTTACCTATCTTATAGCAAATTCAATGTTCTTTCTGATGGTATGGTTAGATTTGATGTAGCTGTAAGCGTACCAGAGATATTTTTGTTTTTATAGAGAAGCAAAAAATTTCGTAAAATCAAAAAGTGTCAAATAACTCGATAATTATCAACTTTTCGAAAAATGTTATGGGACATTTTTTGTTGCAAATGATTTGTGCTATCACCTACTGAGGTTTGGCACCTTTTATAGTAGACACCCTGTATATTTACAAGTTTGGATCACTCAAGAACTGATGTTGTAGACACTCATCTGTCTGATCACAGAATTATTCTGCTGGCTTCAAAATCACATAAACAACATAATAACCTGATTGAGTACAAGAGATTTCTCGCCTCGGAACATCGAGCGTGTTATTGCTGATATTTCTGAGGAGGACTGGTCCAGTGTGTATAAAAGTGCAAAAGCACTCAGGATGACCCTTTGAAATGTATTAATTTCACGTTGGGCTGTTTCGAACGAGAATAATACGCTTTGTCCGTCTTTCTAGATCTGTCGAAGGCATTCGACTACGTTTTGCATACGATACTTCTCGGAAAGCTTGGAAAGTGCGGCTGTGATGATGACAGTCGAAATATGATACCATCCTATCTGGAAAACCGGTGCCAGACTGTCTATTTGAATGGTGCCAGGTCGAAAAAAAATCTTTACATCAGTGGGAGTTCCACAGGGGTCTGTTCTGGGACCCCGACTTTTCATGAACTACTTCCCCAACTATCTTGAAGACTTCAAAACTTTTTTTTGCGGATGACTCAACCGTGAGCGTAGCAGATCGTGCTCTGGATGTCACCCAGAGGTTGTCTGCCGTTGCGGAATCGTGGGCTGCGGACTAGTTAGCGGGTAATGGGCTTGCCATGACAAAACCGAAAAGATTCTTTTTACTGTGTGTAATCGTACTGTAGAATCTGAAAACATCATGAAATTTCTCGGGATATACTTGTATTCGAACTTATCCTGGAATAACACAGTGATTACATAGCCGGTAAACTATGCAAGAACATTTTCCTTCTTAGGAAAGAGCCGATGAGCTCGGAAATGGTTACTTTAAAAGTGCTCCAGATGGCATACTATGGGGTCATACAGTCTTTGCTTAAATACGGTGTACTACTGTGGGGAAACTGTGCGGAACGCAATCGTATATTTCCCTGCCTATTCATGATGGAATGCATGTTTCATGCACATAACAAGCAATCCTCTCAATTACAAGCTACTGACGTTCACGACTACCCCACGCGAAATAACACTGACTTCAGAACGGATTTCTGTCGTTTGACTAAAACACAAAAGGGTCCTGAATACATGTCGTTCAAATTGTTCGATAAAATTCCCGTTGATCTCCGCTTGCTAAGTACTGAAAGCTTTAAAAATATGTCAAATGCTTATTCATCAGAAAGGCATACTACAGTATAAAGGAATATTTTTGAAATTAATTGAAAAATGAAATTCAGATGTTATTTACGTTTGTTGGTTATTGTTCATATTTATTATTAATTGTATTTGGTTCCTACATTATCTCTTAGTTCTTGTCTGAAATGTTTTTCTGTTGTTTTCGTTTACACGCGTTTAATGTATAAGTTATTCCATATATTTTTTTCAATATTTTGACTTGTGTTAAAAATGTTTCATATACGCACCAAATAAATATATGAATATGAGTGTACAGCACCAATGAGTACTTCAGTAAGACTCTTCTAAATTCATTATTGTACAGTTGCAAGTTTTGTGAATTCGATTTAATGAAAGATCAGATTTTTGTATTACTTTCTTACCTTTTAACTATTTTCTGTTCACATAATATTTCTCATTTATCTCCTTAAAGATATACATATTAAAGTGTAAAGATACAATCAATTCAACAGCAAAAGTAATTTTATACTTCAAATTCATTATTTCAAATTGTAATAATTATCTTATAGAAAACATATACAGCAATAATTTTTGGAACCACATACTACTGGAAACAACAAATATTTCAAGTTGGTACTCAATATATTTTCTCGCCAAAAGCCTAATGCATAGTGTTATTACTTATAACTTAATCGAATTTTCAACTCTTAGAAAAGAGTGAATTATTATCAGCGCTGCGTCTGAACGATCAACTAAATTAGAATCATAGAACATAGCATAATTTCGAATCACAAAATATTAAGATGACTCACCAGGATAGCTGTTTTCTCTTCTGCAGATTTTGGAAAAAATCAAGGCACTATTTTATTATTATCGAAATGTTTTTGAATTAAATGAGTACAAATACACTTATCACTTGATTTTTCACAACCGCATCAAATAATTTCCCTGAATATTACGACTCAAAAGATTCAAAGACGCGTCCGTTATTTACCGATGGACATTTCGAAACAAACTACGATTTTAAGAATGATGCACAGCATGCTAGGTAACTTTTGTATAAGCGATGAAACAAATGTTTCATAATTCTTCGGATAAGTATCTATCTCGAGTATGATATAATTGTTCCAAATGAAGATAATAATCTGTAAAACTTTCTTGGCTGTGTATGATTTTGTCCAAGCCCCGAATTTTGATTGACAGAATATTTCTTATTAGAACAATCAATATAGGTAACGGCTAAATGTATAATTTCCTAATATCTCTATGAAAATTTTAAAATATGAGGGTATAGTGAATCTCTGATGTCCTTAATAACCTCAAAAATCGTAAAATTGAATCCGTAAATGAAAAATTAACTGAAAGTCATGAGCATTGAAAATATCATTCGATTAAGCTTCTTTTGTATCGATATTGACTGCAAAAACAGTTAAAATCGATTATTTCTATTTTTGCTTGGATATCGAATCGACAGGTCTTAATATTTTTTTATATTTTTCTTTCTGAGAACTTCTTCAACTTTTCAAATTTTTGGACGATCATTACGAATATAAAGTGGCAGTTTATTGTGGATTTTTATCATAATAAAATTTACGTTTTTCTGTAGGTAGAAACGGTTGATTTCATCGACTACATATTTTATTTTATTTCGCGTAACAGCTATGTTCACTTCTGTGTAATAGATCCATATTATTTTTGACAAACATAACTGCCTCGTAGACAAATATGCAGGGCACATGCCACAAGCAAGATGTGGTTTTTGTATGTTTAAATTGAGATTGATTCTGTTGAAAGATTGATGTAGACGATCTAAATTATATGAAGTTTTCAGTGTAACTTCATCTGTGCTATTACCGCTCACCATTCATTTGTGTCGTCAGCGAATTGCATCAATAGATCATCAACAAGAACCGATAAATCATTGGTATAGACGACATAAAGTAGAGGCTCAAGTATAGAGCCTTGTGGAACTCTCCTTTGTGTATTCAGCTTCTTTGAGGTTTGCATGCTTCCCTACTTATCACTCGAAATGTTACTCTCTATCAGTAAGATAACTCTTTATGACTTGTAATGGAATTCCTCTTATTCCATAGTTTTCCAGCTTTTTCAGGAAAATAGTTTTGCCTACACTGTCGAAAACCTTACTCAGATCCAAAGTCATCGAAATAACAAGTTTATTTTGATTTTGTGCCTCTAGAACGGCACGTATAGCTATGTATATATGTGAGTCGTAAAGTATCAACTTCTAGCAAGCTTAGTAATCTATTGTAATAATCTTTTGAAATATCTTACTGAAATTATTCAAAATTGCTAAAGGCCTGTAGTTGCCCTTCTATTGCCGCTTTTATAGATGGGTATTATTTTGGCACATTTCAGTTTTTCTGGAAATATCCCATTTTCAAGGTGTTATTTATTCATGTGACACAGGGGATTCGAAATGATATAAGCGATATACTCAATTAATTTCATAGGGATTTCGTCCAAACCTACAGCAGTAGCGTTGGAGGACATTAGAGATCCATCTTTCTTAATATTGTGTATTCTATACGAAAATATGTTTTATTTTCGAGGAGCTTTTAGCACACTATAGATTGAACTATAATCCCAAGAATAAAAATTAAACTGACACTATTTTGGATGTGAGGCATCCCATGCAATTTTGATATTTTGAGGGAATTATGAACTCTCTGGTAACTTCCATGAAAACACGTGTATCTAGTAAAACTTAATTTTTGCTTACTCTATTTCTGAAAATCTTACAATAAATTTCAAATTCTGACTTTAACAATAGTTTTTGAATGTTACTACTCATTGTCGTTCTGAGATAGGCCAATCTACTTTCGATATGGAAATGGTTATTTTCTGTATTCCTTAAGTGAATTGGATTAGACAAAGATTTACATTTTAAACTTCAAACAATTTTTTTATAAATCGAATAAATCATTCGGAAGAATTATATCATGCGTCTGATAGATTACTTAACCGAAAAAAGAATTGAGAATTATTCATCACCAATAAAAAAATACATAGCAAGCTGTGCATCAGAGTTGGGATGTAATAACGTTGTTTGTTTCGAACTGTCGACCGGTGAAGAGTGCGTAGAGATACGGACGCGTCTTTGAAACAGACTGATATTCAGTGAAATTTTTTAAAGTGATGAAAATAAGGGATAAATTGATGTGTACGTGTTCAAAACGTTTTGAAAATAAAAGTGCCTTGATTTTCTCACTCTTGCAGAAGAGAAAGCGGTTGTACTGGTGAGTCATTACAACTTTTTTTTGGGATACGATAAATTTTTGAATTTGCAAGGCTTTTACTTGGTAAAATTCCATTATCAATAATAAAAATCAAGTACTGTTTTAAGGAATTTCACTCCATAATTGCGATTCGTAACGCGTTTCACTACACCGTAGCTTCTTCAGACGAATGAATAAACAGAAAATATAAATATAAATGTTCTTGAGTAATTAAAAGCTTATTGGGCTGCTTCTTCTTAAGTGGTTATTTATGACAGGTATATCCAATAATATTAAGGAATAGATTGCTCCCCGAAGACATCCAATAGAGGTGAAGGGCTTAAATCGACTTGTTCATTGATGAGTTTACCTGAGTGTTTGTATTTATTGATTTCTAAAGTTTCCCAAAGATCTAACTTCCAATATTTATTATCTGTATGCAAAATTTCAAACTGTGGGTCGAAAGAGTGATTATTTTCTAAGAGATGATTCGCGTAATTTGAATCTGATTTTTTATTTGAAAAACTGCGTTTATGTTCCGATATTCTAATATTGAAATTTCTCTGTGTTCTACCAATGTAGAAATTATCACAGTCATTGCAATTCAATCTATAAACACCTGATTTATTGTTTTTACCTGATTTGGTTTTATTATTTTTTTATATATTTGCCTAAATTATTATTAGTTTGGAAAGCTATGTTGAAATTAGTGCTACTCAAGAATGATTTCAGTTTCTCACTTGTAATGCCAACTGTGGGTCGAAAGAGTGATTATTTTCTAAGAGATGATTCGCGTAATTTGAATCTGATTTTTATTTGAAAAACTGCGTTTATGTTCCGATATTCTAATATTGAAATTTCTCTGTGTTCTACCAATGTAGAAATAATCACAGTCATTGCAATTCAATCTATAAACACCTGATTTATTGTTTTACCTGATTTGGTTTATTATTTTTATATATTTGCCTAAATTATTATTAGTTTGAAGCTATGTTGAAATTAGTGCTACTCAAGAATGATTTCAGTTTCTCACTTGTAATGCCAACGTAGGTTAAGGTGTTGATTTTTTGTTTCAATTTATCGACAGGGTAAACTTCATTCAATGCGATTCTGAAATTTGATTAAACAAATTGCCAAAAATAATGGTTACAATCCCAAACTAATAAATAATATTTTAAATGAAAAACAAAGTAGAATCGCATTGAATGAAGTTTACCCTGTCGATAAATTGAAACAAAAATTCATCACCTTAACTTACGTTGGCATTACAAGTGAGAAACTGAAATCATTCTTGAGTAGCAATAATTTCAACATAGCTTTCCAAACTAATAATAGTTTAGGCAAATATATAAAAAATAATAAAACCAAATCAGATAAAAACAATAAATCAGGTGTTTTAGATTGAATTGCAATGACTGTGATAATTTCTACAATTTCGTTCTGAAGCAATACGCAGTCTGAGTGATCATTGATTATTTCAAAAATTTTCACATCGTCCGCAACAGATAAAAATAAACTATCCTCAAAGCACTCCGGAATATCATATGAATAGACCAAAAATAACAAAGGATCCAGATGACTCTCTTGCGCCACTCCCGATGTTGTTATATATGTCGGAACAATATTCACCCAATGCAACATACTGGGATCTTTCCGACATATACGAATGAAGCCAGCGAAGCAGTGTGCCATGCACACCGATCTCAGCAAGTTTCCTGACAAATTTTGTCGAATGCCTTGCTGAAATCGGTGTACACAGAGTCTTCCTGATACCTCCTTTCCACGTTCCAAGCTGTCAAGAAGAACCTGAACATATTCTACAAGATTTGACTCTACAGATCTGTGCGAAAAGAAACCGTGCTGCTGAACTGGGCAGCACATGCTTCAAAGACTCGAAAAGCCAATCATAAATTAATGACTCGAAAAGTTTCGGTATTGCCGACAAAATAGATATAGGCCTATGGTTGGTAACATCGTTCCTATTCCCGGAATTAAAAATTGGTATTACCTTAGACACCTTCCATTTTACTGGAAAATAGCCCTCGTGCAATGACCTATACTGGCGGGATGCCATCTGGTCCCGGTCCCTTTTTCTCGTCTAACTTGCATAGTGCTTCTTGAATATCAAAGTCGCTTATTTGATATGGAGATATTATCGCGGAGTTCCGACTGAATTTAGTTTTTCGATGTCGGTTTCAGTTAAAACGTTATTTTTATTGATATATACTGAGCTGAAATGCTTCATAAAAAGGTTACATACCCCATCTCCACTGTTGGCCTGCTGATCTCCATAAACAATCGCATTAGGTATTCTGGAGTTCTTGGTTCTATTTTTGAAATAACTCCAAAAAGTTTTTGGGTTACTGCCTATACTTCCTTTAACCCTCTTCACTTAAAACGAAATTCAAGTACACATACCGTATAACAAAAACTTCCAAAATTTAAACGAAAATTAATTACTGTAAATTTACAAATTACAAAAAAAATTAAAGGCGTGATATTGTCAATCAAAAGTAATAATAAAAATAATACAATTCAGAATTCTTGCTTGATAGTCAGATTCAAAAACACCTTTGGATTATATATATAGTCAGTCATAAAACACCTAAAATTAAGAAAATTACATACAGTATTAATATGTATTTATTAATAGCAATAAAAATCACATAAAATTTTCTGGCAGAATCTTTTCCGCTACATTCCTTATGTATCCATAATGACATATCTCTTGACATACGGCAGAAATATCACGACTCTCTATATCGTCGTCTTCATCATTGCATAGTATAGTTAGGGGAACGTCATCCATTCTGTCTTCACTGCTACTATTGATACATTTCTTTGACGTTAGTTTCCTTTCTTTCTTCCTTGTCTGACTTTCTTCTCTTTGTTGACCATCAACGTGATCGAACAAGAGTAGTTAACGGTCACATAAAAATGTGACCAGTATAAGATTAACGAACGATATGGAAGAGTCGAGTTGAGCTCTATAAAATTGATTTAAGTATATCGCTCATACCATTTCGGACACCTGTGTCACATCCTGAATATCACCTTGGAAAATGGTATATTCCCAGAAAAAATGAAATGCGCCAAAATAACACCCATTCCTAAAAGCGGCGATAGAATTGCCATAAGCAACTACAGGCCCATAGCAATTATTTATAATAGATTACTTAGCTTTCTAGAAGATGATACTTTCTGACTCACAAAACGGATTTAGAAAAGGTAAAAACACAATCCAGGCTATATACATCACTATATGTGCACTTCATCAAAATGAACCTGCTATTGCGATGGCTTTGGATCTCATCAGTGTAGACAAAACTTTTCTTCTAAAAAACCTGGAAAGCTATGGAATAAGAGGAATACTATTACAATTCGAAGAGTTATCTTACTGATAGAGAACAATATGTCGCAGTTATAGATAAGCAGGGATGCATGCAAAAAGGGGAGTTCCCCAAGGCTTTATACTTGGACCTCTACTTTATATTGCCTATACCAATGATTTATCGGGTCTTGTTGATGATCTATTGGTGCAATTCACTGATGAAACAAATGTGCGGTAATAGCACAGATGAAGTTAAATTGAAAATTTCATATGATTTAGATCTTCTACATCGATATTTCAACAGAATCAATCTCAATTTAAACACACGAAAAACACAGCCTCTCCGATTTTCTTTCAACAGAAACTGTGAGAAAATTTCTATCGCTGGACTGGACCAGCCATGTCCAGCGCCTTGCGTGTTCGATAGATGGTTACTCTTACGCCCTTTGTTTGATCAGCTCGCTGGTAAAGTTTCAAACCACTTCGGTGTTATACTATGCAATTGTTGAGTCACGAATTCGCTATGGTGTCATCTTTCGGAGCAACTCTGGGGAGGCGATTCGAATTTTCAAATTGTAGAAGAGGTGTTTCAGGTCCATGTTGAGGTTGAAAAGTACGGAAAGCTATAGAGATCACTTCGTCAAAAACAAAACTCTACCCTACATATTCATCAACAAAACAGTTATGTTTGTCAAAAATGATATGGATCTATTTGACAGAAGCGAACATAGCTGTTACGCGAAATAAAACAAATCTGAAGTCCATGAAATTCAACCATTCCTACCTACAAGAAAACGTAAATTTTATTATCATAAAAAACACAATAAACTGCCACTTAATATTCGTAATGATCGTTCAAAAAAATCCATTCTGGAGCTTCTGCTGAAAAAAGCCTTTTACAGCATACAGAAGTTTCTGGATGCCGAATTGTTATGAATGAATTGAGGGGTAAATGTAAATTTTGTAGTAAACATAATAATAATTTTTTCAGTGTACATATTCATTAAGTTTTTGTTCCTTGTTTATATTTGTAAGTTGTGATCTTCAAATTATTAAACTGCTCAATTTGTACTCTGGTTTCACGTCTGCTATGTTCTACGCTTAAGGCTCGTTTGTTATATTTATACAATATGCAGATTCTAAACTAATTTCTATTGTCTGTTTCTGTCTGGCCAGTGTTTCCCGGTATAGCTAAAATGTACCTATTTCTGATAATCAGTCTATTGGAATATTGATGAAATAAAAGAAAATATTACAAAACGAAAAGCAGTTCGTTACAAAATTATTATTCAATAAACGATTAAATATAATTGCGAAGAAAGGAAGTTTAAAATAATTAAATATAAACTGAGTTGTATTATTTATTCTAACATGAATTCTGAAAAAGACAGGATTCAAATAATTGCTGCAATAATATAATATATAACTTTAATATTTGGAATAATATAATTAATAAAATGATATTCAATTTATATAATTGTTATTAATTCATAAAAATCACACTTATACCAACTCTTTGGGAAATTATAATAAAGAGTAATAGAACTTTTATGCCTAGAAAGTAGTTTATGATGCAAAAATTATAGTACTGCACTAAGAATATTGATCCACTGAACATACTTGATTTGTAGAAGGATATTTACTAACAAGAGTACTCACAGTCGATCAGCTCCCAAGATATTAATGAAAATATACAGTTTTCCGCTTAAAGTTAATGAAAGAAAATTAAAAAATTCACGAAATGTTAATGAAACTGAATTTTTTTTGGGAGTGATCTATGCAGAAAGAGTAATACAGTCTTGATTGCACCAATAACAACAAAATAATAACATTTAATACAGACATTCAATAATGGTTCATTTAGTATAAAATTTCTTGACTTTTCTGTGCAAAAAAAGATACAAAGTACAGCCTATCTCGTGTGCTCTAGGCTAACACTGCACCGTGAACTTTTCCAAAATTCCCTCGACTATCCAATATATACAACAAATACGAGGACTTGCTATCGATTTCTCGAAAAGCCCCGAGTGTCTCAAATGTTATCAAATTAGTATTACACTATACTGGACTTATCTACATTTAGTGAGCATTTTTTCGATCCCACTAATAGAAGAGATTGGCACTAAATAAATTAAATTAAATTAACTTTGCTAATAGTCCATCCAAATGAAGGTGATATCGAAAGAGGGAGATGATGAACCATTCAAATCAGAAGTTAACTGGAATAAATCTTTCTTGAGGTACTCATTCAATCAAATGAATCAATCTGAATATACCCAATTGGTATAAATTGATTCCAAATGCCCGTTCAACCATCTACAAAGTTTTTATTGATAAACATAAAAGAGCTTCTTTTGCTTAGAAAAAAAATTCTTCATACTCGGGTAGAAGAATTCCAACAAAAGTTTATGAACTTATTGCTAGACTGATACAGATTGTTATATGCAGACTAAATTGAATAAAAAAAAAACAGACATCTGACGACGTTTTGTCTTGAAATCCGTATAAATGTTATCGTGGTGTGCCCATAGAAATTCAAGATCCTTCAACAAGACCTGATCAATTTCTGATAATCCAAATGTTCACCAAAAAAATCTAATCCCTATATGATTAAAAAGTTTAGAAATGTTAACGACTAAAAATAGAAACTGACTAATAAATATCACAGATTTCATTTTGAGATATATTTGTTTTTTAGAACATAAATTATTGTTGAACACAAGACGCCTTATAGAAGCAATTCGAAGTTGGAGAGAATTGTTGCGAAACTGTTAAAATTAGCAGAAACCTGGAGCCTCTGTACCAACCCTAGATTTTCCATTTTGGGTTGTTTCTGGAATTTTACATAAAAATTCAATTTGCTTTATTTGAGTATTGACAAGTGATTATGAAAGCTTTGATCTTGATATCAATCTTCTAAATAATAAATAATTCATTTATAGGTGAAATCGATGTTTGAACCAAAATATTCTGAATAGTAGGGCATTTTTCTTGAAGTTTGGACATTTTCATTCACTGGATATTATTTTGAAACAAACTTTTAAGTTCAATCTTACTTAGAGACGTAATATAAATTGTGAAAATAACTTAAAATAGATAAAGGTTTAACCTTTTCATTACTAGGTATAAATACGTGTACGATGTCCAGGCTGGGTGTGCTAGGCCCGTAATATTACGTTTTCCAGGCGATGGGCCTGGAATACTACACACATTCACTTTGTTCCAGTTCTACCTTCCGGTCGCTTCGGAAGTTAGTTTGCTTATAACTCGCTAGGTAGCGTATTTTTGGAAGTATGGAATTAGAGTTTTCACCGGTAGGATGCGCCCATCAATTGGTTTGATAATAATGGTTTATACTTCGACCTTGTTAGTGGTTGTTTCCTCCGATTCCATTTTGTTACCGTGTACAGTTCGAGGGGATATTTACAGTGATTTGTTTTGCGAGGGGTATCGCGACGAAATGAGCGGCTCAGTGAAGGGAAGTCTGATGACGAGGTTTGATATCTACATTAACCAGTACAGTTTTTCATGACTTTACTGCAGTAGACACTGGAATTTTGGCAGGGGGTATTTGTGATCAGTCAACGAGATTGTAGTTCTTGAGTTATTTTGTCCTATTCAATCCTTGAACGTATTGTTGATGAATCAAAAAATTATTACACCCACCTCAACAACAAGGGAGATATAAATCAGAGGATGTAAAAACGGTTCAAAGTTTTTAACGTCGAAGAATTGATGCCACGAACCAAAAAGATGAAGCTTCAAAAGTTGGTCCAAAGACTCATTGATTCAAACCCCTGTTTTTGGTCAGATTATGGATTATCAGAGATAGGTACATCATATTTTGCGCGTTCTTCATTTCAACAGTAATGATTTGCCGGCTGATAATCACCCTCTCTACAAAATACGGCCACTTCTGGTCCATTTCGCGAACGTCTTCAAAACTGCTTTTTCCTTTCCAAAATATTTGCATTGTCGAAAGTCTTCTGCTGTATAAAGGCCGTGTTCATTCAAGCAGTACATCCTCCAAACGCAGTAGGTTTGGAATAAAGTTTCATCTCTTACATGATTGTCAGACCAGTTTTTTCCTTTGAGGACGAACTGGAAAAATCGGGAGAAGTTGAAGCCACACTAATTTAACAATATCTTAATTAGGGAAATCTTTATGTCGATAATTTTATACAAGCCCTACATTGTTTCAATGGTTGCACGAACGTGAAACAAATCTATGTGGAACAGCACGTAAAAACCGAACGAACATGCCTAAATTGACGAAAAAATTGAAAATGGGGAAAACGGATTTTCAATCTAAAGGAACTATGCAAGCTATAAAATGCATGGACAAGAAGTGTATATAGTGACAACTTTCCACAAAAGAGAAGAATGGAATGATCCACAAATTCCTATAAAATGAAGCCTCAATGCGTTGTTGATTTTAGTGCCAACATGGGCGCGATTGGCAAAACTGATATGTTGATTGAGTGCATCAGGAAAACAGTGGAATGGTAAAAGAAGGTTTTCTTCCTTTTTCTAGATATATCCGTTTAGAATGCTCATACTCTATACAATGTACAAACTGGAGCGAATGAGTATTTAGCTCAAATTCACCTGGAATTGATTCGTGAAATCTTCGCAAAATATTTTAGAGAAAGACAAAAGAGTGAGGGGGGTAAAAGGTCGGCTGAGGGTGGTTGCAGGGTCGGCATTTCTCTTCATTGCTTCCAGAAACATCTGAAAATAAGCACCCCACAGCAAGAGTATGTATTGTCTGCTCTAAGCACAAAAAACGAAAAGAGAGCCGGTATAGATGCTAGATTTGTGTCGTATCATTGTGTGTGGTTCCATGCTTTGAACAGTTTTATACTTTGAAAAATTATTGAAAAATGACCGAATAATACTAATACTCAAAAAATTAACTCATTAAATTATAATATAGTGTAGTCCGTTTAGTACGACTTACAACGACAAGCGTTGACGTGTTAACAAATAAACAAATAGTAGGTGAGAAACTATCGGACGCGACTGTTCATTTCACATCAATGCATAATTTGCGAGTGATGAGTGACGTTAGCACGCATGAAAATGGCTTTTATAAAACGAAAAAGTTTCTCCATTGAAGAAAAAAGTATTATAATACAACGTTTAGAAGCCGGCGAGTCGAATGTAACGATTGCGAAGGAGTTCGGTGTAAATCATTCGATAATATCCACAATTAAGAAAAACAAACACAAGATAGAACCTTTGTTTAATGCGAACGTTTTAAAACCTAAACGCGTGAGGGTGTCGTGTCATGAGTAAGTCGACTTGGCACTTTTAGAATGGTTTAAGCTGCAATGTAATCGAGGAAAATGGACCTATGCTTCAAGCAAATTTTTGCTCAAGAGCAAACATGCTCAATGTTGATTGCTCGGCCAGTTGGATTAACCTTTTCAAGAATAGACGCAATATTGTCGCCGGAAAAATTGCTGGAGAGTCTTTCTCGTTTAAACAGAGAGGTGTGAACGAGTGGCTAAGCAAAGTTTGGCTAATTTGAGCGAAATATTTAATGCGGGCGAAACTGGATTATTCTATAAACTAACGCAAAATAAGACATTTAAATTTAGAGGCGAGAAATGCTCGTGAGGAAAACTTTCGAAAGAAAGAATAACGGTGATGGTTGCTGCAAACATGAGTGGAACGATAAAAAAGAAGTTGTTAATTATCGGAAAGTCCAAGAACCCTAGATGTTTTAAAAATGTGCGATCTCTACCGGTAGACTATGAGAGCAATCGCAAGGCCTGCATGGCATCTGATATTTTTATTAAATGGGTACGCAATTCGGACCGTGAACTAACTAAAGCGAAGAAAAAGATCCTCTTTCTGGTTGACAATTGTACATTTCATCCCCCAATCTGCGACTTAAAAAGCATAACTCTCATTTTCCTGCCGCCTAATACAACATCTGTATTACAACCTATGGACTAGGGAATAATTCGAGCGTTAAAATCAAGTTTTCGTAAAAACCTGATTCTAAAACTTGTCGCCAGTCTTGATGCAAATGAAGACATCAGCAGTGCCAAACATCCAAAGATCATAATACTATATGCCATTTTAATGATTTAAGACGCCTGGAACTAGCTTAAGTCAACGACGATTTTCAACTGTTATAAACATGCTGGATTTGTTCGCGACGGTCCCGGTATTGCAGACAGTATCAGTGTTGCTGCCGACAACAATGATGATGATGTGCCGCTCTGTCTGGGTAAGAGCTCTGAAGGAAGGACTGCCCATAGAAAATGAAAAACTGAACAATATTCTTCTGTTGATGATATCGCAGCGTGTGAGGAGCCAGCTGACGAAAATATTCTACAAAATGTGATCGTCAACAGCCAAGATAGCGACGATAATGATGTTGACGTCCGCCCAGAAGAAAATTGTCCCACTCCGAATGTATCTGAAGCTCTAAAAGCTGCAGAAGTATTGAATCTATTTGTGCATTCTAATTTTGACAATGACACTATGAAAAGTATTATATCTCGTTTGCATAATGCAGTCCGTACTTCTTACTATAGAAATACGAACCAAAAACAATAAAAATTACAGACTTTTGCACTAGATATTCGTTGTTGATATATAGACAGATACATTATTTACGCGCACATTATTCAATGAATATTTTGATTTAAATGTAAAATCGTTTTAATGAAAATGTTGAATGTTTGATATTATTATGTATGTACGTTATATATGTAATTATTTGAAATGAATGAAAAATTTTAATAAACTGTTCTTTTTATAGACTTCCGGTTAGTACGACGTAATATCACCGGTCGTTATAACCGGATTCTACTGTAATTTTTTCAGATTGTGACAAAATTTCATTTTTAACCTATCAATCAATGAAAATCATGTATAACCCAGGTGAAAAAGTATTTAGAACTGCAGAAGCAACTGTGCGTCAGAGCAACACAATGGCCTTGCGGAATGCAGTATTGAAAAGGTTAAGGACTGGTTAAAAAAAGAAATATTTGATTTTTGTTGAACCAATCATTGATTTGGATATATATAAGACAAAAAGCAATCAATTAAATCTCGAGTGTGTGACAATTTAATTTCGCAAAAACTTGAGATTTGCAACAAGAGAATATGAGGAATATATGTGAATGAATTAATACATCATTATTGAGGGAAAGGTTAATTACTGATAAAATACCTCTTCCAGAACTTATTATTCATTGGATAATGTGATCAGGTATACCAATATTATTTCCATATTTCGGAATTGTTAAGTTCTCTAGTAAAGAAATTCTTCATTATTCAGAAGAAGAAAATCAATCAATCTAAATTGTTCAAAAGCATTCATAATCTTAGGTGGAGTAACTTCTCGTCTTGGAGCTATTAGTTTTATTCTTAACTAAGTCGACAAAATATATTCTCTAAATTCTAATAATTCTCGTCTAAATCATGAGATTATTACGATTTATTTGTCAAAATGTTATTGAGCAAACACTTAGATTTTGGATTTCGTGCTAGACTTTCAATTTGAATATTATTGAAGGCGTCCCATGTTCCAGTTGAACCTAACGTGAATCTCGGATTCGGATTACACCAGAAGCACCATCGATACAAACTTTCAAGACAAAACGTCCTCGGACACTGGCACATATCCTAAGACACTATCGTTACAGCTAGGTCTTCACTCGTGAAAAATTTTGATATCAATTCATACAAAAACATCCACCATGCATCTCACTTCGTTTTACAGAGTCGCTAAAAGCAAAGTTGTTTGTTTAACGTTACCAGTTGGCCATGCCCGGCTTATTCAAGGTCATGAAGTAGATCTGACATGAGGAACCGCTCTTAGCACTAGAAAAGAACACTTTGTCGTTACGTTCGCATAGAAACTTTAACCTCTGCGCTTTTTTGTGCATGAACACGCCGTCCAGATGACCCGATTCCACCGAGCGAATCTCAATGGCCTTGTTGCCCCAGCCCATTATCTGGCCGGTTCCAATGTAAGCCACCGATGTCGGCATTTCGCCCCACTGAAATAGAAATTTTCATAAATAAAAAATATTCGAATGGGATCAAACTACTGCATTATTATTTTTGCAGTATGAATAGAGATAAATAACTAAAAATAAATTTTCAGCAGATAGAATTCAGTCATTTGTAAATCCTCTATTTTGTTTGAAAAGTGAAGGATTCTAGTTTGCAGAAACAGAAGGCGTCAGACACCTTTATAGTAATTATTATAATAATTTAACTGTCGCCACCTGGCTGCAATCAATAAATATCAATAAGATTCTCTTGCTGTTCAAGTTTCGAAATTTTTTATTTATGCACTTTGGGACTTTGGGTAAGAAGACTACGCCCTCAAAATAGGAAATAAGGTTCCCATAGGATAGAATTGAAAATGAATAGGGGGCCTAGCTGATTAATTTGCTTGGAGCAATGCTCTTCAATGCAGTTTCTCATCTTTAAATAAATCTTATGAGGTAGGTTCTCTTGGATATAATTAGCATTTTGCACAATCCTTGGGGTTGGATTCGCAAAAATCAATTCGGTGTTGGATGAGCATCTTCATTAACTTTTAGGGGGCACTCAGCCCACCAACAAAAAAATAAAACAACCCTTTAAATAAATGAGAAACCTCAATAATATCACAAATCTCCATATTGTGGCGGTGCTAACTGTAAGTTGAAATTATGATAACGTTCCCTTTCGTTTCTTCTGCAACAATAGTTGATTGGAAGAGTGAGGACACGTATAGACACGTTGACGTGCGCGCGCTACTAAGGCTTAGTCATTAGAATGGCTGGGTGGCCGGCCAGTCACTGGCGTTACTGCATTGCAGTAGTATTGCCTGTTATTATAAGCTCGCTTTCAGTATTGTTTTATTTTTGCGGTGTGTTGTTATTCTACGGATACTCAATCATGCTCAAGTATATTGAGTCAGTTACGTAGGTGAATTTTACAATGAAAATTAGCACTGGCCAAAGGTTGGTAAGAGACATATGCGGTCGGTGTATATGTCTTACTAAAACCCTGAGAAACGTCCTATTCGATATCTGACGAAACGGTCAGAAATTAGTCATCTAATCTGCTCTGCCAACAAACCCTACTCCCACGTCCTAGATTAGTAATCGCGTGGCCCCTGGGCAATGCATGATGATTTTCCAGTTATCATGTAGCAAACGGTAGAGGATGAGGGCAACATCTAGCGCCTTATAACTGGAACTATTGATTAAGGGAGCACACGCCGAAAGAAAAGCCTGGTCCTCCAAGCATGGGGGTTGGGGTCGTAGCGTTAACACCCCTGCACGTCCAAAAAAAATCCAAAACCGCTAAAAAACCTAGCAAAAGAGAGAAACCGGATGGAATTATTGGAAAACGACATGGCAAACGAAGAAGGTATATGAGTATTGGTACATGGAACATACAGGGCCTAAACATAAAAAAAGATGAAGTTTTTCAGAATTGGATAAACTGAATGTCGAAAGGAAGGGGAATCGAGGAAGTTGGAAATTATATCCATATATACAGTGGAGTAAATAAAGAAGTAAGAGCTAGAAAAGGATTGTCCCTAGTAATCAGGAAGAAATTCAAACGCTTTATAAAAATATGGGAATATATCAATGAGTCACTTGTGCAGGTAGAACTTAAAATGAAGGGAAAGGGTATAGTATTAATAGGAGTCTACTCCCTAAATGACAGTTTCTCAGATGAGGAGAAAACTAACTTTTATGACAACCTAACTACTCTGCTCGATAAAGTAGGGAATAGGAAGGAATTATTTCTAATGGGCGATTTTAATGGAAGAACAGGAAGACTAACTGGTAGTGAAGTTGTCGGAAGGCATGGAGAGGAAGAAGTTAAGGACAATGGAAAAAGACTGGTAGAAACAAGTGAGCAATATAATCTGAAAATATGGAATGGCTTCTTATGATGACATAAGAATATCCATAAATATACATGGACACAGACAACAAGGAACCTCAAATCTATTATCGATAATATTGTAGGAAGAATAAGATCACTACTTAGAGTCGACGATGTAAGTGTATATAGAGGTGTTGAATGCGGTTCAGATCTCCACTTCATCAAACCTAAGATCTATTTTGCACAATATACACATATTACCCAATAGAGAAAAAAGTACAAACTACGAATATTTATGCCTTAACTAATGTAACTCAATAGGGAATAAATCACTAACTATTGAGCTAGTCGTACAATCTCGGGCAAATACTCCATTTCAGCAATGCTGTTTCAGGATTTGGATTCTGCATTAAGTTGCCTGTGGTTCATCAAGAATTCCTTAAGTTTTTTTATGAATTGTTTGAGATTTTCTACTATCTTTGTTCTTTACTGGTAAACTATTATAAGCTTGCGAGCACTTTTTTGTAGGATTGTTCAGACCAACCTGGGTCCTCACTGGACATAAGTGTAAGTGAAGATTTTGGCTGGACTTGGTATCATAACCATGTATTTGAGAATTTTTCAATAGAGACGTATTCAGTTTATGATTTGATCTTTATAAATTTGTTTACACTGCTCAAATTGTAGCAGAGGCTTTAAAGGTAGAAGTTTTAATCTATTATATAGTTCATATGAGGGAGTTCTGTAATTTAAATGGAACAATACTTTCAAGCATTTATTTTGTAGCTTCTGAAATTCACTGAATAAAGTATCTGAGCAATTTCCACATATGATACCGCCGACTCAGGAAATCACCGATGAAGAACGCCAATGCAAGCCTAAAAGATAAAAATTGGACCTTCTGCAAAATCCTTCAATGGCTTTTCTCTATAAACTAAGATTGAGCCAGAAGCTCACCCAAATAGATGGTTCCACACCAACGAAACTGTATGATGGTCTAGTTAAATGAATCCACCAAGCAGCTGAAGAGAGTCTTGGGGAACTGGATAATAGAAGGAACAAGAAAACTCTATACTGGTGGAACGATTCGATCAAGGAAAGTATAGAGGAAAAAAAAAGAGCATACAACAAGGGGTTAACAACAGAAGATTCAGAAGACAGAAAATACTACACGCGAATTAGAAGGAAAGTGAAAAAAGAAATAATAAAGAAAAATAACGAATTTTGGGATGCGAAATGTGAAGAAGTCGATCAATACTTGGGAAGCAGCAGATCAAGGGAATCTTGGAGATTCTTGAAGAACTTGACAACCAACGAGAATAGCAGAACGAGTTTATAACCAATAAGTTTAAGTGAATGGGAACTTTACTACAAGCAACAGATGAAGGAGGACAGAATACAAGTTGATAGGATGGAGTTGGAACTGAACGAACAAAACACTGAAATAACAAAAATTACTCCACAAGAAGTCAAGACCCACATCTGCTTCCAAAAAAACGGCCGATCACCCGGACAGCGGCAGGTAAACGCAGAACTTCTGCGGAAGAGCGGATCGGATATCCTGTTAACTGGTTAACTCATTTATTCAATAGATGTTTATCAGGAGAACAACTCCCAGAAGATTTTTGGAAGAGATACATAACTAATATTTATAAAGAAGGAGATAGAAGGGATTGTTCGAACTATCGAGGAATAACGGTGTTAAGTAGCATAGGGAGAATATATGGAAAACTACTAAAAATGAGAATACAAGAAAGTTTCAAGGAAGTGGAGGACCAGAGCGGCTTCAGAGCAGGGAGATCCTGCGTTGACAACAAATTCAGTATAAGAACAATCACCGATAAACGCTTGGCCCACAATCTTATGATTTTCCCCCTCTTTGTCGATCTGAGCCTATGACGGCATACCGTTATGTAAACTCTGGGAGCCAAAGAAAGCACAAAGCAGTTAAAAACCTATATAGTGACAACATCAGCTACGTGAAGAACGGATCGTTGCTTTCTCGGGGAGTCGAGGTTTCCAAGAGTCTAAGGCAGGGATGCTGTATCGCTTCGACTCTGTTCAAACTATACCTGAATGAGGTGCTGAAGGAGTGGAAGAGAAAAAATGGAAATATGGGGATAGAGGTAGATGTTGATATGCTTTTTTCACTCAACTTTGCAGACGACCATGTCATATTTGCAGGGGATGAAGATGACGCCCATTATATGTTGCGGAAGCTCAACGAAGAATACACAAAATGTGGTCTGCAGATAAACTTTAACAAAACTGAGTGTCTCTTGGTGGGAGGAAATGGAACTGATTTGATCATGGAGGATGGAGCTATAGTGAAAAACTGTAGTAAATACCGTTATCTAGGAGCATTGATTTCAAAGGAAGGAGGGAGTGAAGATGATAAAAATGACAAAATAATAAAGGGGAAGATAGCGTTTAGAGAACTACACAGCGTTATTTGGAACCGGAATATCAGTAAACCTGTCAAGAGGATATATAAAACTATTGTAGAATCAGTGGCTACATATGGATCAGAGGCATGAGAGATGACAAAGAAAAATTAAAAAAGACTACAAACAATGGAGATGGACTATTGGCGCAGAAGCTGCGAACTCACAAGACTTGATTGTGTAAGAAATACAGAAATTAGGGAGAGAGCAGAAGTGGACTTAGACATAATAGTTACAATAGAGGCAAAAAGACTTAAGTGGTATGGACACATGAGACGCATGACACAAGAAAGATGGCCTCTTAGAATATGGAAATGGCAGCTAGCACAGAGAAGAAGAAGAGGTAGACTAAGAACAAGTTGGAACGAAGCCGTCGATAAAGCCATGACAGGAAGAAACCTTCAAGAAAATGACTGGCAAGATAGAAAGATATGGAAGCTAGGTTGCAAGAAACCTTCGGAGAAACTGTATGACTGGATAAGTGATCCCTGATTACCTTTCGAAAAGAGTAACTCATTCAAGTCTCATGTGATTCCACGCTGAGAAATAAATATTTTACTGCTGGTCTACATTGTTGGATTTCTGAATCGGTATTGGGAAGGAATACAAAGAACTGTCATGCACTGCTGTTAAATATCTTGTTGGGTTTTCCACCACTTATTTATGTGACGAGGATTTCTCAAGTTTATAAAAAGTAAATCTAGAATTAAAATTGAATGTTAAAGATGATTTAAGATTGTATTTAAGTTAGAACCCAATTTTGGTAAACTATCCAAAGGGAAACAAGCTCATCCTTCTCACTAATCTCTTTGAAAGTAAACGTCTTTTGTTCTTTAAATTTTGTGTGTTTGTTTTTGATGTAATAAAAACGATATCCCTTTGTGAATATCTTGTATCTCAAAATATGAAGTGTAATTCTTCTAATAACAATAAGTTATAGCAACTAACTTCTAAATTTCAAATATGGCTGCTAGACACTGTCAAAAACATATCAACCCAATTAAGAAATCTGATAGATTTTAGTTGTTAAATATAACATTTCGAAGAAAATCACTACATACCTGTAATAAGACATTCTTGGAGATCCTACCATAAGTGTTAACATATACACCCTCATTATCGTAACAAAGTAGTAATTGCATGCCATTGCTGTTAGGTAACGTGACAATACAGTGAGGTGTTATGGAACCTTGCGTCTGAAAATTGAACAATATATGAAAAAATATGTAAACTAACAGTGTTCATAAATATTAAGAATCTTCAATTTCTTACAGTATGTGAAAGATAAAAAACAAGAAAACTTGTTTTCCTGTACTTCTTCAACTTCAAATAATGTCAATTGAAAGGCTTAATACCGTTTGAATTTGGGAGGCTTTTACCTGGTAGATCATCAATAATGAAACGTAACAACGTCTTATAATTCGATGGAGCCAGCTGCACGCACGAAAAAACATGACTCATGCGGCGTTACCTCGCTCTGAGGCGTTCCATTTAAGTGCAAGCGAGAGCGCAGAACGAGCGACAAAACGGCACAATCGGTCTCCGCGTTCGGCAGCGTTCGACATCTGTCTCTCTCCTACTAGAGTGGACAGCTGCTGTACAATAATACATTTACATGTTTTCGTCAAGTATGAAGTGCAGTGAAAAGTGAATGTGGTGTCAATTGTTTATAGCGACGATAAAGGTAATGATTCTTTCGATATCAAATATATGTTCAGTGATATATTGTCGAATATTCGTGCTTTCATCATTAAAATAAATAGGATCGGTCCGCTAGTGCAGCGATTGTAGGTTATGCTATATTTGACAAAACTATTTCATGGACACACACTTCCCTAACAAATGGATCGGTAGAGGTCGTTTCCGAAATTGACCGGCAAGATCGCCTGATCTAACTTGCCTTGACTCTTTATCTATGGAAGTATGTGAAGGAAATTGTATTTCCAACTCCGCCAACGCAGAGAGGATAACGGAAGCATTTCAATCGGTAACACCTGACATCCTAAGTAACGTTAGAACATCATTTGAAGAAAGATTAACATTGTGTACCGTTCAAAATGAAGGTCATTTTGAACATATTATATAAAAAATGACATAGAAAGTATTTCTAACTTTATTTTGCAAATGTTTCGTTTTCAATATTAGGTTTGAAATATGAATTAATGTGATATTATGAACTCCATTTTTTGTCAATTTTTCACTCGATAGTTGTTCGATGATTCATAACAATTAAACATAGGAATGATTTTATCTCATTCTGTTTGTTCTTCTTCGGTTCAGTTAGAAATTGAAGTGAAAAATTGCAATATTTCTTGAAATTCGATAAAAATTGGCTAAACTAGGTACCATTCGAAATGTATTGAAATATACCACCTATTCGACCCTTTAGATATAGGGTATGCCATTTGAAAAAAACAATGAAATGTGATTTGAATGAGTCCCAACGTCGAAAATCGTTTTCGAACACCCTGTGTAACATAGATCAACAAAATGTGTCATATGTTCAAGCAACAATTTTTATCACAATTGTTGTACATCTGAAGCTTCGAAATCAATATAGAGGGTACAATTTTTTCTTTAAAGCTCTCAAATTTCAGGAAATGTCTAATATTTCGGAAACTATTTAACTATTTAAGATAAGTACAGAGAATTTCGAACAAATTCATCTTCTTTTTTCCTCACAAAGTCAAAATTGAAAAAATTTATATAAAGTGTCATAACTTGGTATGTACCACCCTGTATTGTCCAAAATATTCTTAGTTTGTAGTTACTACAACACTACATATTACTGCGCAAAAAAAATCAAAATCGGACGTAAAATATGACTGATCTTCCATCGGTATATAAGATTGTTCCAACTGAGCTTTGAACGCAAGCGTTTTTGACCGAAAGCATTCCAACTGCAGTTTTTTCTTCAAACTCACTTTCAAATCCTGGAACGGAAATTTCAGTATTCGCTCGAGAGTTGGAATTATAGTGTCTTGCGCACTTAATTCATTGATAGTACCTGTCATTTGCTCTGTGGTCAGGAATTTATTGGCCTCCCGTGTTCTTTTTTACACGTAAACAAATAACAGAGTTTGTTCTATTGACATCAGTTAATACTCAATTATGACCAAATTGGAACAAACAAAAAACTAAATTTAGTTGAATTAAAAACTAAAAGATTAAGGTGAAAAGTTGGCAATCATGAGGAATAAAAAATGAAGGGTTGGTTATCACAAAGAGCATTTGAACGATTTTGAAAACGTTCCAACTGAGAATTACCGGTTTCGTCCTGAAACGATATAAATTTTGCGCATGCGCATTGAATTAATTCTGACGATTCGTTCAGAGGACGTTCTAAAGTGTGCAGTTGGAACAAACCTTATAGTTAAAGAATTATGAATTACATTGAGGACGGTAGATGTATACAATATAAAGTTATAATAGCTCCCAAATTGTGTGAAGTGAAGCAAAAAGTCTTTATTTAGATTTAAATCCAATATCACGTCAACTCAATCATAGCTACTTACATGTTTAGGGAGGTAGATGTCATAAACGCTAGCGGAATCCAAATCGACCGCGTGGAATCCCTCTCCGCTGCCGTAGATCACTTTGAGTCTGGTGCCCTCTTCTACCGTGAGATCCACCAGCAGCGGTCGGTAGGTGAGCTCGCAGAACGATTTGAAAGCCATGAATTTGTGGTAGGGCTTGGGCGCCCACGCGTAAATTTCAATACTGTCTTTTAAGGCTATCACCAGGAATTTTATCCTTTCGTATTTTACAATTTTAAAATGCACAGCACCTTGTAGATCACCCACGTTTATCCAACCGTTCCTTCTTTCTACTTGCTGCAATGAAGGGAAAAAATAAATTATAAATAAAAAACCTCACAAATCGAATTGATTAAGAATTTGCATTCGTTGACGTTTGATAATACTGGATGAGCGCTTACTTCCTGTTGGTTTCACCCTTGAAAGTTCATCCACTTAAACCAATATAAGGTGAAAATACTCCACAAGTCGCCTAATCAACAATTCGACGACCCGTGACGCGAAATATGGAATGAAATTCTGCAAGCTAGTCTGTTGGATTTCCCGTGCATACGGAACTTGGAGCAGCGACATCAATCTATTACGTCATGCAATAATCAATATATAAGTAAACTTAAATTGTACAATAAACGATCACAAAATATCTATATTTCATTCCAAGTCGTCACCCTGCTGAAATTATTACTGAATCTTTGTCTCTCATAGCAGATTAAGATTTTCTACAATTTTATCCATCTTAGTCACCTACCGTAGACTAAGATAATTCACAACTACTCAACATCTGAATATTAGGAAACAAACCCAATATTCACACTGCCTTAGCATTATCAAATGACAATAATTACACTTAGATAATTATGCTTTTTAGTTTTGTATTTTTAATTAATTAACGTTATTCTATAGTATACTCTTATATTATCCATTAGGGATAGAGATATGCTGCTTGAGAGTATAATTTATTATTCTAATGAGATAAAAACAATTTATATTAAAATACAAAGATCTCTTGTTTCGAGAACTAGATCTTGCATAAGAGTTGGTGGTTATCAAACTGAACAGATAATGTGAATAGTGTCTATGTAGTAAGGTTTGAATAATTAAACCACCACTACTGATCCTTTTTCGCTAAACGGAATGAACAGAAGAACTACCGTCGCCATCCAGAGACTAAGAATAGGACATACACGTCTAACTTATGGATTCCTCATGACGGCCGAAAATCCCCCCACGACCAACATTGCCCAGGCTACCGCCTCACCACCACACACATATTGTGTGTCTATTTTACGAAAATACTCGAAACCAGACCAAACTTAAGAGGACACTCAGCGAAATCCTGAGCTTACAGAATGAAATCTCCTAACTAGAAACATTTTTACGTATATCTAACTTGATGAATATCATTTAATGTTTCTTTAGTATTGTTAGCTTCTACTAATACTTGTATACGTCAATGGCCATTACGAAGTCGAGACAAGCTAATTAAATTAAATGAATAAAAAATAAATGATTGAAATAAATAAATTAAATGAATAAAAATAAAGTTGGTTTTTTGAGACGGTTTTTCTCATTATTGACTCATTTTTTCAAGATCTAACAAGTGTATTAGGTCCGCAACAAAGTTCTCGCTTTTTTTAATGAAAATACAACTTTATTGTGAAAAATGATGACAAATGAATCATTCCAAATATTGCCCTTCGCTAGCCACAATTTTTTCCCATCTTTCTGGCAGACCTCGAATACCGTGACGATAGAAGTGTTCAGTCTGTTGAGGCTATCTACGAATCAAGCCATTTTTCGAGCTCTTCATATGAGCGGAACTGGTGATCAGCCAGACCATGTGCCATCGAACGGAACAAGTAATAATCGGATGGTGCAATATCTAGGGAATATGGCGGGTGGGGTAGGACTTCCCATTTGAGCGTTTCCAAGTAGGTTTTAACGGGTTTGGCAACGTGAGGCCGAACGTTGTCATGCTGTAGTATTACTTTTTCGTGTCTCTGCTCGTATTGTGGCCGTTTTTCGCGTAGTGTCTTACTCAATCGCATCAATTGAGTTCGATACCGTTCCCCAGTGATGGTTTCGTTCGGTTCAACAGCATGATCGGGCAGTTCCCAAGATTTTTTTTCTTTGGATTGCTGTCATGAATCAATTTTTCATCACCCGTCACGATGCGATGAAGAATCTCCTTTTTTTTGCCGCTGGAGGAGTTGTTCACAGGCGAAAAAACGACGCTCATCGTCTCTTGGCTTCAAATCATAAGAAACACAAGTTCCTTGCTTTTGAATCATTTCCAACGCATGCAATCGATTGGAAATGGCCTGGCGGGTAACTCATACGGCCGAAGCAAACTGTTCTTGCGTTTGGCACGGATCCTCATAGAGCAATGCCTCCAATTCAGCGTCTTCGAAGATTCCTTCCTTCACGGGGACGGTCGTCCACATCGAAATCACCGTTTTTGAAGCGACGGAACCAATCCCGGCACGTTGTTTCACTTAGAGTAGCATCTCTGTAAACTTTTTGGAGCTCTCCATGAGCTTCAGCCGCCGTTTTCTTAGAATGAAAGAAGAAAATCAACACTTCCCGCAAATGACGATTATTTGGGACAAAATCAAACATTTTCTTACAACAAAAAGTATATGACGCAATAACAAAATCACTAAGGCGTCACAGTTGTTTGTTTACCATATGTCTAAGCTTTATTCAAGACGTTCTTGATATGTAAAAATCGACCAGCACTTACTATTGGAGCCATCTATTGCGCACCTAATAGTTTTTTTACGCAAAAAAACTTTAAAAAATCATAACATTTTATCAGATTTGTGAAACACTTATTCCACAAAAACTTAGAGGGTAAAAAGTATTAGGTGTAGTTCACCTTGAGCGAATATGTGACGAAATTGAAAAACCAAAAACATCTTATTGAATATCATTTTTTTTTAACAAAGTTTAAATTAAGTTGGGGACTGGAACCTTTGGCGTTGAATAACACTAAAAAACACTGTACACAACTACACCAAAACTTTATTTCGAATACTTGACGAGTGTTTCGCCAACTAAGTTGGCATCATCAGGAGATGATGCCAACTGCCAACACTGTACTCAGTGTACTATCATCTCCTGATGATGCCAATTTAGTTGGCGAAACACAAGTTGAGTATTCGAAATAAAGTTTTGGTGTAGTTGTGTACAGTGTTTTTAGTGAAAGTCTTTAAATTTTTAAACTTTAGGGAAATATCTTAACTGGGATGCATTTTTAGAAAATTTTATATAAAGTTGTGGCATTATTTTGAAGAGATCTATCAAATACCTAGATTTTGATACTCTATTCTGGGACACCCTATATACAGTAGAGCGCCCATTATCCGAACTAATCGATAAACTACTGTATTTAAATCATCAAAATAATTACATGACTAGTCAATATAAAATTTAGAAACCAATAATGAACAAACACAAAAGTAAATGACAGCTGTATGAAATGTTTAGATGTCAACAATTGAAACAAGAGATCTGCTGAATTGGTAGAGATGAAAACTGCGTTCAAACTTGGTAGTTTTGCGTAGAAGTTCCTTTATTTCCCTTAATAACATCAGCAATGAGCAAAAGAGTAAAGATAGGTCCAAACTTTGGAAAATGTGTAACATTACTTACACTAACATCACTAACACCATCTGTCCTTAGGATTTTACTTTTGAGCCAACTTAGGTAATAGACCCTTACACGATTTTTCTTCCCTGAAATCGTTACCAATATGTTTTGCCCTTCGAGAACTTCCATTTGTTGGAACCTTCTCCTAGAAATCAGCTGATATACTTTGCCTTGACCGCTTCGATCCAATAACATCAATCCATGTTCTGTTCCGATGAGCAAATTCACTCCTGAAAATAAGGATAAGTATAAAAAACAGACACGACAAAATAATTTCATAAAATTTATGAAGATCGCTGAATAATCAAGAAAAAGACAGTAATCAGACTATTATCTGTAGCTTTTTACAGTTTCGACTTGAATATTTGCTTGGGCTACTCAATTTTCATCCATGGGACTAGAGCGACAAACTGCCCATAAAACAGCAATTAACTCAACATAGTGTTGATTCTTTTTTTCATCTATTTGTAATGATTCTGATGATGGGTAAATGATACACTACATTTTATCAAATTTTCACTATTTATTGTTTAGCTACACGACAAGTTTCGAATATTACATTTTCAAGTGTTTATACTACATTAGTTTCGGTATTTACAGTCAGTCAAGTAAGAGCGTGGTCGACTCTACTGACAGGTAATGAGAGATTTTGCTCTAATTTCTTCGCGAGCCCATAGAGGGAAGCTTTGTCCTTGATGTGTTGTCAACAAAGATTCAGCTATCGTTAATCTTTTGAAAGAGAATCACGTTAAACGCCATGAGTGTCAAGTACGCGTCGCGCTACGAGGATGTTTTCCCTTGCACCCATCCAAAAGGTCTCAAAATGTCGCAATCAGCGACAGCTAAATATATGAGAAAGTCGAAGGCATTTGTACAGAAGTGAGTCTACCGATATAAAGTGGCTAAAAATGTCTATGATTTACCAGAATGTGGTTCGATAGGAAGATGAAGAAAGAATAGTGAATCTGTTTTAAGCGGAATCCTGCTTTAACACTGCAGCAAGAACAAGCAAAATTAAAGGCAAAAGGTTTAGATATATCCTACGAAAGTATCCGAACCCATCTTCGTACTCATGACCTGAAATGGTGCAACAGAATGAAGAAGTCTCTGTTAACTGAAAAATATGTGACAAAGCAACGCGCTGGGCGCATGAGAATATTGATAGAGATTTTGAAAATGTCGTTTTTACTGATGAATGTTCTATATGAGCACCTTGTATCCTCAATCGAGCCTGGTCAACTTCCACCAAAAATACTTGTTCAGTGGACCATAAAACAAGGAAAAAAGGAGCATTTTTGGAATTCGGCACTTTGCACATCTTTACTGACAACCTAAATGCCGAGAAAATGATGAAAATCAACAAAAAGACTTTACTTCCATCTGCCAAACGATGGTTGTTCAGAAAAAATGAAGAATGGATTCTGCAGGAGGATAACGATCCTAAACACCGCAGCAAGCTCTGTACTGAGTGGAAGACTCAATTTAGCATCGTTACATTGGATTGGCAGTCGCAGTCGCCCGATGCAAACCCTATTGAAAATGTGTGAGCATATATTAAACACAAGCTTCATGGAAGACGTACACATACTTTGAAGCAGTTGTCTTACGAAATTCGTTGGATCTGGAGATCGTCGCAACTAGAATACGAACAGAATGGTGTATGCGTTCCGTAACATAGGATTAAGTGCTACGTCTGTACAGTAATTTGTGGGCTTATGAACTTGCCATGCCCGTCAGACTTCAAGTCTTATGAAAAGATGATCGGCTTCGAACTAGAAAAAACGTAGCAAACAACATCATACACATCGAGGTTATGTCAAAATTCTGCTCCTATAAAAGAAAAGATAGTAACCAGCATGAGTAAACATGTGTTGCCAACTACAATGGCTCAAGTGGTGGGATGGAGGTCCGACGAATTTATGGTCGATCTCAAGAGCTCCACAACATTCGGTACTTGTATTACCTAGGAGATGGTGATTCTGCAGCCTTTCAAACAGTGGCTAATGAAAAGCCCTATGACCCAGCAGTAGAGTTGTCCAAGCTTGAACGTGTGGGTCATGTAAAAAATGGAACCACACGGCTGAGAAAAACATGGAAAAACGAAGCTATTGGAGGTGAAGGCCGATTGATTAGCTATAAATGAAATTCAGACGGTTTATGGTCTTGCTATTCAAAGAACGGCAAATACTAATCTGAGTAAAATGAAGGAGGCGGTTTGGGCACCATTCTTTCATTTGAAGTCGAACAATGAAGCTCCCAATCATGGCCTTTGTCCAACAGGTGAGGACTCCTGGTGGAAGTACAGGAAGGCCGAAGGCAAGAACCGTGTAACCACATTTACATTTTCATCTCTCCACCGCCATCATGTCCTAAATAAAACCAATTTATCAAAGTCTCTCCCAACCAGATCTCTTTTCCAAATGCCTCCATGGAAAGACGCAGAACGCCAATGAGAGCTTCAAATATTCTGTGGAAGGTGCTGCCGAAAAGAGATTTTGTGCAAATGTACACGCTTAGATTAGGAGCACACCAAGCTGTGCTTCTTTATAACAAGGGAAACTTTTCCCACGCTGAGCTTCTGCAATCGCTTGAGATTGATCCGCGTAAACTGTGCCCTACAGAAAATCGACAGGGTACGAGCTAGACATGATGAACGAGCTGCACAAAATACAACGAGAGAAGCACGTCTGAAAAGATCTATAACCAGAAGAAAACTGAAGGAAGACTTCAATGTGGATGAAGGTGGCCCAGCCTACGCGCCGGGAGGATATTGAAGTGGAGGACCGTGACTCGGGTAACCATTTACACCCGCTTAGAATTTTTTTTTTAACCTAATATTTTGAATGTTCATGCCTAATATAGTGTAGATTGATAAAGTATTGTTTCCGAAAATTCGCTTTTTTTTTGGTCAAAATGAGGTAATGAGGAATTATTTTCATCTTATTGATTGTTAAGTGTTTGATAATGTGGGTTCTTTCTAATTTTGTTGATTTCAAAGACTCCAGGAGGATAAATTTCTTTCCTCTGTTACAGATATGTACTATTTTCAGATTCTCGGAATTTATAATATGATTCATATTTGTGATATGTTCAAAACAGATCAAACAATCAATTGATTGAAAGAACTATTAACAAACATACTAATATATGGATTTCGAAACTTCTATACCCCATTATAAACAAAGAAACACCGAAATATATCTCTCTGAGTTATAGAGGAAATTTATTCAGTAAAGTACAGAATTATTTTCCCAAATTAAATATGAAAACTGTCTTCACCAGCGCACCTAACCTAGAAAATTATTATTTAATTCAAAAGCCAAGTTTATTAAATTTAAGAAATCTGGAGTGTACAAAATCGTATATGTATGACAAAAATAAACTCACTAGTCACCATTAACATTTTAAGAGAATGAAATGCTAGGTGCAATGCAGCAATAAGAAAACACGAAAACTTGATATTTTGCACGTATAAAAATTGACGAATCCATCTTCATTGAGACATACAACCGTATAAAGAGGTATATAATATTCTTCTTGAAAAGTCAAATGAATGAAAACAAGAAATTTCGGACTATAACAATAAAAGTAAGACATTACGAACGTTGTCTTGGACATCAAACAGAATTTTGGAGAGTCTAAAGAATTTGAAGGAAGTGGCGAATAAATTGCCCGCTGAACAACTAAGCTTTCATTTTCACACCCATAACTCAAGATGACGATATGAAGATAGAGCTGGAGAAGTAAGAGCATATGTGAAGTAGACGAACCACAGTGACAAGAAATTGATTTCAACAAATTCTCAAACCAATTACTTACATAAATAATTCTGAAGTGCAGAATCTTTTCTGATCAATTAAGAGAGACACTGTTTAAGCTAATTTATAAAAAGGGCAGCATTGATGTACTAGAGGACTACAGATCAATAAGTATTCTGCCTTCTTTCAAGAATTTTACATTTGAATATGTGGAAGCACTCGCAGCAGTTCTGATTAGAAATGGAATTCTTTCTCTTACTGAAAATGGTTGCATAAGAGGAAGTTCCATACAAACAGCCATCTATGATTTTATTACCAATATCTGAAAAATGATGGAAAATTCTGAGGCGATCATAGGATTTCTACATAAATCCGGAGACTTTCACAGTCTGGATCATGACAAGATCCTAGCAAAGATGAAATGATATAGTACATGAGATGGATCATGTGAGGCGTGTTTTTTAGGCAAATACCTTTTTGAAATTAAAAAAAGACGTGTAAAGATATCTCAATAATTTTATTTTTACATGAAAGCCTATGCCTTAATCTACCTTTCCACATAATTTCCTTCAACAAGAGGCACTCGTCATAAAGTTGTACCAGTTTTTGAATACCCTCCTCATAGAAGTCTGCCGCCTGACTTCTTAACCACTGCATCACAGCTGTTTTTGCTTCGTCGTCATCTTAAAGACGCCGACCGCCCAGGTGTTTCTTCAAGTGCTGGAATCATTAACGTTTTCTGCAACGACCGAAGATCGCCCATTCTGTATTCATCATGCACATTTGTGCGGCCTTCTTTAAATGCTCTCACCCATTTTCTAGGCATTTCATAACTCATAATGTTTTGTCCATAAACTTCACAAATCTCACGATGAATATCGATAGATTTTGGGCCTTTAGCACTAAGAAACCTTATAACAACCTGCACTTCACAATCGACGGTGGCGATTATCGGAGGCAACTTAAACACCTAGTAAACAAGGAAAAATCAGACTGCAATGGCGTCAGTGCGTAAGCAATGGATGTGTACATGCGCAGTGTCACGACCGCGGTGTTGCAAACCGGTACTAACTTGAAAGACGCCTCGTATTTAAGCAATCGAAAACAAAAAGTATCAGTTTCCTATACAGGGAAGAGACAGCAATATGAAACTTGAAGTGCTTCAAAGGAATGTATTAGATCCTATTATTTTCATCATCTTATCAATGACCGAAAGCTGGGGGAAAAACCAATGCAACTATTCCAATAGTGCAAGCATTCAGTGAAATCAGAAACATATTCAGAAATCTAGCTTAAAATACCCGGTAATCCTGCTGTTTACGCGTATCCAGTACCGGGTCGATCTGATGTTTCCCGAATGTATTCCAATTGTAGCCAGTGTTGCCACAATTTATGTCACGTCGAAGATTTGATTACCTATCGATCAAAATGAAATAGCGAAGGATAATATATGCTATTGAAGTGAAACCGATAGTAAAAAACTCCTAATCAGGGGCGTAACTTCTCGGAAGCGGAAGGGACATGTGTGATTCATACTTTTTCGCGAGTGGGCTCAGGAATCCGCGCTTGATTATTGAAATGAACAGATACATATTATGACTTCTTTAAGACAGGGTAGTGCAGTATAGAACATGAGGTTTCAAAATCTAAAGATTTTCCAAAATATTTATATATTCGAATCTGACCTCACATTTCGGTAATTCATTCAGTTCAACAGGATGGATAAAGTTGAGGGAAAATATTTCCCCTTGTTTGGTTAAAATGACAATCTGAGTGCAGAGTATGGAATGGCTTCAGAGTTTTTTTGTAAGCTAGAACCTATACTGTTTAACTCATACTACAGACATCGTGAAAGTATTCCATGTTATGTAGGCCAAACCGGTAGAAACTTCAAGACTCGTTTCAAAGAGCATACACAGACAAAAATTTCTCCGTTTTTGAACAAATCAGAAAGAGAGAAATTAAACCTCCTGGGGTGTTTGGAAATCAACAAAATTATAAAAAACCCACATTATCAAACACCTAACAATCAATCAAGATGGAAATAACCCCCATTACTTAAATTATAATAACTTCACTCCTTCCTGAGCCTAGTAGTATAGTAAATACCGAAACTGTAATGTTTGAACACTTGATGAACTAATATTCGAAACTAGTCGTGTACTTAAACAATGAATAGTTAAAATTTGATAAAATTCAGTGTATCATTTACCCATTCAAGATCAATTTTCACAAAATAAATCAATCTGCAATACTCTCAATTCGATTCCGATATCTTCATCATAATGATTTAATCTACAAGTGGAGGCAATAGGTCTTGCAAAAAAGAAAAAATTGATGACACGCCTTCAATACGAGCATACTAATGATTCTTCACATACATCTAGTCTAACACCTTTACTCAGTGTACTCAGCGTACCAACATGTTGGCGCTACTTACCCCATAAGGCTGCACACAAGATTTCGCTATTGAACCTCTTCTTGTATTTCCTGATTTCCGGCGTATCGGATGATAGGTCGTGGGAAGTCGGAGTCACGTTGACATTCACGTGAGATTCCCTTCTGGATTGAACGGAACCAGCTCCAAATCCGAAGGTGAGGAAGGAACGTTGTTTCTGTTGCAAGGCAAGCGCATTAGCATTTATAGGAGTGGATAATTTGTTGGGAGAAGGTGTGTGTTGTGGTGTCATCGCTTGGCGATACTGAAAGAAAAAAGTGATTCATTAGTGTGTGAAGAGATTAGATATCTGAAATGAGTAGAACAAGTACTTTTAGTACTAACAGCACTACATATTTACATAATGAAATTCATGACTGACGTGAGATAAAGTTATAAAACCTACAAAAATAATTGAAAAATACATTCAAAACAATAAAATGGTATTGGAATCAATATAATTAGGCTAGACGGAGAGACGATGAATGAACTCCATATGAAATGGCTGTTAAGTATTTTGTCGACAGGCTATGCGAACATTTTTGCCAATGTTGTTTTTCTAGAATTTTCATAAAATGATTTACCACTTAAAACGTTAGGTGTTAAGTGTACCTGGTTATGAATGCATTAGGAGCTTTGAAATTTGGAAAAAACGCTATAGCAAGTTTATCTTTGAGGACGATTACTTTGATATAGATAGAAAGACATCGATGATTCAATTTATACTTTTCCAGAAAAATGAAGTCACCATTTCTGTTAACATCTCACACTAGGACTAATTCAATTGTGCACAAGTTTTTATTCAGAATGTCTCTTTTAGTATAGTAAAACTGAAAAACTAATGTGTATAAAAATGTGATGGCAAACTGATTTTAAACTTTTGGTTTTATCGGTTTCAATGTGGAAGATGACCTTCTAAAAGGCTTCTTAAGACTGATGAAGCAAGGCATTAATTCATACAAACCCACGAATGACAACTCGTGAGATTGAATTTATTGAATTCGACAATTCGAGGTGCAACGCTTTGTCTGAAAGAATAACTGTCATTCATGTTCTTACATAAAGAAATTGACCTCATCTATGATTTGCTTACCAAATGTAAGATGTTTCATTTTTAACAACAACAATTAGATCATGGAGTAAAGTGAACAAACCGGTTCAAAGCTTCAGAACTTATATTCTTCAAAAAAGGGGACGTCATCTATTTGGTGGTATATCAATGTTTTTTAAGTTTCTACCAGACAATACAGAGTATTTCAAGTATCCAGTCATTAATTTCTACAGGCGATCCCTCATTAAAATATATGAAGAAAATGCACATGAATGTTCAAAAGTCTTTCGTTTTCGTAATTCACGGTGGTTGACCCTCAGATTTTTTCACATATCTGTTGGCAACTCTTGTAGTTTTCAAGGGGTCTAGCTCCAATTTTCAGAAAATGATTTCTTTTTCTTCATCGGTTCATTAGATGTGTCCAGTAGTTGCGAAAATATAGAAGGTGATATTGGTTTCAGGGTCATCCTACCATTTATCCCATCAAAATCATAGTGTAGTCAATTCCGAACCCGCATCAATGAAACGCATTGTAACTGGTGATGAGACATGGGTTTGAGTTTGACATGCAAACCAGTCAACAAGCTTCGGAATGGTGCTTTCCAACTGAACGGAAACTGAAAAAACCACGACAAAGTCGATCAAAAATCAAAGTAATGTTGAGTGTTTTCTTTGATTATCGCGGTGTTGTGAACTTCTTGCCAGAAGGTCAGAAGGTAAATAAAGAATATTACCTGAGCTTTATGCGGCGTTTGAGCAAATTTGTCGAAAAAGACCAGATTTGAGGAAAGAAAACTCATGGAAATCTCACAAGGCTATCATTTGTGAATGAAGTACTAATCAAAAACTCAACAAAACCACCCAACAACCCCGTGTTCATCTGATATGGCTCTGGCCGACTTCTTCCTTTTTCCAAAATTAAATTAAGACAACGTGCTTCTGTGTTTTTAAGTGCGAATGGGAAATTTTATACGGAATTGAATAGAAAATCAAACAACAAAATGCTCATAAGAAAGTTTTCTTCCTGATACAGTTAACAAGATCCTGTAAGCCGACTTGGGTTTTGTAAAAATTGCATTTTCACCATTGAAAGGATGTTTTTTTTTCTTATCGTGTATATACAGGTTGCTTCAACCAAAACTAAACAGAGGCTATATCTACCAAGATATTCATTTCTTATCAAAATGCAAAAACAGGTCTATTTTTGTTTCAAGGGGGGCATCTTTTGGGGTACAAAACTTGCCTGAAATATCAACCTCCTAAGCGGGGGTTGCAATCCTCGAACATTATGAATAGGGGAGATGGGTCGAGTGATGTCTCAAAAGAAAGGTGGTATCTTTGTCTACATTGCCTTCAACGAATTTCCATTTTTAATTGAAAACTATAAAAGATACAGGGTGAGCAACTGGAAGATAGGGAAGACTATTTCCCTGAGACTATTCAAGTTTCAGTGAAGTAAAATGGAACAGATCTATGCTGATCAATAGCAGTCATCATCAAGTACCATCCTCATCTCGAATTCCAACCCCAAGAGCAGGGGTGACCACCCTCGAAAATTTGAAGAGAGTAGATGGGTCGAGTGATACCTCGAAAGAAAGGTATTATCTTTGTCTGCATCCCCGTGAATTTTGAATTTTTAATTGAAACCTGTAGAAGATACAGAGTGAGCTACTGAAAAATAGAGGAGACTATCTATCGCCCTGAGCTATTCAAGTATAAATGGAATAGTTGAAATTTGAGATGTGAATGGTGTTTCGGAAGATGACAGCCTTTGATCTGGAATGAATCTGTTCCATTTTTTTGCATCAATACTTGAATAGCTCAAGGCGGTAGATAGATATCAGCTGAAAGCACATGGTCAGAAACACAAAAAAATTTGAATAAAAACTTGAAAAAGTCCCACTAAAAACCACGACAGGTCCTTATAAGAAAAAATTTATTGAAAATTTTGTATCAGTGTAATAGGGAGAGATATAGAATTGGGTTTTGAGGTCTGGAGAACTTTGTTGTTTCAATATGGGAAATGATTTTAAAATTTATGAAACTTAAAATTATTGGTATAGGGGTACTTGGGTTTTTCTTAAATGTTAGTTTTAGTTGGTTGATTCTTTATCCTTATTTTTCTGTAGTTTTCATGTCTCACCACGCATAGAGTTTTATTACTCCCTGTGGAGCATTTGCATGTAATTATGTGATACTTTGGCCCAATAAATAAATAAATATTCCATGCTCAATTAACTCCAAGTCTTGTGAAATATAAATTCACCATTTTATAATGAGTTTTTTCAAAAATAAATTTTTTTCATACCATCTAAAAAGTTTTACTGAGTTCTCCTATCCTTATTCATCTGAAAGATGAGCGCGAGAATGTGCCACTGGGCTCTATTTATGAATAATGCATAGAAAACTGTTCTGGCACATTGTCACTCCAGATCCTGGGGTGAAATTGTGCTACAAAATTATATTTTTTATTCGAAAAGTGAAAATTTTTCGATGTTCTCATATGTCCTGATTCATGTGGGAACAATGTAGCCATATGTATTCAGTCATGAATTTGAATTTTTGCCAGTGATAAAATGAAAACCCAAAATGGTGGCACAAAATCACCTCGTTTTACGGTATACTCTTACTATTCGAATATTGAATATAATAGAATCCTGTCCCTAAAAGACAAAATACTGTTAACTGCCATTTCGACTAATCTAGATAATGAGCAAATGTCAATGAGACTAACATGGACACATTACGCAAATTACACAAAAGAACAAATGATAACATTCGAACCAAGCAAAGCAGAATAATGTTAGTTGACAAACAACAGATGCATTAGTCTTTCCCGTTAGTTTTCCAAAACCAATTGATTAAAAAAAAAATAATAAACAACGAAAAAATTATTTAAAAAATTATATTCTACCCTTTTACATTGTATTGTCTATCCAGTATTCATCTCTGTTGGATAAAATTTCGCGAACGGTAACTTGGATTCTCAAACATCACAATAACGTAGTATACGTTGAACATTGGCGGACTACAACGACGATCGACATCATTTAATATATCAGATAGTTATTATCAATGGACATCATATAATTATACAATTTGGACGTCCAAAACAGAATTAGGGGTATTAATGAACACAATAGAGAGAACGATTGAGTTGACCTTCTTTATTAATCGAAATGATGTTATATTCTATATTTATAAATCATGGAATGTCATTCGAGTGTATTCTGAAATGGATATACAGATCGTCTCAAAAATGAAACCTCAGTTTTTGCGATACTGAAATTTTTGATGACCGGTATATTCTTAGTCCGTTGAAGTGTTACAGTTTGAAGGCCGAATATTGTATTTTTTGGAGGAATTTTATTTGTGAGATATGTGAGAGGGGTCAATAGAAACTTAACCCCAAGTTTGTGGGGCTGCCGCCTTTGTCCCCCGGCTGGCATCTTGGAAAAAGGGTTATAAACACCTTTTTCGCGATTTCTCGGAAACTATACGCCCCTCAAATTTTTAGGAGGAGATAATTTGTAGCAAATCGCTTTGACTACAAATATACTCATATAACTTTTAGCCCTAAATCTAAAATTAAACAAGTTATAAGCAATAAGTTTTGCTCTAACGTTTTTTTTATATATTTTACAAAAAACTCACCTCAGACCAATCTTGTAGATGGTCTTTTGAGGAAAATTTTTCTCTTCAATTTTTTCAATTTCATTCATTTAACCCATGTCGGACGCATAATATCAAAATGATATCGCCGAAATACTTTTCAACAGAATATTTGAGTGGTAGCGGTTGTTTAACCCAACTCTCATGACTTCTCTAGTTATAACGCGCACCGCTCATGCGCAATATTCAGTGTCTAGCGTGCCTTCGTGAACGACGGTGGTCTTGAAAATATCAAATTGAATCATTGCGCCCGAATACGCGAAGTTTTGAAATTTCTTTTGATATATTGCGCCCGATCTCATAATATTCAATGTTTTTTCTCACCAGGTAGTCGAAATGGCGGATCGTAAAAGGAAGTTCAGTTTGAATAATCCTAAGGATATAGACGAAATTCAAAAATTATTGTGGGATGATGAAGACGATCAAGGTCAAGAAGAATTCGGAGATGAAAGTGATACAGATGCTGAGGACAATGTAGAAACGCGTGAAGAGAATTCCGAGACTGAACAATCTGATACAAGTGATGAAGAGGACGAAATTGAGAGTACAAATTTTCAAGAAAATCAAACTTACTACATGGGACGAGATAAGGAGACAAAATGGTTCTCTAGCGCTTTTCCTGAAGGTCGTCGTCAAGTACACAACATCACTAAGAGGTTGCCAGGCGTTATAGGGGAAGCGAAAACTGCGGATACGCCATTAGAATGTTGGAGTCAACTTGTGTCCGATGAAATCCTGGAAATTATTGTCCAATCAACCGATCAATACATTGATAGTATAAAATCCTCGTTTTCACGCGCAAGAGATGCAACTCCAATTGATCTCATTGAACTAAAAGCATTTATCGGATTATTATTTCTGATTGGCATCTGGAAGGGGAACAGGCAGAGTTTAGAAGACCTTTGGGGAAGTCAGAACGATGGTATAGAAAAACTTCAATAATAAAAAACAAGTACTGTGTTTTAAGGAATTTTACTTAATAATTGCGATTTGTAACGCGTTTCACTACACCGTAGCTTCTTCAGACGAATGATTATGCAGAAAAATGTAAATGAGAATATAACTATAAATGTTCTTGAGTAATTAAAAGCTTATTGGTCAACTCCTCCTAGGTGGTTATTTATGACAGGTATATCCAATAAAATTAAGGAATAGATTGCTCCCCGAAAAGATTCAATAGAGGTGAAGGGCTTAAATCGACTTGTTCATTGATGAGTCTACCTGAGTGTTTGTATTTATTTATTTCTAAAGTTTCCCAAAGATCTACCTTCCAATATTTATTATCTGTATGCAAAATTTCAAACTGTGGGTCGAAAGAATGATTATTTTCTAAGAGATGATTCGCGTAATTTGAATCTGATTTTTATTTGAAAACTGCGTTTATGTTCCGATATTCTAATATTAAAATTTCTATGTGTTCTACCAATGTAGAAATTATCACAGTCATTGCAATTCAATCTATAAACACCTGATTTATTGTTTTTACCTGGTTTGGTTTTATTATTTTTATATATTTGCCTAAATTATTATTAGTTTGGAAAGCTATGTTGAAATTATTGCTACTCAAGAATGATTTCAGTTTCTCACTTGTAATGCCAACGTAGGTTAAGGTGTTGAATTTTGTTTCAATTTATCGACAGGGTAAACTTCATTCAATGCGATTCTACTTTGTTTTTATTTAAAATATTATTTATTAGTTTGGGATTGTAACCATTATTTTTGGCTATTTGTTTAATCAAATTTAGTTCTTTGTTGAAATTTTCTGGTGATAGCGGGATGTTAATCAATCTATGAATAAAACTATTGAATGCTGACATTTTATGTTGACATGGATGACACGACGAGTTATGTATTATAATATCTGTATGTGACGGTTTATGGTAAATTGCGAAAACATGTTTTCCATTTTCATTCGAAATTGTTACGTCTAAGAAATTTATCGAATTATTGCTTTCTATTTCGGTTGTGAATGCAATTTTGGATGTAATGAATTTATATGATTTTCGAAAATTTTCAACTGTTTATCTGTTCCTGTGAAGCAAATAATGATATCGTCTACATAGCGATACCAGTATAAACAATATTTACTGAGTGGATGATTATGAATTACTTTCTCTAAGTTATTCATGAAAATTTCTGCTAACAAAGGACTCAACGGATTGCCCATAATCAAGCCGTCTTCAATAGTATAATATTTGTAATTGAAATGGAAATAATTTTGATCTAAACAAATTTTTAATAATGAAAGAATATCTGATTTAATGATAGTATTGACATGATTCCTTTCTAATAATTCTTCAACTAAGTAATACGCATCTTTTGGAGGAATGTTGGGAAATAGATTCTTAACATCGAAAGAAATAAGTTTGGAATTAGGTGGTATAGTGGTATCTTTGATATTGGCAATAAGTTCGTATGAATTTTTGACCGAAAATTCAGATTTAAAATTGCAATGTTTTATTAGCAAGTCGTTGAGGAAACTATATAACATCAACTAAGGATCCTACCGCAAAATTTCAGAAAGTTGTTAAAAACATAATTTCGACAGCAAAATCATTAATTACAGACCAAGAAAAATATAAATTCATTAACTCCAATCCACAATTCCCCGAATTATATTCGTTGATAAAACTTCATAAACCTAATTACCCCATTAGACCTGTTGTTTCTTATGTAACGGCACCTTCGTTCAAACTTTCAAAATTCCTCAACGACTTGCTAATAAAACATTGCAATTTTAAATCTGAATTTTCGGTCAAAAATTCATACGAACTTATTGCCAATATCAAAGATACCACTATACCACCTAATTCCAAACTTATTTCTTTCGATGTTGAGAATCTATTTTCCAACATTCCTCCAAAAGATGCGTATTACTTAGTTGAAGAATTATTAGAAAGGAATCATGTCAATACTATCATTAAATCAGATATTCTTTCATTATTAAAAATTTGTTTAGATCAAAATTATTTCCATTTCAATTACAAATATTATACTATTGAAGACGGCTTGATTATGGGCAATCCGTTGAGTCCTTTGTTAGCAGAAATTTTCATGAATAACTTAGAGAAAGTAATTCGTAATCATCCACTCAGTAAATATTGTTTATACTGGTATCGCTATGTAGACGATATCATTATTTGCTTCACAGGAACAGATAGACAGTTGAAAATTTTCGAAAATCATATAAATTCATTACATCCAAAAATTGCATTCACAACCGAAATAGAAAGCAATAATTCGATAAATTTCTTAGACGTAACAATTTCGAATGAAAATGGAAAACATGTTTTCGCAATTTACCATAAGCCGTCACATACAGATATTATAATACATAACTCGTCGTGTCATCCATATCAACATAAAATGTCAGCATTCAATAGTTTTATTCATAGATTGATTAACATCCCGCTATCACCAGAAAATTTCAACAAAGAACTAAATTTGATTAAACAAATAGCCAAAAATAATGGTTACAATCCCAAACTAATAAATAATATTTTAAATAAAAACAAAGTAGAATCGCATTGAATGAAGTTTACCCTGTCGATAAATTGAAACAAAAATTCAACACCTTAACCTACGTTGGCATTACAAGTGAGAAACTGAAATCATTCTTAAGTAGCAATAATTTCAACATAGCTTTCCAAACTAATAATAATTTAGGCAAATATATAAAAATAATAAAACCAAACCAGGTAAAACAATAAATCAGGTGTTTATAGATTGAATTGCAATGACTGTGATAATTTCTACATTGGTAGAACACATAGAAATTTTAATATTAGAATATCGGAACATAAACGCAGTTTTTCAAATAAAAATCAGATTCAAATTACGCGAATCATCTCTTAGAAAATAATCATTCTTTCGACCCACAGTTTGAAATTTTGCATACAGATAATAAATATTGGAAGGTAGATCTTTGGGAAACTTTAGAAATAAATAAATACAAACACTCAGGTAGACTCATCAATGAACAAGTCGATTTAAGCCCTTCACCTCTATTGAATCTTTTCGGGGAGCAATCTATTCCTTAATTTTATTGGATATACCTGTCATAAATAACCACCTAGGAGGAGTTGACCAATAAGCTTTTAATTGTTCAAGAACATTTATAGTTATATTCTCATTTACATTTTTCTGCATAATCATTCGTCTGAAGAAGCTACGGTGTAGTGAAACGCGTTACAAATCGCAATTATTAAGTAAAATTCCTTAAAACACAGTACTTGTTTTTTATTATTGATAATGGAATTTTACCAAGTAAAAGCCTCCCAAATTCAAATAGAAAAACTTCACCTAGTGATGAGCATTAAACGCTTCAAATTCATCATCCGATGTTTGAGATTTGACGACAAGAGCACACGCGAGGAACGGAAAATCCTAGATAAACTCCCGGGGGAAATGTTGTTATAGATGAAAAACTTAGGGATTCAGGGGTAGGTGTGCCTTCAAGCAGTACATCCCCAGTAAGCCTAACAAATATGGCTTAAAAATTTTCGCACTAGTTGATGCACAAGTTTTTTATTTATAAATCTAGAAATTTATGCCGGTTCGCAGCCACAAGGCAGTATTGTGTTAGCAACAAACCACATGATGTGGTCATCAGATTATCACAACCAATTTTCGGCTCAGGTAGAAATATTACTGCCGATAATTGGTTCAGCAGTATAAAAATACTGAAAGAATTAAAAGAAAAAAAGCTGTCTCTCGTTGGCACCCTAAGAAAAAATAGGAGGGAAATTCCTTCCCAGTTCGTGTCAACAAAAGAGAGACCAATTTACAACAGCATCTTTGGTTTTCAAAAAGATTACACATTAATAATAATAATAATATAATAATATAAATATTTATTCAACAGAATTATCGTAAAAACACTAGTACAATGTAATACAAAATTCGACGAACAAGTCACAATAAGATACAAATGATTATTTACGACTAAAATTTTTACAATAGTCGTAAAACTCATTCACACAATACGGTTCACAATCTATTATCAAATTGCGAACCCTTTTCTTGAACAGATTAATCTCACCTAATATTCTGAAAGCTCTGGGTAACGCATTAAAAACCTAAGGCAAGTATATTCGGCCTGCTTTTGGGTAAGCGTCAGTCGACACTTTGGATACCGGTAAGGAAATATTTGTCTAGTGTTGTTGTCCTGAACATGTTGTAAAAAATAGACTTTATGCTGTTTAACAAACACTAAGCTTCTATAAATGTAAAGACCAAAAGGGTCATAAATCCTTTTGCCCTGAAAAGACCTCGACAAGAAACCCTACAACCCATTCGATAAATGATCCTCAGTGCCCACTTTTGATCCGAAAAATTCTACTCACATTCGAGCAGCAACCCCAAAAAATCAAACCGTAGGCCATCAGCGACTGGAAATTAGAAAAATAAACAAGTAGTAATGTTTCTTCATCAACATGATGTTTAAGGGCATTCAGTGTATAAATAACTGAGTGGAGCCTTTTACTTAGTGTCTCAATGTGATTGATCCATTTCATATTGCCATCTAACGTAACTCCCAAAAATTTACAAGAAGAATTAATAGGTATGTCGATATCATTTATTTTGAGTGTGCAAGCTCTTTCAATTTCAGACTGATCTGTATGAAAAATAACACTTTCCGATTTCCTCATATTCAACAAAATATGATTATCAACACACCATTTTTCAATCTTTTCAAATGCTACATTCGCATGAGAAGTGACAGAGATAGGCTCTTCATCTGATACAAGATAATTGGTATCATCTGCAAACATAACAAGAGAGTCGTAAACATCTCCATCAAGAGCGTTGGGAAGGTCATTTATATATATTACGAAAAGAAGTGGGCCAAGAATACTTCCTTGGAGGACACCCATTACTAATTTCTGTTCAGAGGACGTAAAAATTTGATCATCTATTGTTGTAACGAGTCTCTGTTTCCGATCATTCAGGTAACTTTCCATAAGAAGTAGTTGGTTATCTCGGATGCCACAGGCTTCAAGCTTTTCCAGCAATATATCATGCTGCACGCAGTCAAAAGCCCTTGAAAAATCCAGGAATACCCCAAGTGGGATACAACCCGATTCCAAAGTCTCTGTTACTGCATGAATCAGTTCAAATATAGCAGTATCAGTACATTTCCCCCCGACAAAACCGTGCTGACAATGAGAAAAAACTTTAAATTTCTTGAAAAACTTAATAAACCTGTTAGCTAAGATTTTTTCGAATATCTTATGTGCCGAAAAAGGGAAAATGTGTTCTTCTTGTATCAACCTTACACAATAGTGGAGCTATAGATCCTACCACCACAGATAAAAAAACCAGAGATAATCACGTTTTATAATAAAACGAAATGCGGAGTGGACACAACCGATCAATTGTGTGCTTCGTACAATGTCGCACGAAACACCCGACGTTGGCCTATGGTAATTTTTTTTGGCTATTCTCAATATGAGTGGTATAAATGCCAAAGTCATTTATTTCGGAAACGATCGAAAAGTCATAAGAAGAAAAGAATTCTTGAAACAATTATCCCATGAACTTGTTTTACCACAATTATCAAGAAGAAGTGAACTAACGTTGGGAATGCCCCTGAATTTACAAAATAAATTGAAAATTTACCAAACTCCCGGAAATGATGAACACGAAGAACCAGAAACAACTGGAATGAAGAGAAAAAGATGTGAAGATTGTGCAGGCCCGGGAAATAATCGTAAACTTACCAAATATAACTGTAAAAAATGTAAGAAAATCGTCTGTTTGACCCATTTAGACACTTTTTGTATAGTGTGTAGTACTGATTTTGTAGCCGCTCACTCCAACAATTAATTTTTTTCGTTCATTAATATTTATATCTTTCAGTTCATTTTGCAACATTTTATAGTTTCTCAATAAATCAGTTCACTTACATTGTGTTTTTTCCATATATACCATGTGTGATCATTTTGATACATTGCGCCATTTCTTGTGATTTTTTGTATTGCGTCCGACGGAGGGTTAAAACGCTTTTACAACGCTCCAAACTTGACCCGGTTCGTCAATGCTCATGAGAATCCGGTCAATACAAAATGCTTAGTTTATGATATTTTTTATTGTAAATATTAGGTGCGCAATTAAATTCTCCCTGTTTGTCAATAGATGGCTCCAGCAGTAAGTGCTGGTCGATTTTTACACATCAAGAACGTCTTGAACAAAGCTCAGACATATGGTAAACAAACAACTATGACACATTAGTGATTTTGCATCATTTGCTTATTGTTGTGAGAAAATGTCTGATTTTGTGCCAAATAATCGTCATTTCGAGAAGTGTTGATTTTCCTCCTTCATTCGAAGAAAACGGCGGCTGACGCTCATAGAAAGCTCCAAAAAGTTTACGGGGATGCTGCTCTAAGTGGAAGAACGTGCCGGGATTGGTCCCGTCGCTTAAAAAACGGTGATTTCGATGTAGACGACCGTCCCCGTGAAGGAAGCCAAAAATCTTCGAAGACGCTGAATTGGATCCTTGCCAAACGCAAGAAGACATTGCTTCAGCCTTAGGAGTTACCCGCCAAGCCATTTCCAATGGATTGCATGCGTTGGGAATGTTTCAAAAAGGAACTTGGGTTTCTTATTATTTGAAGCCGAGAGAAGTTGAGCGTCGTTTTTCCACCAGTGAACAACTGCTCCAGAGGCAAAAAAGAAAGGGTTTTCTTCATCGCAGCGTAACGGGTGATGAAAAATGGATTCATTACAGCAAACCAAAGAGAAAGCACCCCCCGATCTCATGAAATTAATTTTCTGCAGATGCAGAAGGTATTGTGGAAGCATGTGCGCAGAAAAGCAAGCCTCAAATGCTCTACAGTATGCCTCCAGTGTTCTGGCGAAACATGCAGCAACACCATGGAAATATTAAAGTAAATGGAAGAAAATTAATTCGAAGATGAACTTCAAGCTATGACTTCAATTTTAACTCCTGTTAATTTCCAAACCTTCACATTCGCCGTTGAATTACATTCTGAGCCACAACCTGGACCATCGTAGAATAAAATAGCTAGCTAATAACTGATTGAAAATATGATTATGTCATCGACAAGATGTCTGCGGTGTAGGCCATTGGGGATACCACGTAAAAAAAACGCGCCTACAGACTACCTCATAGAGTTGGCAATGAATAAGTTGTAGGTAGGGATTTAACAAACATTTTTGAGAATGTATTTACAATGAAAAAAAGATCATAAAACTAAGTTGAACATTTTGTTTTAACCGGATTCTCATGAGCGTTGACGAACCCGGTCAACTTTAAATGAATGAAATTGAAAAAAAATTAAAGAGAAAAATTTTTCTCAAAAGACCATCTACAAGATTGGTCTGAGGTAATTTTTTTGTAAAATGTATGGAAAAACTTATAGAGCAAAAAAGAAAATTTTTATGGAAATTTCTAACCTTTTTGCTTATAACTTCTTCAATTTCAAATTCAGGGCAAAAAGTTATATGAGCATATTTATAGGCCAAGCGATGTCCTTACAAATTTTTTGAAGGACGTATAGTGTCCGAGATATCGCGAAAAAGGTGTTTGCACACCTTTTTCCAATATGGTGGCCGGGGAACAAGAGCGGCAACCCCACAAACTTGGGATTAAGCTTTTATTGATACACCCCCCCCCCCACATGTCCCTAAAATAAAATTGCGTCCTCTAAAAAATGCAAAGCTCATGTAACATTTCAATGGATTATATTTATTGTGATCGCGATGTGGGCATTGTGGGAGAATCTATGGCGGTGTCTTCATTGCAGTGAATAAACCCATCAGTTCATGCGAAATGTTAACCTACCAGTCTTACCGAGAGGAGCTTTGGATTCAACTTAACCTACCTGAAACATAATGTTGGTATGAACTTCATTCAGAAATTTATCAATTTGCCTATTTGAGCCATGGAAACCTAACAAAAAATCTACATATCACTGAGTGGCTATTTAATATTACTCTTCTTTCCAAGTTATCCATGAATATATCGGCTAAAAGGGGGCTAAGAGGTGATCTTATGGGAAGTCCTGATGTCTGTTGGTAAAATTTTGAATTAAATTGAAAATAATTTTCAGATAGGCAGGTTTTTAGATTTCGTGTGGCAGCATCTTATTTTTGGTAAATATTTCTCTGACCATTCATCTATTGGAATATTAGAATACATGTTCTTTATATCAAAGAAACTAATTTAAGATTTTGTGTGTTTTTGAGCCTAGGAAGTTTTTTTGTACAAGATCAATAGATTTCACAATGGTCTGTTTGGAACAGAATTTCGTGAGATCAACTAATTTCTGATTTAACAACTTTGCTTATTCACCTGAAGGTGTATTTATACAGGTGGGGCGTGATGGAAGGGCGTTTTTGAAATGAGAAAAACTCAGCTGTTTTTCAACGTAGAACATTTTTAATTACGTAAATGTTACCATTTAGTGTAGAAAAATGAAAAGAATCATGTTCTGAAAATGACATCAGACCGATGATGTCCGTATTCCGCAATGTATTGCTGTAATCGATTCTCAAAGTTCTGCATCACCCGCTATAAGAAATCGGTGTCGATTGCCCTAACTTCTCTTGTGATGGCTTCTTCCAACTCTTGCAGATTTCGCGGGTTCATCGACGTAGACCTTAGCCTTTAGGTTTCCACACAAAAAAATTATCACAAGCAGTAGGATCCGGGGAACGAGGGGGTCACGGCACATCATCAAAACGAGAGATTAGATGACCAGGAAAAATGCGAGACACAACTTACTTTGAGGCTCTGACTGTATGTGCCGTGGTACCATCCTGTTGGAATCAAACATTTCTTCTGTTAATTCTTCGTCGTCGCAATTCTGGGATGAAAAAGTTCTCCAGTATGACAACATATTGCTCAGAGTTTACAGTTACGGTTGCACTTCTCTCATCCCTGAAAAAATACGGTCCAATCATCCCAAGACGGCTCATAGCGTACTAAACGCTGATTTTCTCACTGTGAAGTGGAGATTGATGCAGTTCGCTGGGCTTTTCTGCTGCCCAATATCGACAGTTTTTTAACCGAACCGCTCAAATGAAAATGAGCCTCACCACTCATCATCATCACTGGTTCATTTTCATCAGCGATAATCATTTGCATTCTCTCGGCAAACTTCTGGCGTTGTGCAAAATCTCCTTCATTCAGCTGCTGCACAACCAGGAGCTTATAAGGGTGAAAGCGGAGGTCTTGGTGTGAAATTCTACGATCAGTTAGACTGCTCATTTGGAGTGCTGCAGCCCTGAGCTTTGAATTACAGCTTGTCTTACTCTTTCCACGGAAGCTGGTGTCCTTACACTTCGGGGACGACCGTGAGGTTTCGGATTCATTGTTGATTCAGTGGTTTTGAAATTCTGTACTCATCGGATGTTTGTGTCACGTCTCGAAACTGAAGCGTTAAGACCAATGTTGAAGCGCTGGCGAAAGCGCCGCTGCACGACTATGACAGACCCTCCCGATCTTGAATACTCTTCAACTGCAAACGCACTTTTCTCTGTTGTCCAGATAACCATTTTGAACTGAATGGTTACTCCTCCTGAGTCGAATGACCCATTCCAAAAACGCCCTTCCATCACGCCTCATCCTGTATATGATACTACTGTTCTAGCGGTTTTTTCTTCTTTGTGCAGTTTTATCAGTTCGTATAACTTTGGAGAATGAGCGTTGATGGGAATCTGTTTTCTTTTTCGCATTCTGTATGTGCCATGTACTCTGTATGTTCCAATCCTTGTTTTATGTCTGTTATGAAGGATTTGATGGGATCCTTAGGTATTTCCATTATGTTCAGTGTTTCAAATATATCTTGCATTTTTTTCTTTATATTGGTCTTTATTGAGGCATACGATGCTGTTGCCTTTATCAGCTCATGTTAAAATGAGATCTTCTTCTTGGATTTTTGATTATATGCATTTTATTGTTTCCGTATAATTTTGCTTCTTGGGTCGAATATTGGATTTCGGTATTATTTCAACAATATTATGTTTATGGAGAATGGGATTGTTGATGAAGTCTTTGTGCTTCTGAATATTCAGTTCGGCTTGGACTCCCATTATTTCTTCAGTTAATTTAATACTATTGTTTTCTGGAGTGAATTTTGGGCTATAGGTTTTTCATTGAAATAACTGTTTGATATACGAATTTCCATAAAATAAATAAAGCATCAATATTACTCATTATTATACCTTGTCGGGCAGAATTGATGACTAAGTATTATACACTACAGATGAAGTTTCACTAAACCTATGGTTTAGTGAAGTGTTTGAAACGCGAAATGGTTCCTGTTTACATCAAGTTCAAATTTTGTGCTGAGAATGAAATAACGAACAGAATGAAACAAAAAATCGAACAAATTTAGTTGAAGGCAGAACTCAAAATGCTGTATGAAGTACGTGTATCAAAATCTATATTAAAGCTGTACAAGATGAATCATTCTGCACCCTACATAATATCGAGTTTGATTGTCTCGAATAGAAAATCAATATCCGACCAAAACCCTCATTACAGACATAAAACAAGTACTGGAACATACAGATTACCTAGCACATACAGAATGGAAAAAAAGAAAACCGATTCCAATGAACGCCCAATCTCCGAAGTTATACGGACTAATAAAACTACACAAAGAAGAAAATTCCGCTAGACCAGTAGTATCATATATAAATACACTTTCAGGTGAATTAGCAAAGTTGTTAAATCAGAAAATTTATTGATCGCTAAAAATTCCGTTGCAAACACACGATTTTGAGCTATATTGATCTTGTACAAAAACTTCCTAGGCTCGAAAACACAAAATCTTAAATTAGTTTCATTTGATATAATTGGATACATAGATACATGGATTACATAGAAAGAACAGTAATTTAAATAGCCACTTTGCAAAGAAACATAGTGTTCTGGTACCGATATGTAGATGATATGTTGGTAGGTTTCCATTGCAAAAACTGGTAAATTGATAAATCTCTACAACTTCTGAATTAAGTTCATACCAAAATCAAGTTTACAGCAGAAATAGAATTTGATAGCTCAATTTATATTTCTTAGTAATTCGGCGAACGAGTACTTTCAGATCTCTCTCGAATTCTCCCGAAAGTGTATCGCAATTCGTCATTCCGCCGGGCAGTGACAGGGTCGGCTTCAGGGACGATTGGAGGTTGTTATAGTATCATATATAAGGAAAATTAGCAAAGTTGTTAAACCAGAAATTTATTAGTCTCGCTAAATTCCGTTCTAAACACACCATTTTGAACTATATTGATCTTGTACAAGAACATTAATAAACAAAAGAAATAATCAGCAGTTCAGTTTAAACAATTAGCAAAGGCTGTGAATTTGAAAAATGATATATCATGCTGGAATGAAAAGAAATGAGCCGTATAGTTATGATCGATTTTATCATTCTCAAGTTACTTTATGAAAATAGAGAACATAAGACTGCATTTAATATACAGAATTAAGATCAGATCAAAATGATTTCAATAATCCGGAATAATCTAAGACCTTGAAAGCTTAAAAAGGCTGATAATTAACATTATTTTCTTTGTTCTTTGACATTTGAATTTGGGAGGCTTTTACTTGGTAAAATTCCATTATCAATAATAAAAAACAATTACTGTGTTTTAAGGAATTTTACTTAATAATTGCGATTCGTAACGCGTTTCACTACTGTCAAAATTTTAATTCATAGAAAGTTTCAGCAACAACAGAAAAAGTTGAATTCACTTTAATTCAAAATTTCTTCACCCAAACCTTCAACTGATAAATTTTCAGACCATAAATTTTTTGACAGATTCACTAATTTAACTGATACCGATTTTACACAACCACAAAAAGATCTATTAGAAAAAGGATTCAAACATAATTTACATCCAAAACATAATAAAACTAATTTTGAACAGTTAGGCATAGACTCCGAAATCATTCTCAAAAAATCCAAAGATAATATTTGAGCCAAACATCAAACAGCAAAAATTATCAAAGAAGACTTTTCGAAATTATCACCTCATTGCAATTCCGATTATAAGATAATAAAAACAATTCGTGAAAATAGTACCAAGAACGATTTATTATTCACTAAAGCAGATAAAGGTAACACCGTCATCGCGATTAGTAAAACCGATTATATTTCTAAAACTGAAGAATTCTTAACAGCCGGAAACTATATAACATCAACTAACGATCCTACCGCAAAATTTCAGAAAGTGGTTAAAAACATAATTTCGACAGCAAAATCATTAATTACAGACCACGAAAAATATAAATTCATTAACTCCAATCCCCAATCCCCCGAATTATATTCGTTGATAAAACTTCATAAACCTAATTACCCTATTAGACCTGTTGTTTCTTATGTAACGGCACCTTCGTTCAAACTTTCAAAATTCCTCAACGACTTGCTAATAAAACATTGCAATTTTAAATCTAAATTTTCGGTCAAAAATTCATACGAACTTATTGCCAATATCAAAGATATCATTATACCACCTAATTCCAAACTCATTTCTTTCGATGTTAAGAATCTATTTCCCAACATTCCTCCGAAAGATAGGTATTACTTAGTTGAAGAATTATTAGAAAAGAATCATGTCAATACTATCATTAAATCAGATATTCTTTCATTATTACAAATTTGTTTAGATCAAAATTATTTCCATTTCAATAACAAATATTATACTATTGAAGACGGCTTGATTATGGGCAATCCGTTAAGTCCTTTGTTAGCAGAAATATTCATGAATAACTTAGAGAAATTAATTCATAATCATCCACTCAGTAAATATTGTCTATACTGGTATCGCTATGTAGACGATATCATTATTTGCTTCACAGGAAGAAAGACAGTTGAAAATTTTCGAAAATTATATAAATTCATTACATCCAAAAATTGCGTTCACAACCGAAATAGAAAGCAATAATTCGATAAATTTCTTAGACGTAACAATTTCGAATGAAAATGGAAAACATGTTTTCGTAATTTACCATAAGCCGTCACATACAGATATTATAATACATAACTCGTCGTGTCATCCATATCAACATAAAATGTCAGCATTCAATAGTTTTATTCATAGATTGATTAACATCCCGTTATCACCAGAAAATTTCAACAAAGAACTAAATTTGATTAAACAAATAGCCAAAAATAATGGTTACAATCCCAAACTAATAAATAATATTTTAAATAAAAAACAAAGTAGAATCGCATTGAATGAAGTTTACGCTGTCGATAAATTGAAACAAAAATTCAACACCTTAACCTACGTTGGCATTACAAGTGAGAAACTAAAATCATTCTTGAGTAGCAATAGTTTCAACATAGCTTTCCAAACTAATAATAATTTAGGCAAATATATAAAAATAATAAAACCAAACCAGGTAAAAACAATAAATCAGGTGTTTATAGATTGAATTGCAATGACTGTGATAATTTCTACATTGGTAGAACACATAGAAATTTTAATATTAGAATATCGGAACATAAACGCAGTTTTTCAAATAAAAATCAGATTCAAATTACGCGAATCATCTCTTAGAAAATGATCATTCTTTCGACCCACAGTTTGAAATTTTGCATACAGATAATAAATATTGGAAGGTAGATCTTTGGGAAACTTTAGAAATCAATAAATACAAACACTCAAGTAGAATCTCTTCGGGGAGCAATCTATTCCTTAATTTTATTGGATATACCTGTCATAAATAACCACTTAAGAAGAAGCAACCCAATAAGCTTTTAATTACTCAAGAACATTTATAGTTATATTCTCATTTATATTTTTTCTGTATATTCATTCGTCTGAAGAAGCTACGGTGTAGTGAAACGCGTTACGAATCGCAATTATTAAGTAAAATTCCTTAAAACATAGTACTTGTTTTTTATTATTGACTTTGTTCTTTGAATTTATATCTATATTTGAGATTATAAAATTGCATTCAACATACAGAATTATAATCAGATCCAAATAATTTCAATAATCCGGAATAATCTAAGGCATTGAAAACCTGAAAGGGCTAATTAACATTATCTTCATTGATCTTTGAATTCATATCTTTATTTGAGAATACAAAACTGAATTATAATCGGATCAGAAGTAATTTTCAAGAATCCGCAAAATCTAAGGTAGTTGAAATCTTAAGTAGGTAGACAATCAACATTATCTTTTTTGTTCTCTCAATTTATACCCATAGTTAGAGTATACTGGAAGGGACAAGGAAAACAAATTGACTGAATAAGAGCAGAACTATTAATTTTTGTACAAAATTAACCCGGTTGATTCTTGTCTGGACGGATAACTTCCAGCATAAGGTTTAAATTCTTATTATAATCATCTCTGAAGCTTAAAACATTTCAATAATTCAAAACCTACTCATGATTTCAACGCCCAAAAGATTTTTCCAATCAGAAATCTGACTTTCATTATGGAAACACAAATCTTGAAGTATGCACGGTAGATTCTACAATTTCTCACGGCTCTACAGTATAAACCAATGAAAGGATGCAAAATTGCAGGTTTATCTCCCGCTACATTTAAACATTTTTGGGTAATATGAACTAGAAATGTGAAATTAATCAAAATGGATGATCATGAGGCAAACAGTTAACGAAATTCGGAGGCTTGAATAAAAATAAAAAGAGATGATGCAAGGCAATGATGCATAAACAATACAACGTGACAAGGACACTACACAATACAACGAACATTTGAGCAGTATTATACTTACAGTTCTTTATGTTACGATGTTATGGACGCCACTCAGAAAGGCAAAAACCAAAGAGAAAGACATTAACATGGGACAATCAGTTTGGTAAAGAGAAAAATTCTTATAACACATAAAAATACTTGTCATTCAAACAACGTTAAGTTGAGAATTTATTCGTATATCCTTAATTCAAACGGAATTCTGAATTTCCTATTCAAATGTTGAACTGAATATCTGAAATATTACTTATTTATATTAAGGGTCATCACGAATATCACCTTTTAGAACAACGGGGAGTTTTGATCTGAAATTCTTGCCAAGTTATTTTTACACCTAGCTCATTATTTTGATACTTCTATTTGCAATGTCGCAGTTTTAAATTTGCCGAAAATATCTCAACCGTAACTATCACTTATTGAATAATAATAATAATAGTTAACGAGCAAAGTTTACTATGATATACACCAGCTGTAGTTTCATCCATGATTTATTAGGATGAAATTTTTAATAAAGATTATTTTATCAAGAATTCAATAAGTTTAGTTTTCATACACTGATATACACACAACCACATTTATATGGAATCACTCGGTATTTCACATTATTGATTATTTTCAACCATGGATCTTTTACTACTTGTGTCACTGAGATTTGAAACTGCGACTTTCAAGATTTAAAAAAGCCTATAATCATAATTGAAACTGCCTTACGTTGGATTGTCCGATGTGCAGAGGGGTAGAATAATTGCTCTCGTTGAAAAGGCGTGACACAGAGGGATTGCAAGGGGTGATTTCAAAAACCTACGCCCGATACGTGGATTTACAATATCTGCAAAATAGCCTTGAAAGAAGTTGTAGGAAGATCACTTCTGAAGAACAAGACCGCTTTTTGTACCAAATTGCAAGAAGAGACCCTAGTGCGTCGCACCCCATACTCCAAAGGCAATTTCTGGAAGCAACAGGCATCAGTGGAAACGATACATCAAATACTTCGTTCAAGGGGGTTTATACAGCAGAATTCCAGAGCTAACCAGACAACAAAAAATGAACAGACTTCATTGGTGTATGGAGCACCAAAATTAGAATATTGAGAATTGGCGAAATGTTCTTTTTTCGGATGAGACCAGAATTGGTGTTCGATCAGATGACCGCCGGATTCGGGTTTTAAGGGGTAGTGGAAGACAAGCTAGACTCCGAGCAGCAAGACCAATTCCGAAATACCAAGGGAGCAATGTAATGTTTTGGAGTGGCAGCATGCTGGGAGGCAAAACAGATTTGATTTCGTTTCCTGCGAGTATAACGGCTAGAAATTACGTGGATCTAGTGCTGGAGCCCATAGTGAGACTCTGGCGAGGTGCCCACAGTGAGAATTTCACTTTTATGCAAGATAATGCTCCTCCGCATACCAGCAACCTCGCGCGACATTATCTTGAAACAGAGGGAGTCGCTATTTCGGACTGGCCAGTTTGCTCTCCTGACTTAAATCCTATTGAACATTTATGGAATAATCTCAAAAGGAGAATTAGGTCGAGCCAGGATAATCCAAGAACCGAAAACCTAATCCAAAGCATGTCTAGACGGATTCAGGCTTGTATCAGGGCATAACTATTGAACATATACAAGAGGTATATGGACAATATAGAAAAATCAATTGATGTAAAATATAAGAATAGAATTTTAGAACATAATGCATGAAAATAAGGATGTAGTTGATGAGGACATATAAACAATCTGGGAAAACTTTGACGCAGCAATAAAAAAAGGAAATCATGTAATTAAAGAAATTCAGAAGAGAAAAAAAAATCATGGTATGAGTAGTAGAACGTGAAAAAGCTGAAAGGATATGATTACAGAATAACTCCCCAGAAAACGAGAAATATTTTGACCAATGCAGGAAAAAAGTAAAAAACTTTCGTAGACAAAGGAAAAGAAATTATATAGAAAAACAAATGATCGACAAATACTAATAACACTAGGAAAAAAAGGGCATAAATAACGAGAAAAGAAACCAATAAAAAATATTTGAATTGTGGAGGCCGTTACTTGATGTAGATCCATGATATAAATGAGATAAAAAACACAAGGTTTAACTTTAATCTACACTTTATTTGAAAAAATTCGACGACGTTTCGCTGACACAGCAGCTTTATCAAGAATCTAAAAACAGAATGAAAGAGCATGGTATTATAAACAAATCGTAGAACAAGTTGGATGAATAACAGGAAAATCTACACCGAGCCATTGTACAGTTAGTATAAATCTAATAAAACTAATTAAACAAGTTAAGTAGGGTGAAAACTTCACATCTACCTGCTCATTCAAATGCTTGTTCGAATGTTTGTATCTATTTATTTCTAATGCTTCTAGGAGATCTAATTCTGAACTTTTTGATTTTAAATGTAATATGTCAAAGTTTTTATTGAATGAATGGTTTTCTTTTATTAGGTGGTTTGAATAATTTGAATCAGATTTATTTTATCAAGCTACGTTTATGTTCAGATGTTCTTATGCCATTACCTTTCATACTAAGGTCCTACCGATATAATTTTTATTATTCATCCAACTTGCAATTGAGTTTATAGATTCATATTTACTGTTTGTCATTCTTGATAAAGCTGCTGTGTCAGCGAAACGTCGTCGAATTTTTTCAAATAAAGTGTAGATTAAAGTTAAACCTTGTGTTTTTTATCTCAATGAAAAATAAATATTTTGTAACGATAAAGAAGATAAATTGGTAGAAGAAAATGAAAAAAGTTTGCAAAGATGGGCGGGATATTTCGAAGACCTGCTGCAGACAGAAGACATGTATTTAGATGATGCAAGGAATGAATACCTGATGGAAGAAGACAATCCTAGTAAAGTGTAAGAATTATAGATGTATTGCTTCAATTGATGAAATATACAACATTTTGTATATGGGAATGAAAAATAGATTGAACAAAGAAGTAGAAGAAATAGGGAAATATCAAAGCGGATTTCGAAAATATAGGTCATAATGAATCAAATATCTGTCGTCGAAGAAATTATCGACAATAGTATAAATCAGAATTCACCACTTCAAATAACGTTAAATGATTTTATGCGAGCATACAATACAGTAGACAGGAAAGAAGTATTTGAGGCACGGAAAAACTTGAACATAGAAAAGAAATTGATAAGACTGGTGCAAATGACGCTTATGAATACGGATAATAAATTGAGAATAAATGAAAAAGTATCAAGGGTTGATACCAACAGGACCCCCTATCAACTTCTTTGTATAACGTAGTTTCAGAGTCAGCATTAATAAAAGTAGGATCAATACACAGTCAACAAACTGAAATAGAGGTTTATGCGGAAGACATTGCTATAATAACAAAAAATACTTCGAATATGATGAAGGCACTGGATAATTTTGGATCAGCAGCAAAGAGCAAATGATTTAATTCAAACGAAGCGAAAACAATATGGTAGTGGGGAAAAACCAAGACACAGTAAAAATTGGAATTGATGAAAAACAACACTGCTTTAAAAAAGTTCAAAAATATCACTACTTAGGGGTAACAAAAAATAGTAATGGGGACGAAGAAGACGAAATACAGAAAAGGAATTATAAGTACGGATGGATTACATAGAATTTTAAGGCAAAGTATATATCTCAAAACAGTAAAAAGGTGATCTATAAGTCGATCAAAAGACCATTGGTACTGTATGGTAGCTCTTGGACAACCAAAAAAATTCAATAATTAAATAATCACTACAACTGATCAAAACGACCTCCCACCCGCTTCTATACAATGAAACGAACGAATTTCGAATTTTCTTTTATATTCCAAAAAATTACAGGTGTCGAAAGTCAGAAGTTGGTGATGATTCTTTCCATACCTCCTCCAAGTCCATGCCTTATATCGATTTGAGATAATCTCTTAAAAAGAATCTAATAGATTTAAATCTGGGTGACCGGACTAACCATTCATCATTTTCAAATAACATACTAGAGAATACAAAGACCTTTTTAATCAAGTGCCAATCGATTCATTTTCTCTATAATCGATTTTGAATAGGGCGATATCGGGAGTGGGGTGTGTTGGATTTCACATCTAATTTTGAATGGAACACAAGACATAAAGGTGTAATATATTAAGTCCTTGCTTTTGTAAAATATTGATTTTACTCAAAGAATAGAAGGTGATTATTCGTGATAGACCCTGAATATAATCATAGGGGTTATAGGACAAAGTTTCATTTTGTGAGGAATCAACAATAAAGTACAACAAATTTTTCTGATACTTTGGTAACTTAAATGAAAACAATTGATTATTCATTTTTAGATAATGTATTCACATTTCTAATTAAGTATTGACATTTTTTAATGGGAACTAGGCAATTCAAACATAAAAAAAACCTGATATATTCGAAACCTCAGAATATATAAGCATATGTACACTCGGAGGCAAAATTAGCGGAACACTCGAAAATTTAACCAAATTCGAAGTTCGATATTTTTCCTAATTCTCAACCGATTTAGATCATTTGTTCGGCAAGTTATAGATCTACTCTTCTGCTTTGTAGAAATTATAAGAGAAAATAAAAAAATTTTTATACGGGGGCAAAACTAAAAGTGTTTTTTTCGTCAAAAAACTCGTAACACACTGTGGAATTTCGTGGTCCGAGTTGAAACGTACAATATCATGGTCTGTCAAGACACATCTTCCTACAGTAACGCCCTTCTTGTTTCATGCGTTTATCTCTATTTTTGCAAAATATATTTAATTTCAAGTGGAAAATCACCATTTTGGAGAAATTCCATTGAATCAAGAAATTGTCATTAAAATTCGTCTATCAATTCGGAATTTTCTTATTATCACTCAGGCGTGTCGAAATTGTCTATTTTTTATGTTCGAATTGAATTAGTTTTTCATGACAATTTGGTTAATTTGGTGAAAACTAGGAATTCATAGGAGATAACAGTCGGTAGGTATTAAAATACACAACCGAATTCTGGGACCATTGATAAAACTTTTCATTTACACATGTGCACACCTTTTTTATCAAATATGAAATACAACACACGTTTTTTGTATATGACCACATTTGCACTTGTTTAAAGAATGAGATTGTGATTCTTTTACTGTTTACGATTCGAAATGGTATCTGAGATTGTGATTCTTTTACTGTTTACGATTCGAAACGGTATTTTTCATTCAGAATGAGAGATTTACCACCAACCTCAATAGCAAGGGCAGTTACATTGATCGAGGAAGGGCGCACCTACCGCTCAGTCGGTACCATGTTGGGTGTCTCGACGTCGGTTATCCATCGAATCTACCGACGTTACAGGGAAACTGGATTGTACGTGAGGAGGCGAGGACAAGGAAGAAATCGGGCAACCCGCGCTATACATGACCGTTTCATCGTCAATCAAACCATAAGAAATCCTCGTCTTACTGCTGTTCAGGCACGTACCTTTTACAAGCAGTGGATAACATTAACGTCAGTGTGAGGACAGTCAGAAGACGATTAAATGAAGTTGGTCTGTGTCATACGCGCAAGCAAGAGCACCAAGACTCGATAGAGCCCATCGGGTAGCAAGATTGACGTTTGCTAGGTAGCATGTAGCATGGACAATCAATCAGTGGAGACGAGTTTTATTTAGTGATGAGAACCGATATTGTGTGAATTTCGTGGATGGTAGAGATAGAATATGAAGGCATCGAGGGGAACGGTACAATCAAGCGAACTTCGCAGGAACTGGGCAATACGGTGGAGGGTCAGTTTTGATATGGGGTGGCATATGCTTGGGAGTACGAACAGAACTGGAAATTATTGGCAATGGATCACTTAATGCCCATCGGTATATAACAGAAATCTTGGAGCCCCATGTTGTGCCTTTTGCTCCTTACATAGGGGAAAATTTCCTTTTTATGCACGATAACGCGCGCCCTCATACTGCGTGCATAGTGATAGAATATCTCAATGAAGTTGGGATCACACGAATGGACTGGCCGTCGCGGTCACCGGATTTAAACCCGATCGAACACGTTTGGGACATTCTTGGAAGAAGGGTTCGACAACGGAATCCAGGCAACGTTGAAGAGCTGACATTGGCTTTGGTGGAAGAGTGGGACAACATACCTCAACAGATGATAGACAACATCATTGGGAGTATGCAAAATCGTATGCGCGCTGTAATAAGAGCTCGGGGGGGTCATACTCGCTACTAAAATCAAATGTTTTGTGTGGGTCATCATGAACATTTTTCTCAACATGTTCATTTCATTTCACGAGTGTATCGCCAGAATACACACCTGCTCTCAATTTTGGACAGGAATGATAATTATTATAGTGTCACACAAAAAAATTCAAAAATAAATGTGCAAAATCAACGATTTTTCCAGTGTACTTCGAGTTCTCCCGGAGAGTGAAATTGGCCAGTGAATTTCAAAAATTTTCATTTCGTTAGATTTCCGCTTCTCTAATTTTGATTTTATTTTTTGGCTAACCTCCGATGTTATGCACCTACGCAAGATTAAAAATAAATTCTTGAAATTTGTGACTTTTCGCTTCAAATTGGATATCTCTTGTAAAAACAGAGATAAATGCATAAAACAAGAAGGGCGTTACTGTAGGAAGATGTGTCTTGACAGACCATGATATTGTACGTTTCAACTCGGACCACGAAATTCCACAGGGTGTTACGAATTTTTGACAAAAAAAAACACTTTTAGTTTTGCCCCAGTATAAAATTTTTTTGTTTTCTCTTATAATTTCTACAAAGCAGAAGAGTCAATCTATAACTTGCCGAAAAAATCATTTAAATCGGTTGAGAATTAGGAAAAATATCGGACTTCGAATTTGGTTAAATTTTCGAGTGTTTCGCTAATTTTGCCTCCGAGTGTATGTTTGTCTTTCCTTTATTAGTCAATTTATTTTTGATCAAAGAAATATTTGTGTAGTGATAATAAGAATTAATATAAATTATTACATAGATAATAATTGATTTGTAAAATTTTACTGTTCCCGTCTAAAATATTTGAAAATTGTCACAATTTTGTTATGAAATAGAATTTCCATTAACTTGAGCATTCTATGTTATATATCTATCTTATGTAACAACAAACATTCGAAAAAGGTAATCTTATCAGAAAAATTGTTGAATGAAAATTTTTCTCTAAAGTAGCAAGTATTTCTTCAAGTATTAGCAACGTATTGGATTCAAAAGATGTTAACCTCTTATGTAATATTAACACATATAAAGCAAAAAGCCCCAATGTGACAAATAGTAAGTACTAAAAAACTCACCTCTTCGCTCTGGGATTTATCTCTAGCTGAAGGTGTACCTGGACTGCCGCTGGCTTGACTTAACAAGTCGGGCAGGACGTTACTTTGCCTGATATTCTCACCACTCCGACCATTCTACAAAGATAACATGTAAGACTCAGGAGAAAAGTGTAAGGAAAACGTAGAAAAATGTTTCCAGATAAATTTTCATTAGCTACTACAATAATTAATTGCTGTGCGTGTGTGCTACAACAAACATTGAGTTGAAATTCAAACTGTAAGTAGGTATGTCATTAATTATAGGACAATTCAATGAGAGCCTGTACTGATCTGTTTGATGAAATTGAAGAATGCACAATGAACGATCTTCCTGTACCAATAATTTAAGGGACACTGAGACTCAAGAAATAATATTGATTTTCAAACGACCATACTAATATTGCACATTTTAAGGACTCAGTTTCTTTCTGGAATGAATGCTAAAATCAATGAGGTAATTTAATTGTCAATTTGAATATTGAAACATAAATATGATATAATTTCATTCAGAGTTCTATAGTTTATGTTGGATTCAATTTATATTATTTCAAGTAGGCCATTCAACAAATTTGATGTCCTTCCTCAAGTGGGATACTGATTTAGCACATTGAGCAGAAATTAATGGGTTCTACCAATAATAATCAGAAAAAGGGTATGAAATGCTTATACCTTTCACGGGAAAAATTTAACCTTAAAACATGAGGATAAAAAAGGAATATGGGTTGAAATATACTCTAGAAGAGAGTATTTTCCGTAGGTCCAATACAAACAGAACCGATAACCACTAATGAAAAATAATAAGATATTACAAATTCTAAAGAAAATGTCAATCTGCTAAACCAAGAGGCCAAGGAGACTGAATGGCCAATATTTTTTAGAAGAAACATGAATTGAATTAGTCAGAAATCACCTAAATAAATTAGGATTGAGGACCCTTCCTGTAGAGTAGACTATGTTAGGATGAGATACAATCAATGGAACACGTCATGTGCTACTGCCCTGTTGGAGACAGTTGAGCTTGTGGAACTTGGATCAGCCAAACTGAAGCTGATTGAGCTTATTAAGCTACCATCCACAAAGCTTATATCCTTTACAAGAAGGATGGAGCTTGTCGGTGAATTTCAGGGCACAGTGTGCCAGCGGTAGTCGACTTATTTATTTATTTTATTATCAATAAGATTGATTATGATTTTTCCGTTAACAGTGATGGCTGCCAAGTTTCACTACGTGAAATTTAGGAGGTTATCGACAACTTGGAACCGGGATTCTCGACTGGGTGTGATGGTATACCATCCTTTGTTCTGAAGCGGTGTGCCTTTGTACTAGCTTCTCTTAGTAATTTGTACAATCTTTCATTGAGTCGGGGTGTGTTTCTCGCTTTTTGGAAGCGTGGCTACGTGAACCCGTTGTTCAAAAGTGGCTCATTTCGAATTACAGAGGCATTTCTTTGCTGTCTGCCATACCTAAAATTTTGGACTGTTTGGTTTGCTGTTATCTCTCATGGAAGTGTTCTATTATTATGAACGAGCTTTACACAAATGACATTATTGATTGCTTTGGATCTGGATTTCAGCTGGACTGCATATATCTGATTTTTCAAAAGCCTTCGATACGGTGTACCTTAATATATTGATGAGTAAACTAGGGACCATAGGCACAACAGGTCCTTTACTTTCATGGCTGGGTAGCTTCTTGTATGGAAGGGTACAGATTGTAAAATATAAAAACTTCTATTCAAGAGAAATACATGTAACATCAGGTGAACCTCAGGGATCACATCTCGACCCTCTCTCATTTAATATCTTTATCAACGATATAAAGGAGTTTATTCCCACTAGATTCCTTTCATTTACCAACGATGTCAAGTTGTATTCAGTTGTGAAGCATTCTCGTTCTTAAGTTAAATATCGATAAGTGCAAGCTAATTACATTTCACCAATCTAGAAGGCCAAACTATTACAACTACAAACTTGGGAGCAATAATATCAAGCGGGTGGCCTATGTTCAAGATTTGGGTATCACATTAGATATGCAGCTAAATTTTTCAAGGATCATATCTTGTCATCACCTTCGAAAGCTCTAGAAGGTGGGTTCTGTCCTACATCACCCCAGAGAGTTCTCTCCAGGCACCTTAAAGTTCCTCTACTGTTCACTTGTGCGATCTGCATTGGAGTACGGCTCTGTTGTTTGGTCCCCTTTCTACCTGGGAGACATCGATTTTTCAAAAAAGATTCAGAGGAGGTTTCTACGTCACTTGGCATTCAGATCTCTCATTTGGTCTCCGAACCTTGATCTCGATCTGGTAAAAAACATGTTCAATCCCGATTACTTAGTGCATAGACGTCAGGTATTCGATTTGTGCTTTCCTTAACGGTCGGTGAATGGTAGTGTCGAATGTCCTGATTTGTTGAGTATGGTAGAATTGAATATACCCGCAAGACGTACTAGACACACACCTATACTTAGGATTAGAATGCATAGGAACAATAACGCCAACAACTTTTTTCTGTATCGCACCATCAAACTCGCAAATATAGCGGTGGGTTTGGACTTTTGTTACTTGTCGTTTACTGCATTCAAAATGCATGCCTTTTGTGTGGTCCGGTCGAGATAGGTCGCGATTGATTCAGATGTACGATGGATGTCAATGGTTTTGTAAGTTAAATGACAATAGATTTAGGATTTAATTTTTTTTCGTTACTTTTTGCTACAGTGGGGGTTTCCCGTTTAATAATGTATGTAATTATCCTTCAGCATGATAAATAAATAAATAAATAGACCACCAGGTCGTAGAGGCCGGGCTATTAGGTAGCCCCCATTCAATTTTGTATATCTATCTGATGAATGATCCAATTCTGAACAAGTGAGATAAAGTTGTCAAATGTCAAACTAACCCAAATAAATCTTGGATGATACAAGATAGAAGCAGTAAAATATGTATTGGCCATCAGACCAATAAATACACGATACATCAAACACATTCCTCAATCTTTGGGGCAGTTCACCTAACATACCAGGTGGGCTGAAAACTTCGTAGGCTGATATCCATATGGCTTTACTAGGGTCAAATACACATGATTTTATGTTAGTACTAACCTTAACTAGACACGAGTAAAAAGTTTCCAGGTGTCTGACCGTTGGTTCGCAAGATATAGAAAAGAAAGAAAATTAATCACCTTTGGTTATTGTTGGAAAAACGGAGAAAAGAGAATTCCGTGTGTTGATTGAACACTGCTTCTTAATGAATAAAAATACAGTTGAAGCCAAAGCATGGCTCAATAAACATTATTCGTACTCTGTGCCAGGAAAATCAACGGTGGACAAGAGGTTTGCAAAGTTTACACGAGGTGATATAAGCATCCAAGACGATGAACGCAGTGGACGTCCCAAAGAGGTTGTCATCGATAAAAACATTAAAAATGTACACAAAATTGTTTTGAATAATTGAAAAATGAAATTGATCGAGATAACTAAAACTTTGAAGATATCCAAGGAATGTGTTGATTTTATTTTAAAAGAATGTTTGGACATGCGAAAGCTGTGTGCGAATTGGGTGCCGCGCTTATTGACTCTTAATCAAAAACAACGAATCGATGATTCTAAGGAGGGTTTGAAGATAATTAACCGTAATGAAGCCGAGTGTTTTCGTCGATACATCACAATGGAATGAAACATGGATTCATTACTACACTCCAGAAAGCAATCCACAGTCAGTCGAGTGGACTTAACGAGGTGAACTGCATCCAAAGCGTCAAATCGTAGCAGTCAGCTGGCAAGGTTATGGCATCTATTTTCTGGAATGCGCTGAGTATTATATTCATCGATCACTTTGAAAGGGCTAGACGATAAACAGCGACTACTACATTGAGTATTGAAGTATTGATCAATTGAAGGGCGAAGAAACGGCCTCATTTGAGAAAAAGAAAGTGCTGTTTCATCAAGACAATGTACCTTGCCACAAATCAATCAAAGCAAAGGCAAAATTGTACGAATTAGGCTTCGAAATACTTCCCCGTCCATCTTATTCAACAGATCTTGCTCCCACCGACATTTTTCTCTTTTCAGACTTGAAAAAAATGCTCGCTGGAAAAAAATTCAAGACTAATGAACAGGTAATCTTATCATAAAAATGGCATCGAAAAAATTATTGATCGCTACAATCGCTGTATCTCCCTCGAAAGTGACTTATCAATATATATAAAAGAAAGTCGTGTTAGTTACACTATTTATAACTCAAGGAGACATGGGATACTTTTTATCCCGTTCGACAGCGTTCCCGTGTGACTTGGACGTATAGATGACAATATTAAGAAAGTGAAGTGAACTATAAAACGAAAAAAAAAAAGAAAAAAGGAAGTTTATGATACTTTAATGAAGGCAATCGATGATGAAAATGGTGGTTTATATTTCCTAGATGCCCCTGGAGTAACTGGTAAGACATTCCTCATGTCAGTAGTTTTAGACACTGTTTGTGGGAGATCCAACATAGCGGTTGCAGTTGCTTCTTCTGGAATAGCAGCCACATTGTAAGAAGGATGCCGTACGGCTCATTCAGCATTTAAATTACCATTAAATCTTCAAACTATTGAAGAACCAACGTGTAATATTGCAATACACTCAGCAATGGCCAAAGTTTTATCGGCATCGAAAATCAACATCTGGGACGAATGCACAATGACGCATAAAAGTGAATTAGAAGCACTTAACCGAACATTGAAAGATTAACGCAATGACTCGAGATGTTTTGAAGGAGCAATGATTTTACTGTCTGGCGATTTCCGCCAAACACTGCCAGTAACTCCAAGATCTACGGTTGCCGACGAATTAAACGCTTGCCTCCAATCGTCGAATCTATGGCGCTATGTGGAGAAACTACAGCTGACAACATGAGAGTTACATTGATTAATGATACATCTGCTGAAGATTTCTCGGAGTAGTTGCTGACTATCGGTAATGGTCAAGTACTTGTCGATGAATCGAGCGGATTGATATCATTTCCAAATAATTTCTGTAATTTTGTCTATTCAAAAGACGAACTTATCAACAATGTTTTTCCAAACATTATTTATAACTACAAAAATAATGGATGGTTAAGTGAGGGAGCAGTGATAGCGGCTAAGAATAAAGATGTAGATGGCCTGAACTACATAATTCAAAATAAGATCATTGGAACAATCCCTTCATTCAAATCTATAGACTGCGTCACAAATGAAGATGAAGCCACCAACTATACAATTGAATGTTTAAACTCCTTAAATGTGCTTGGCTCCCCACCGCACAATTTAGGCCTAAAGGTTGGCTCCGTAGTAATCATGCTTCTAAACATAAACCAACCAAAACTGTGCAACGGTACGCGTTTGATGGTTGGAAAATTGATGAACAACGTAATTTACGCGACGATACTGAAAGGAAAATTCAAAGGTGAGGAAGTTCTCATTCCGATGATCCCAACCCATATGCCGTTTGAATTTAAAAGACAATTTCCGATCCGTCCTGCATTTGCCATGACCATCAACAAATCACAAGGCCAATCCTTAAAAGTTTGTGGTTTGAATCTAGAACATCCATGTTTTTCCTATGGTCAATTATATGTGCCATGTTCACGGGTCGGAAGACCATCTGCGTTTGTTTTTGAGCCTTATACTAAAACAAAACATGTCGTGTATCACAAGGTACTTAAGTGAAGAGCAACCTATGTACTAAAATACAGAAGTAATAATGAATGATTAATGTAGGTACTTATTTTTTGTATCTTTTCTAATAAAAAAAAAAATTAATAAATTCCAAAATCTGCTTATTTATTGCCTTTAAGGCGGAACAGAGTTCGCCGGATCAGCTAGTATTGAATAATAAAATTGAATTTTACCAAAAAATTGTTTTACTATGCTAACCTACGAACTTTTCAGCCCACCTGATAAGTTATTAACATTTTCACATTCTTCCAATGTTCAAATGAACTATAAAAGGCTATTATCTGAAATCCTACAGAAATTACAGAATAATAATAATAATAATAATAATAAAACCTTTCATATAAAATTAATAATAACAACGTGCTGAACAAGTTCCAGGAGAAAAAGTCCAAATACACAGACCTTGCTATTGAGATCAAGCAGATTGCATAAAAATACCTATATAGAAATGCAAAAAATAATTCTTAACACATGTAGGATAGACCATATATTGTAATCGAGCCTATTTCCTTTGATTGCTAAATCTGGGAAAGGTAAATTATTTCCAGCTACTAGCTGAGATAGTGCATAAGTCCACGATAATAATAAAACCTTTCACGAGTTGGATAGACTCCTATAGAGAATTGCAACATACATGAAAAATGTTACCAGAGTTTCATATCTAACACGGTCTAGGAATCCTTAAATTCACGAATTGATACGAGGAATACGTGATAAAACATTATCGGGGACAACTGTAATCTAGCTACAATCAGCTTTAAATTAGGTAAAATTGAAAAAGGTATTGTTATATAACAGATTCAGTGAATCCTCCAGAAGTAACAAATTATTACTATCGATACAGAATAATATATTTTAAAGAGAACATTGTAAACTTAGTGTTAAAACAGTGGATCTTTTAAATAAGGTAAAATGTTCGTTATTTTGGCTCAGTCAAAAATGAAAACGGAATAGTTTTATTAAGTTGTTACCAATTTCATCAAATGTCAGACCATACAGTTATCATCTAAACACACAAAGCAAAAAAGCAGAAGTTTAATTAACACTGACAGTCAACTGCAAATATAAAATTAACATGTTCATAAAATGAAAAAAAACGAGTACAATAGTGAGTATATGCATGATTATTCAAGATGTCAAGGCACTAAATAGATGGCAGCAGCTGCAACCAGTCGTTTTAGGTAAACCATGCTTTTTATTCGCGAATCATCTCACAAAACATGCGGTATTCGTTCTCCAGATCGACTTACGAATCCTCTTCTTTTTCCTCGTTACAGATCTCCTCGACATATTTGGGTTAGGTGTTAGTTAAAGCGTTAAAGTGTAACTTTGAAGAGGTAGAGAAGAATCATGCACGTTTCCATCAGAATGAAAAATTATAAGTTTTACAGGTGAAATATACTTGATTTCAAGAAAGACTAATACAGCTGGCTTTTATCTAAGTGAAAACAATTAATTTCATTTTTAAAATTTCAGTCATGACGTCCAAATAATTATCAATTTATCAATTGAAAGATGTTTTTCAAACGGATAAAAGTATTTAGGGAATACCTGAATAGTATTGAAATTGTTCAAATAAAATGCAATTTTGATGGAATTAATTGCGTGGTGTTAAAGTGATATGAAAATGGAAGACATTTACTAGAACTAGAATCACACATAATATGTAAAATATACTACAGGCTGATTCAACCTTAACTCTCGTTTACTTGAGATATTTCGATCTCCCCGACGAATTATAATTTTATTACATTAATTTATGTTTGTCAAAGTTGCCATGATGATGAGAATCATATTTGGACTTATTAACCATAGGAATATTATATAAAAAGAAAATAAATTGTGCATGGAAATGAAAAACATGAAATCTCTTTGGTCAAATGTAATTCAAATTTTGAAATGCGTTTGAAGAGACAATTTTTAATTGATTTTGTGCATCATAAACACTAAGGGAATATCAAGTCTTCTATGATTACACATCAGTTGTTTACGATCGTCAGAGCACACTTGGACAAAGTCGATTGTTGATGTAACATGACTTCAAAAAAGTTGTTAGATTAAATCAATACTAAACAAACGACAGACTGTTTAAATATAAGGCGGCTTTTGTGGCAAAACCTCTACCCCAAATTCCATAAACCAAGGGTTAATTCATCGAACAAGCAAGCATTATAAAATAAAATAGATTCAGTCGTTGCTATATGATATGTAATTGATATTATGAGGATTGCATATAATACTACGTTCAAGATGGAAAAGTTTATTCATTGTTAGAGCTATTTAGAGCTTTCACTCATTATGCGACAAGTATGGGTTTGAAACTAAAATACAACGTTATCAATTTTCTTATATATACAGAGAAATGGGTTAACAGAACAGGAAAAGTACATGAGTAATATTGATGCTTTATTTATTTTATGGAAATTCATTTTCAACGAAGATGAAATGAAATATATATTTCATACTTTCCACAATTTTATTATCAAAAGCACGACCTGTTTCGGCTGTCAAGTCATTTTCAAGTGGGCAACTACAGGGAACGAACCTGCTTATATAGATGCTAGTCTAAGTGGGTGTTTCTCTGTAAACTGGACAACTTATTGTCCCAGGCTAATTTTGTTCAAAAAATTAAAAGATTTTGAATATTTTGTAGATAATTTCAAAAATCAATACCTTCATCTATATTAAAAATTCGTTAAAATACACTTTATTGTATTAAAAAAGATTTTATAGTTCTTCAAAACCAATCCCCTGGCATGTCACCAAAGCAGTACAGTTACTTCAGGCTAAATTAATCGAGACGATATCTATTGAAATCAATCAAATTATTGTATCATTATATCAATATTGTTTGATTATTCACTACGACCTTTTTATTTTACATTTATATTATTTTAGAATTTAAAAAAGTCAATGAAACTTGGTCTTCGCATTTAGTGAACAGTCTATATTTTTAATTACGTATCAAGTAGCCGATAAGTTAAACAGCGCCTTCTAAGCGTGTAACGAAACGCAACAAGTCTGAAGTTTGCGCGGTTGCCGTCATGTCGACTTATTTAGTAGCGTGCGGGCGTCTTTTCGTGGAAGCCACGTTGTAACCTGACAGCCAACAGTCCTCTTGTAAGGATCATTTTAATTCTATTCTAATATTTAAATTGTTACAATATAGTTGTGCATTTCCTATATGCAGCAAAATAGTGTTGATCAATACTCCAGATTCTGGAGTACTTACGTCAAGTCAAATGTCAACAACTGAAGTTGCTGCAATAATTGAAGGAAAAATAAAAATAAACAAAAATTGCTCAGGTATAAGTTAAAAAAGAAGAAAGATGGAGAAATTAAAGAACTCCAAAAGAAAGTATTAAAGTAAAAAATAGCACTTTTCGGTGAAGTACTAAAACAACAAATATAAGACAATTTTTCAGAGATGAAATAATTAATGAATATCAAGGTTGCAGTGCTAAGTAAAATATTACATAAAGATTATTATTCAATTCCATAATTCTTAAGCTCCAACGATTATCATAATAAGAAAAACATTTAATTTTAGTACTACAATTGCATTTTTATTGAAGTTCACAGTGCCCCGACTTTGGAAACAGTCCTCTGTATATTTTGTCAAGAAAATCCTAATTATTTTCTAAAGTAATATTTGTGGTTCCTCTGCCGTATAGTAAGAAATAGAACGGATACTTATTTCCTAAATACAATTTATTATGTTATAAGCTGAAAAGTTGCCTAGACAGTTTCTTATAACGAGTTGCCCAGTTTACAGAGAAACGCCCAAGTACATTATTAGTGGGCATGTATTGATGTCCAGCTAACTATTAAGAGTGATTTTACTTGGATTTGTACAAAGTTTATTGATTTCCAAACATTCCAACAGATTCATTTTATGTCCTTTACCGCAATTATGAGGAACTTTGATATTATTTTATGATATGGAATGTTTCGTGGTTTTTATATGTTCACATATCGGAGAATTATTATCAGAGGATAAGTGTTCTTTCAATCTGGTTTCGAAATTCCTACAAGTCTGCCCAACAGAAGCTGCCAATAACTCATTGTAAACTCCTGTTTTTTGTTTAGCATTGAATAAGAATTTGTCCAAGTTCAGACCACTTTAGGAAGAGGTGGTTATTTTCAATTTGGGAAAAATAGTTGCTCAAGTTATAAGAGAGGGGACCAGCGTAGTTAAAAATAGCATATTTTTTTAAGCAAATATCTTTTATGGAATATAATAATTGTGATATTTGATGTTCTTCTTTACGTTGGATAATTTTGTCTATGAATTGTGTTATTTAAGACAATTTTTCTGATAGTATTTATTCCAATTTTAAAGTTCGTCGGTGACGGTGTAATAGAAAAGGCTCTATGGATCATTGAATTATAAGCTGCTAATTTGTAATTCAAATGATTGAATAAGTCCATGGGAATAGTTGAGTATGTGAAGGATTCTTCTCTGTAGATGTTATATATGAAATTATTAGTCGATTTTGTTATATTGTTAGGTCTAAAAAACTAATTGAGTTTTTAAATTCTATTTCTGCTGTAAATTTGGGATTAAAAGGTTGTATCCATTGTTTCTGGCAATGCTGAATCGGTGACGGATTGTCCAACGTGAAGAAAAACATTAAATAACACAATTATTATATTCCATAAGAGATACTTGTTTCAAAAATATGCTTTTTTTAACTACGCTGGTCCTCTCTCCAATAACTTGAGCAACTATTTTTCCAAATTTGAAAACCCTTTCATGTTGGGCAGACTGGTAGGAATTTCGAAACCAGATTGAAAGAACATCCTCTGATAATAATTCTCTGATATATGAACATATAAAAACCACGAAACACTCAATATCATTAAATAATATTAAAGTTTTGTTTGGAAATCAATAAACTTTGTAAAAACCCAAGTGATATCAGTCAGCTGGACATTAATACATCTCCACTACTAAATTTGTAATTAGGCTAGTATCTATACAAGTAGGTTCGTTTCCTGTGGTTGATCACTTGAAAATGACTTGACAGTCGATACCGGTCGTTGATAATTAATTGTGGAGAATATAAAATATATTTTATTTCACCTTCAAGGAAAAATTCATAGTAGAAATTAACATTTGGTACTAACACATAATTGAGAACTACTTATAAATACCAAATATTGGGGAATAACATAAATCAGTGAGGTCGTTGAGTAATATTTGATTATTATCTGTATTGTGTTTGGCTTTGAGTATTTCTAAGCATTCGAGATAGGAAGCTTGGTATAAGATTTGTAGATTGTCTATTCATGGAAAAATATGGTTGTTTTCAATGCAATTTTGTGCCAGAGTGGAATCTGTTTTATTTTCACAAAAATGTGAATGATGTTCCTTATATCTATTTCTAATACGAATAGCCGTTATTTTTTGCGATAGTTTCAACAAATGAAATTTCTTTATTGAGATTTGTAATGAGGAAGGTAAAGTGAAAATTCTGTGAATCATACAATTGAAGGAAGTAAATTTATGTTGATTAGGATGAGAGGAATTAGAAGGAATGCAAATATCTGTGTGAGTAGGTTTACGATACATATCGAAGGTAAAAATATTGTTTTGTTTAAATATAGTTAAATCTAAGAAATTATTAAAAAATAAACACGCAAATATATTGTCAACATATCGATACCTAAATATTATGAGACGCTATAGGTGATTGAAAAATTATATTTTCTATGGTATTCATGAAAATTTCTGCTAGGAATGGACTAAAGGGTGAACCCATAGCCAGACCTCCGGTTTGCTCGAAAATTATATTGTTAAATTGAAAATAATTCTGATTGAGGCATAAGTTTAATAAAAAAATGAAATCACTATGAACAAGCGGTTGACTTGACCAAAATTTTAGTTTGGAGACTACTGTTGGGTATTCAGAACTAGGGTGTTTGAATACATGTCATCTACGTCAAGAGATATTAAAAAGGACTTTGGAAGAACAGAGGAATTCTGCTGTTTATTTGTGATCTCAAGGGAGTTTTTTATTGAGCACTTGGGGGAAAATTCAGTCAGATGCTTGAAAATATCGTTGAGTTCTTTTGACAGCCTGTATGTTGGCAAGCTGGTATATGAAAGAACCGGATGAATCAGAGTGATTTCTTCATAGTTTTTCACGAGTCCATAGAGTTTTGGAGCAGCCGGTTTCATATTAATGATGCACCAAATCGGTTTTTGCAAAAAAGGAAGTAGTGATTTCTTTTAGTAAACTTTTTAGGGATTTTTGGAAAACGTTTCTAGGATCATAGGATCATAGTTTCGATAGTTTTATGGACTCGTTTTTCGAAAAATGTATGTGGGGCGTAGGATTATGACAGAGGCATTTGATTTGTCTGCTTTTGCGACGATAAGGTCATTTTCTGCTATTTTCTGTTTGATGTGTGTATTTATGGTATTGTCGGGTTAGGGTTGGTCATGGTGAAGAAGTTTGGGCGGTTTTTGCTTTCGTGAAATTATTGTTATTTGAGTTTCTTAGGGCGATGGTTGATTCGACCGCTAATATTTCTTTCACATTATTATTGTTCGGAATTGAACAAAATTTGTGGACTTTTTCTAAAAGAGCAATTTCAAAGGTGCTGAAAAGGGTGTTTGAATAATTAATAACTCGTTCACCAAGTTTGATATGTCGATCATTATTAAGAGGGCCTGTATCAGATGGAACTGGACATTGTGTTAATGTAGGGTTATATAGTTTTTTGCATTATCTTTTATATAATTTGTGAATGTATATGCTGATAGTATTTCTAATATTATCACCCAAAATATAAAATTTATTGTGTGAAAAATGAATGTTCTTTCTGAATGTAGTACATTATATAATTTTGAAGAAGGTGATGCTTCCTGAACAGAAATTTGACTTCTTGAATCCATGAATAAATGTTTTGGTTTGATTCAGCTATGTAGGTACCCAAAAGCGTTAAAAGTATATAGAGAAAAGAATTTTGTGATTGCTTCATAATAGGACTCGGCCGTGGCTGAGTGCTGGATTGAAAAGCAAATTTTTGTTGTGTTGAGACCTTGCAATGTCAATAGTAATGTTGAATTGTTTTGTAGGCAATTGGGACAATGTTATATAGTTTAAACCAAGAAAATAAGTCAACTATTATGGCAGGCGACTTCAACATAGATTTCATGGGAACCAAACGAATGCCTCTGAATTCTCAATTGGTTGATTTATCACCCACAACTAGAATAACTGTAAATAAAAAGAGCTGCATAGATAATATATTCACAAATATGTCAACCTAGTTTTTTGAAGCAGGGGTCTCAGTACTGTTCTTTCAGATCATACAGGATAGATAATAACCTTTTACATAGAGTATGTTCAAAGCAATGAACCATCTTTTGAAAAGGTTTACTCAGAAAATGCAAAACTGCAATTCTGTCAAATTTTGGGGAAACAGAATTGGGAAGCAGTTTTTTTAATTGATGAAAAACAAGTAAATGTGTCATTTGTGAATATGTTCTTGCGTATTTTTCATTAATGTTTTCCTCTCAAAATTGTTGAAACTAAAAATAGAAGGTGCAATAATTATTTTGAAAGTGAACAAATTTCAGCTTGCAGGAGTAGATTAGACATCCTCCTGAAATTGAACAATGAGTCTCCAGAGTATGATGCTGTGTATAAGGAGGAGAAAAACAATTACCGTGAATTACTGAACTCAGATAATAAAACAAAAACAATGTGGTCGATTTGCAATGAGATCCGTGGTAAACCAGATCGTCAAAACTATTGTAACTTGGAACGGAGTCCTGATGAAATAGCAAATGATTTCAACAAGTTTTTGATAGAATCTGTACCAATAATAATTAAGGATAAAGAATTCTTGACCTTTTCTTGTTCTACTAATGAAACTAACAACAGATCCAACAATCATAAACGAAGTTATTGATATTTAAAATTTTGTCAAAAACAAGAATACATGCGGTGATGATGACTGCTAACTTAAGTTAGCAGTCATCAAACCCCTCTTTGAAAGAGGGGTTTGATCCAGTTTGAACAGTTAAAATAACTATAGCCCAATTAGTATACTACCAGCTTTTTCAAAGGTAGTTGAACTAGCAATGTGTGAGAGACTAACTTAGTTCATGCAAGAGTGTAATCTTATATCAGATTCACAACATGGTGATATGAAGGGACGATCAACAATTTCAGCAAAATACCAGTACACAGAATCTATATTTAAAATGCTCGAAGAGAATAAACTGGCAATGGGTATGTTTATGGATCTTACAAGAGCATATGAATGTCTCTAAACAAAATATCAATTGGAAAAACTCGAAAGAATGGGTGTCAGAGGAAAAGTACTTGAATGGTTCAAGTCATATTCAACAGAACGCCAACAAAGGGTGTTTGTAAAAAAGGAGTCAAGCAAGAAAAATCTGACATACTGTCACAACAAAACGGGGTACCACAAGGGAGCATCCTAGGACCAGTTCTATTTATGATTTGCATGAATGATTTATTTCAAAGTATGGATGAAAAACTGGAAGTAATAACAGGTTATGCAGATGACAGATGATAATAGGAGGTGAAACTTTTGAACTTAGAGAATGTGCAGGAAATATTCACTCACAGGTGAAAAGCTGGTTTCAGAGGTATAAATTCGTTCTGAATGAAAAGGAGACCACAGTGGTATTCAGAACTGAAAATTCGCGTGGAAAGCGATACAGATTCACATAATGAAGAGTTTTCCTAACAAGAAAATACCAAAATTTTCAGGCGTTTACACAGATGAATTTCCAAGTGTTCATGTCATATACATGTGTAGATCATCTGGCCAAAAACTTAGTAGAGTAACTTTTGGTATAAGAACCATCATCATCAGTTACGTAAGTGACGAATGTACAAAAATGGTCTATTTTGCAAACTTTGAATCTTTACTGAGATATAGTATCATAGTATGGCGATCCAGCACACGAGTACATGAAATACTTGGTTGTTCAATAATGAGTGATAAGACTGATTGTAAGGATGAGCTTTTTGGATTCATGCAGAAGGGTTTTCAAGAAAAACAAGATTTTAACTGTCTTTGGGTGCTACATTTATGAATGTTTATTTTCAAAAATATGAACATGTTTTCGGTACATGCTAGTCCATGTTTACCCTACAAGAAGTACCGATTTGTACTAACCCATACATAGACTTACACTATCACAAAAACATCCATCATATATGTATATAAAACTTTTTAATAATCTATCCGATGATATCAAATCAATAAAAATTATCTCAATATACAAAAGAAGAATTAAAGATGCTCTAATTGAATTGGAACCATACACAATTGAGGAATATTTTGAAAGTAGGGTGGACATTGTTCGGCGAGTGTGATTTCTTTTGAATGGATAGTAGGTAGATAATTTTAGTTTTTAGGTTAGTTAGTTGACGTCATTTCGTTTTCATTGTACATTCCATTATTTGGTAGTAGATGAAGATTCGAAAATAAAGATAATATCTATCTATCTATCTATCTGTTGTTTTTGTGTGTTTTATACTTCAGAACAATTTAACATTTTCCTAAATTTTGTTAATAATATTCATTCAAAAATTAAATTAAAAAAGAAATCAACATGCCAAATAATTTTTCAGATAACTATCTTCAGATAAAACAATCTTCTTACCTTCGATATATATCATAAACCAACCTACACAGACATTGGCGTTCCTTCTGATTTTTTCATCCTATTCAACATAAATTAGCTGCCTTCAAATCTATGATTCACAAAGCTTTCACATTATCTCTCTTCATTACAAATCTCAATAAAAACATTTCATTAGTTGAAACTATCGCAAAAAATAACGGCTTTTCTCCTTCAATGATAGACAATCCTGTGTCTGGAAAACGTTTGCAAAACGGCTATAACTGTGTTAAACCTCAAAATAGTTCACCATACACATCAATATTCCCCATTAATCCATTTCAGGCGCAATTTCTAGAAAACCGCAAAAAACGTCAAAAACCCCAATGTAAAATTAGCCTACGTATCAATAACCAAAGTATCAAATATATTTTTCAATGCCAAAAATAAAACTCATAAATTATTAATTGAGAATTAGAAATAAGGAACATCATTCACATTTTTGTAAAAACAAAACAAGTTCCACTCTGGCACACAACATTGCATAGAAAACAACCATATTTTTCCATGAATAGACAATATACAGATCCTATACCAAGCAGAAAAAGGGATTTAGTTCTTCCATGTTGGGAGATGATGAGTTTGATGTGGCTGAAAAGTTGAACCGTTTCTTTATTGATAATATAGATGAGTTGGTGAGCAGCATTCCGGCTCCATTAGGATCTTTTGCTGATGTTGATATGGGAGGTGATGATTGTATCTAAGTATTTGAGAATATAACTCTTAATAAACTATCAAATATTATAACACAGATGAAGAATAAAGCATCAGGTGATGAATTGTTATCAGTCGCTCTGCTTAAGTCACTGTTTCTTGTGATTTGGTTATCCTTTGCTCAATTTTGTCAACTCCTGTTTAGGAACTGCTGAATTGCCAACTGATGTGAAATGCAGTATAATAGTACCTGTACCTAAAGTGAATGCTCCGAAAGATCCAGTGGATTTCAGGCCGATCAACCTACTTCCGGTATTGGAAAAGATTTTGGAAATAATAGTTTATGAACTTCTCATAAAGTTCATTGAGACAAATGATATTTTATTTCTGTTTGAGACTGGATTCAGAAAGAATCACTCGTGTGAGTCTGCATGCCAACTTGTTTGCACTGAATGGAAGAGAGATATCGATAAGGGAAATATTTGTTGATTTGAAGAGAGCGTTTGAGACCGTTGACCGTGAAAGATTGTTGGTAAAATGTGAGAAGCTGGGCATCAGAGGGACAGTACTGAAGTGGTTAAAGAGATATCTTGCAAATAGGCGTCAAAAGACAAGGGTCATGGGAGTGTTATGACAGTGTGCAGAGGTTAGTTGTGGTGTGCCACAAGGAAGTGTGTTGGGGCCGCTGCTGTTCATTTTGTATGTGAACGATTTGAATTTGTACTTGGGTGATTGTTTTCTCAGTTTGTTTGCTGATGATGCGCTAGTGCCGATAAGTGATAGTCACTTTGACAGGTTGGTTACTGCGATGAACAAAACACTTGATATACTGCAGGACTGGTTGAAGATGAACAAATTGAAATTGAATGCTGCTAAGACCAAGTGTATGCTTTTCGGATCAAAATATAAGTGCGCGGAGTTTCGATCAAGGAATTACAAAATTATTATGCATGATCAGGTTATTGATTCCGTCCAAGAGATGAAGTATCTGGGAATAGTATTTGACCAGCAGTTGAACTTCTCTAAACATGATGATTTTTTATGTAAGAAAATTGGAAAAAAAGTAGGTTACCTAGGCAGGATTTCAAGAGAGTTGTCTCCATGGTGTAGACGAGTGGTTTATAACACTATTATTGCTCCACATTTAAATTACTGCATTTCATTGCTGATTTTTTCGACGGGGGAGGACATTCGGAAGCTACAGATAGTACAGAACAGAGCTATGAGAATACTTCTTGGATGTAGTAGGTTCACTCGTATCAGAGATATGTTGAGGTTAGGTTTTCTGGGTGTGGCGCAGTTGGTTGAGCAGTCAAACCTTATTCTCATTTACAAGATTACGAATGATCAAACGCCTTCATATCTAAAACAACTTCTGGTGAAAAGGTCAAATATGATTGGTTATGGTCTCCGATCAAACGATGAATACCACATTCAGAAATTTGATTTGTCATTAACACAAAAGTCCACCTTTGTCAGCGGTCTGCAGCGTTTCAATCGGTTGCCTTCTGATGTGAGAACATCCGCGAGTCTAAGTGTTTTCAAATAACGCCTGAGAAAGTTGTATGTTTCGGATTAGGTGAGAAATCATTTGTACAATATCTTCATTTGTATTATTACGTCAATATATTTTATGTTATTGTTTCTAGCTTCAGCTAAATAAACAGTCTTTGTATTATTATTATTACTGAATATTAATCTCTCATCGCAGATTAAGATTTTCTACAATTTTATCCATCTTAGTCTCATTTCGTAGACTAAGATAATTCACAACTACTCAACATTTGAATATTAGGAAACAAACCCAATATATACACTTACAAATATTCAAAGCCAAACACAATATAGACGATAATCAAATATTATTCAACGACCTGACTGATTTATGTTATTCTTCAATATTTGGGATTTTAAGTTGTTCTCAATTATGTATTAGTACCCAAAGGTAATTTCTAATATGTATTTTACCTGTTCAGTTAACCCATTTCTCTGTATCTATGTATAAAAAAATTGCAATTTTGTATTTTGGTTTCAAATTCATACTTGTCTTTATGAGCGAAATCTCGAAATAGCTACGCTATAACGTCAAATAAACTTTTCCATCTTGAACACTGATATTTTTTACGTAGTAACATTAGCAATCCGCAAGCATTATAAACCAATGATGTTTAAGTTTAATGTATCTCATAATGTGCTCAAATAAAAACATCTCTATTGATTGTGATTAAGTAAGAGAAAAAAAATCTGTTTTAATCAATTAAACCTCATGAATTAAGTGAAACTCTTCAAGAAAAACGTTTTAACAGGGCAATTTTGAACCAGGTAAATCTAATTTCGCAACATATGTTTGGGAAATACGCCACATAATGAAATAATTCGTGCGCATTATGTCATAAAGTAAGAAATCCAGCATATAATAATCATATATGATACATACGATCAAAAACATGAAGAAGTACACATGCCATTTTTGTTTCCACAGCTGAAAGGAGCTCTTGCAGTATTCCTGAATATAGCAGCTATAGAGCTTTAGAAATCTTAACGAATACCCAATCAAGCAACCTTCTACAATTAGCTCATCTCAGCTCTAATCCACTAAGATATTTAAAGAACTTCTTGAATATGGGTTGAAGCATTTTCGAAAAGGGGAAAACAAAAAAGGAAAATAATATCACAATGGAATAATTCTATCTCGTACTATATCACAATAATTTTCTTTAGAGAATTTGTTGAGAAGTCTAAATGATGATGAAATTATAACCAAAGAGAAGTGTTATACTAGAACAATTCCGAACAAGTATATTATACAAAGGCCTTGAAAAATAGAATTATCATTTAGTGTCATAAGAATTGGAATATTTAAATAGACAATTTTCAATCAACTGAAGAATATTAAGTGCTGTAGGGACTTTCATCTATATGTCAAATGGGAGGTGGTGGACACAAGTGTATATGAGGAGCGCATTTTGTTCACTAATCTAAGTTTTGTTGCTAACTTCCCCATTTCTACTGATTAGATCTTCTATACCATGAATTCTTTGTTTAAACATCAAATTCGAATATGTATGTAACTATTTGTATCATATCAATAGGTAACTATATAGTTAAGTGATTCCGCCGTTACAACTTGATAGTAAATCATGATGATGAGAAATTGAACTATGTATTTATCACTAGAGTTTATTGATATTCGGCATTGCAATTTCGGTCTCTCGACCATCTTCAGCTGACAACAAGTATTGAACTAAAGTTGAAATAACATAAATGCTTTAGCAGGTAGATACAAAATTGATAAGGGTGCAAACAAGAGGTAATAAACGAATTATGGTAAAAGCATAGAAATCAAATATGGACTAATAAGCCGTGCCATAGTGGTCGTTCAGAAGATTATCTCTATGGGAAGTTTGTTACAGTTTGAAAATTTCGATGGAGTCGATATCTAACTTTCATTCTTCAGGTATTCAGTGAATAATATGGGTGGAAAATGATGGCCATTTTCGATACAATTTGAAGCCTAAATAGATTCGTCGGTTTTCTGGTTATTGTAATCTGATCGATGCTCTTTGTATCTAGTTTTGAATGAACGTCTAGTCTGACCTATCCTTCACAATCAATATAGGACAACTTGTAAACTCCAGTATTATCAAATCTATCAGTTTTATCTTCACCCTTGAAAAAATTCTTGGGAGAGTTTCATGCGGGTTTCGAAAGCTACTACCATTGTGTTTTTCAAATGACATTTGCAATCTTTCCTTGATAGGGCCAAAATATTTTTATGAAATGTATTTATCAACAACAATGTTTATTCCTCAAATATAATAAACGGAATGATCAGAAAGAAACAAACACAAATAGCAAATCATAATATTTACCCACGTATAGAATCAACTCATACAGATAAATACATTTCATTAAAACATTTTGGTCTTATCAGCAAAGAAAATTGCGAATGTCATTTTAAAACAGCATAAAGAAGTATCTTTCAAAACCCACATGAAACTATACCAAGAATTTTTCGATAGTAAAGATAAAACTGATATATTTTACAATACTGGAATTTACAAGTTGTCCTGTATGGATTAAGGAAGCGTTTATACAGGTCAAACTGGTCGTTCATTTAAAACTAAATACAAAGAGAATCAATCAGATTACAATTATCAGAGAACCGACGAATTTACTTTTGCTTCACATTGTATCGAAAATGGCCATCATTTTCCATTCATGAATTAACTATGCAACAAACTCTCCTTAAAGATAATCTTCTGAGCTACCAGTATGGCCCGGCTTATTCCTCCATATTTGATATCTTTATATAATACCTGCTTTTAACATAATTCGTTTATTACCTCTTATTTGTTCCTCTTTAATTTTGTATCTCATTATCTATGTATGTATATATTTTCAACTTTAGTTCAGTACTTGTTGAAATGAAATGAAATATTTTATGACATCAATTATTTACATTTACATCAAAATTGATAGAAGATTTAATAGAAGTATGCCTCGTTTATATGGTCCTATTTAAAATAGATTTAAAATAGATGGTTATATAACCTAGGACCCCAGTAATCAACAACCTGTTGTAATTTAGTTTTGCTATGAAAGGGTGTCCTCAAGTCTCCCTTTCTCCTCATGTTGAATTGATGGAATTGACCATTTGTTTCTAATTCAGGTAAGTGCCTATGTACATATCTCACACATTCCATATTATACTGGGTGATTCACCAGTGACGCGGTGCTCTGTAGCTCGTGAAAGTAAAAATATACTTCAGCGATTTATTTTGAAGTAAACAGTGTCCCAAATTTTTAGTAAAAAAATCATGGGAGGTTTTACCAGATTGGAGGACCACTTTTTTGTTGAAGATTCAAGAGCGTCCTAAACTCTGCTATAATGTCTTTAAGTAATAAGTTTTTTTGGTGAGTATTCATCAAAATAGACTCTCACATCATCGCATGCTCCTTTAGCCAGAGAGGATTAATACTTTTTTCCTTTCGTTTCTTATTGCCGAAGGATAGCTTTATTGATGAATTGAAATAGATTATCCTCATTTTATACAGGAGTGACTCAAAAAAATTATTGAATATTGTAATTTTGAAATATCATATCTTGATTTTTTCAAATGGAACATGCTGTATTTTATTATTCATGTCAACGCATAAAATATTGATGGTAAGGTCAAGACCTTGAGTTGTTCAGAAGCCTCTCTGCAACTGTTTGTTTCAGGCCTAGAATAATTTGAATAGCCTTTTTCTGCAATATAAAGAGGTATTTGGCTCGTGCCCCAAAGAAGAAGGCCATACGAAATGATGAATGAAAATACGCAAAATAGGCTGTAAGTACAACTTCTGATGAAGATGGTCGAGGCACCGAAATTCCAATCCTGATTTTCAATAAACTCTTGTGATAGTAGATAGTATAATACATAGTTTAATTTCTTATTATCATTGGGTAAAATATTTCTTAAGCATTTTCTTGATAACTTAGGGAAGGATGTGCTTTGAACATCGCAGCTAGTGATGCACTATGTCTTTAGGTGAACAGAAACGTGCTTTGAATTTAGATGACAAAATAGTTCAGTGACATTTAATCAATCGTTAAAAGAATTTCCATACACTAGCTTCCTTATGATTTAGGTATAGATATACAGATACGTCAACAAAATGCACTTTAACATTTGAATTGTGGAGGCCGTTACTTGATGTAGATCCATGATATAAATGAGATAAAAAACTCAAGGTTTAACTTTAATCTACACTTTATTTGAAAAAATTCGACGACGTTTCGCTGACACAGCAGCTTTATCAAGAATGAAAAACAGAATGAAGAGTATGATATTATAAACAAATCGTAGAACAAGTTGGATGAATAACAGGAAAATCCACACCGAGCCATTGTACAGTTAGTATGAAAGGTAATAAAAACTAATTAAACAAGTTAAGTAGGGGTGAAAAATTCACATCTACCTGCTCATTCAAAAGCTTGTCCGAATGTTTGTATCTATTTATTTCTAATGCTTCTAGGAGATCTAATTTTGAACTTTTTGATTTTATATGTAATATGTCAAAGTTTTTATTGAATGAATGGTTTTCTTTTATTAGTTGGTTTGAATAATTTGAATCAGATTTATTTTTATCGAAGCTACGTTTATGTTCAGATGTTCTTATGCCAAAACTCCTATAGGTCCTACCGATATAAATTTTATCACAAGAACCACAATTGAGTTTATAGATTCCTGATTTACTTGATTTTTCAACACGAGATTTATTATTTTAATATGTTTACCTAAGTTATTAGAAGTTTTGAAAGTTATATTGAGATTTTGTTTGACGAGAAAGGATTTAATATTTGTACTTGCAGAACCGCAGAATGTTAAACTGTTGAATATTTTATAGTCTTTATGAATAGGATATACTTCATTTATTGCTTTCTGATACAGTTTTTACGAATGATTAGATCTATCATATCCGGATTATATGAATTATTAATGGCTATCTGTTTGATGATGTTTAACTCTTTATTATAATCTTCTACTGATAAAGGTAAATTGAGTAACCGATGTACCATGCTGTTTAAAGCTGCAACTTTGTGTTGAATTGGATGTAATGAGTAGTTATGTATAATTGTATCACTGATACAAAAATTAATAAATCTCGTGTTGAAAAATCAAGTAAATCAGGAATCTATAAACTCAATTGCGGTTCTTGTGATAAAATTTATATCGGTAGGACCTATAGGAGTTTTGGCATAAGAACATCTGAACATAAACGTAGCTTCGATGAAAATAAATCTGATTCAAATTATTCGAACCACCTAATAAAAGAAAACCATTCATTCAATAAAAACGTTGACATATTACATATAAAATCAAAAGTTCAAAATTAGATCTCCTAGAAGCATTAGAAATAAATAGATACAAACATTCGGACAAGCTTTTGAATGAACAGGTAGATGTGAATTACTCACCCTACTTAACTTGTTCAATTAGTTTTATTACCTTTCATACTAACTGTACAATGGCTCGGTGTGGATTTTCCTGTTATTCATCCAACTTGTTCTACGATTCGTTTATAATACCATACTCTTCATTCTGTTTTTCATTCTCGATAAAGCTGCAGTGTCAGCGAAACGTCGTCGAATTTTTTCAAATAAAGTGTAGATTAAAGTTAAACCTTGAGTTTTTTATCTCATTTAAATGCACTTCAATATTATGTGGGAGTGCCTCTAATTTCAGCTATATTGAAAATCATGACAAACATAGATACTAATGTATTTTAGCGATTAACTGACACAATAACTGAATTTTATGAATGTCTTTCGAATTGTTATCAAGAAAAACAAACATATAAGCTCTGAAGGACATCCTCACTACTTTTAATGAAAGAAATGAAGAATGCGTTATCCAACATATTTACTTAAGAATTGTTGTCATCATGTTTATCTACTGGACATGTACCATACATCATTTAAGATTAGAAACTATGAATTATTACTAAATATTAGAAATCCAAAGTGAATAGCGTCCAATGCATTAGCTACCTTAATGGGACCAGAATAATATGGCAACCTCAAGCGTCTATAAATACCTAATCACCTATGAACTAGCACTATTTCGCTTTAATAGTTCAAAGAATTATTAAAGAAGTGAACGAAGGTTAATAACAAAACAATAGTTCAAAGTTAAACTAAAATCAAAACGAAAAATGACTAGCTATATACACAAGGGAATTAATAGAAAAATCACCCGAAAACCAAAGGGTAATATTACCTGTATGAACAAATACTCGTCACCGCTAAGAGAATTCGTAGTGCTCGACAACAATGCCGAGTTAACTTCCACGTTTCTCGAACTCCTATTCTTGCCCAAATTATCGATCTCCCTTCTCCTTGCCTCCAAACTTTCCCGAATGCTTCTCCTCGCATCCGAATTCCTCAGAACGATATCGGATTCGGTTTTTTCTCTTCTAGGCTTGAATATATCTTCTAATTTCATCAGTCCCGTCTGTTCTCTATCTTTTCGATTATTAGCGGCATTCTTATTTGCGTCATTTTTACTATTCAATGGATTAGGGGATTCGGTACGCTTGACATAATCCATTAGGACTGGTTCTCCAGCATTCTTATTGTTGTTGAAGCCAGCATCGGAACTCCTTCTATTATTGAATATACCACTGCTTCTATTCCTATCTAAATATATAGCTGAATGCCTCGAACCCAAAGGCAATAAGTCCGAGTTCTCCCTTCGGAAACCTCTCAAGAACGGATTTATTTTAGAGTCGCTGTCCATTCTTCGATGACTAGGACTTTTGGTATCTTTAGAATCTTTCGTATCTTTTTTACGCTTGCCTTTTCTGCTGGAGCTGCTCGAGGATGACGAAGTATCTTGTAGTTTTTTGTTTTGAGGAAAGAATTTATCGAAGTCCCAATCCTTGAGTAGCGTGGCTTCGTCTATATCATCGGGTTTAGTCCGCACGTTTGCGTGACTGGCTGCAGACTGCTGTCATTTGCAAAGACGACATTCAAGAAAAAGAGAGTAACTTAAACGAAAATAACGGTGCTGCTTATACCATACTGATGTTCTCCGGGAACTATATTATATTTAGAATAATATCATTATACAATTGAAGAAATGATGGAAGACCAGTAAATATAATGTACCTCAATTATTTCGACATTTAGCTTCAGTTAGTACTGACTCACATGCATATTTACAGAATTATTCATTGGCCTCTTTAATAATGTTCTATTCAAGAGTGTCATATCAAAAGTATCATTTAACCAATTTCAAATGAAACTCTTTTCCAACTACTTCTTTTAACATAAACATATGTAAATTATTCGAGAATTTCGAAGAATTTTCTTAATATTTGTATAAGTAACTTACTGCCGAAATTTGTTGATAGTTTTTTTACCATAGGCTTCTGAAGGATACATTTTCTTTCCGAATGTAAAATAAGTAGACCATTTCAAGTTTAAAAAGATATTTTAAAAGATGTACTATCAAACATATGTTCTGAGGGAGAATGAAGAATGGTTTAAAGGCACAGTGGCTTTTCCAGAGTACACAACCTAATATGCTCCCCAAATTACAATTAAGAAAAGATCTTTGAGTTTAATTAGCTCTTATGGGTTTCTCTAATATCAATCGGGAAATATTCTAAGCTTTAATATTCAATCAACTGTATTATTTAATTTGTAAAATCCGTATCGCGTTGAATATAAATGTCATTTAATTCTCTCATAATTGTCAGTCGAAATAATCCCAGAGATTATATCTTTAATATACAAGAGGTGAGCTGAATTGAATAATTTCTAAACCAGTCTGAATGATTTGAATAATTTCATTACCTCTAGTGATACAAATTATTGTCAATCTGAAGAAACTGATCATCGAATATGAAATGTTCTTTTTGAACTCCAATAACTTCTGGAACAAAACCTATATACAAAGCAATTTGAAGAAAATACTCTGTCTCATTTCTTCTGATGATTTTTGTTTCCCTGAACATCAATATAAATTCACAGCATAGGCAAAAATAATCCACTTAATTACATACGATAACTCTTGCAACAAAAAATCACATACCCTCCGGACAACCAACGTTTTATCACCCTGAACGTCATCGTCGTCGGGTGTAGGCGGTAGAGGTCTATTAGGTGCACCACCTGAACTGGAACCTGAACCCATGGCGCCCGGACTAGAAACATTCGAAGATCCTTCCGGCACCGAACCTAGACCAGTCCTGTAAGAAAACTCGGGACTAACAAAAGAAAAAGAAGCGATAAACAAATAATGGAAACGAAATTTCGATAATTGAAAACGAAAATACGAATTCAACGAAAAACAGTTGCAAATGTGGGATGAAATTATATTGTTACATGCAGGTTTAAAAACATGCAGATGGGAATAAGGGGAATATATTGGATTAGTAATGATCTCTCACATTTTTTCAAATGAATGAAGAATATTGTTGGACTGTACTCAAATTTCAGAAGCAATTTGACTATTCTAAATATTTTTTATGCAACTTCAGCTCAATAGGAACATTAAGACTTAAATATATGTTGTATTTATACAATAAGAGTATCAAACATATTTTAGTGGGCAATTCATTATTCAATTTTAAGGCAAAACGATTCATAAACATGTTACAAGTTTTCTAGTTAATGATATACAGATTGAAAACTAAACGACACTAAGTTGAAATTATTTCAACCCTTCAGAGTCGCTACTGGTTTACAAAACTAATAAGAAAGAAAGATGGTTATTCTAAGTGGTCGGTAAATGTAAAATTATGGAAAATGGTAGTAGTTGTTATAAGTACACTTAGATATACTAATAATACTAACTATAAAATGTTAGGCTTTTAATGCACAACTACTGTATATCTTGTAGGCCTTTTGAACTGAACAAGTTAGGATTATAATTGACAGACAGCTGGACTCATCAGTCTTCAAGACCCACAAGGACAAACCACAAAATACAGGGGGAAAAGAGGCAATATCAAGCCACGGCCAAAAATGATATTATAGTGCCATCTGATGGAATTAGAAGATCTACAATCGTACCTTTTCATTCTGGGGAAGAGAATGTTAGGTGCAGAGAAAATATAGAATGAAATTTTGGCGCCCGGGGAAGAACACGCAATGTCAAATTCCGTTCCCTCCAATTTCTTATTTTTATCGTGTTTTCTTGTGTAATTGATGTGAATCGCATTGAAGTACAAAATTACTTTCAATAATTATGCTATACGATGGAAGATTTTAATATGAAAAGTATGAAAACTACCAGTAATGAAGGAGAACATGGGGAACGTTTTTCGAAAAAAAGAACTGGCCGTATGACCGAAGGGCGATTGACCAACAAAATGTATACTTTTGTGGTTTAATATCCGTACTACCTACCAAACAAAGCCGGTCTCGCCGAAACGTAATGACTCATCCTAAAAAACTGCATGATTCTGCTTATTCATATCGGATGCGTTTCAAAAGAGACAACGCAGTGGCAGAGGTATGTTCCAATGCTTTTTTTGTTAGTTCACGAGATAAGGAGGAAGAAGTTGGAGATCCTCCAAAGTTCAATGAAGTTGACTGGAGCAGCGTTGAAAAGTTTAAAGGGAAGCATACAAATCGTCCAAAAAAACTGTCGCAAGAGACAAGGGGTGCTGTAATCAAACACATTTCTTCATTTAAACGAACAGGGTCGCATTACAGTTTGAAGGATTTCTCGAAATAATACTTATCCGAAGATCTGAATGTGAAAAACATGTACGAAAGTACAAAAAGAAATTTGAAAACAATACTGTCATACGAGAGTTACAGATCATCAACATATCTTTCAGGTATCTAAGAGCAGATACATGTAGTACATGTGATGAATTCTTACTTAACTTACTGAGCAACCATCAATATACGAACTAGAAAAAACGATGAGGAAACTTTCTGACGCCAACAAACTTCACAAGTTGAAAGCTGAAACTTTTTATAAGAAAAAGAACGACAAGTGAAGATGTGCAAAAGTGACATTAAGTCAGAAGCTGTCTGTATGGATTACCAAAAAATCTACCTGTTCCCAATTAAAACACTAATGAGGTGTATTACCAAAGACAATTCTCTGTGTATACTTTCAGCATTCATGTTCTCGCCTCCAACAAAAGTGTTTTCTATACATAACCTCTGACTGTTGGGAAAAAAGGAATAGATGATGTAAAACCTATGTTACACCATTTCTTCCATAATTATGTGGATCCTGAAGTTGAATTTTTTTCACTCTCTGCTCGTCTGACATTGAACCAGCTGAAATTCTAGCAGATACATTCATGGCAGCTTACTCACCGGAGCTCAACGCTTATTGCCAGAAACCCTGGCAACACACATGAACTGATATCTCTCCAAAGTACTATTCATCCCTTTCAAGGTTAAAAAGTATCTACTATCTCTGAAGAATCACTCTTCACCTGAATTGGATGGATTTACCTCTCTTCTGCTGAAGAATTGTGAGGAATGTCTCTGTCTTCCTCTATTAATAATAATGATAAGCATTTTCAATCTCTCTCGCTTACCGAGGCTTGGAAAAATTAACAGTGACAGCAATGTTCAATAAAGGAAATAAATCATCTGCACTAAATTATCGAACAGTAAGTTCACTGTGCGTTCCTTCTAAAATGATGGAGCATATAAATATTGACGAAATGTCTCGCTTTCTCTCAGAGAACTCTATTATACCTTCCGAGCATCATGGCTTTGTTGAGGGGAAAATCTACAATCTCGAACTTATTAGTTCGTCTAGGCGACTGCACCCGTGCGTAATATCCTGACCGATATCCTTTCAAATTATGCCAAAGCCTCTGATCGCGTTCAGACTACATGTCTGGAGTTTCCTGGTCAAGGTCGGCACTCCTTCTCGTCATGGAATCATTCTACTTCAGGGGTACCCCAGGGATCCATTCTGGGACCTCTCCTATTCGTCGCATACGCTTTAGACTTTCCTTTTCACATCCAGTGTGCCAAGTCCACTTATCACTCCAGGATGATCTTAGATCCATACATCAATGGTGCAAAGATTGGCTCTTTTCCTTCAACATCGACGAGTGCGTAGTGCTTCACGTAGGCAACAATAAGAAGCGTCTCAGATATGAGATAGATGAGGTACGCTTACGACAGTTTTCTTCACATGTTGACATCAGTGTGACTCACTTCCACACTGACATGGTCTGAGCATATTATCAACATTTCCAAACGCGCCAACTCACTAGTATACCTCATTCGGAAAGGGTTTTCACATCTATAGTTGGACACTGTTTGGAAGCTTTATAAGACATACACAGTCTGTCTCAAAGTACACAGAACATTTCAGAAATAAGGAAACCATTTTTTTTTTTTTTTTGGGAAAAAAACTACTTCATTCGAAGTAGTCTCCTTTCGCTTCGATACACTGTTTTACACGGTTAAATAACATTTCGAAAGTGTTTGATGTCCTTGGCCAACATAGCTCGGAGAATGTTGAAACACGCTTTCTGGATGGCCGAAATGTCAGCAAAAAGTATTCCCTTCATAGACAAATGAAGTGTCCTGAACAAATAAAAGTCACACGGAGCAAGGTCCGGCGAATATGATAAATGGTTGACCGATTAAATTTGATTTTTGGTCAAAAAATCGATAATTAGCCTAGATCGGTGAGATGGCGCATTATTGTGCAACAAATACCAGCTCAATTTCTCACGATACTCCGGCCGAATGCGACGAATACGATGCAACAAACGCCTCGAACACCAAGATAAACAACCGCAGTAACTTTGTCCCGGTGCAACGAACTCAGATGACAAAAACCCTTCGAATCGTAGAAACAAATGAGCATTATCTTCACTTTTAACTTCTCAAGTCGAGATTTTTTGGTTGCTGGCTCGTTTCGTGGCCTCCATTCGGCACTTTGTCGGTTCGTTTCCGGGTCATATTTGGAACACCACGTTTCGTCACCAGTCGTAATGTTCAAAAGCAAGTTTTCGTCCACGCACCTTTCGATAGCCCAAATGCTCGGTCAAAATCCAATGAACCGAATCTGTGGACATTGCCAATTCCATTTCCATGAAACACAACGATGATTTTGGTTGGATTTCAAGAAATTCGCGTACTTTTTCGATGCTCTTTGTTGTAATAACGAATTTCGCCTGGCCGACGTGAGGGTCGTCATTAATACCTTCCCAGCCGTTTTTAAAACGCGTATACCACTCATGAACTCTGCCACGTGATAGACAATCGTAAACTTCTTGCATCAATTGAAACGTTCCGGTGAACGTTTTACCGGTTTTAAACAAAACTTAATGTCTTGAAATTCTGACTGAAAGTATGGAAATGATGTACCTTTCAAACGCCACTAGTCACATACAGATGGCATCACCGGAAGCGTCCCTATGGGAAAAGTCCTGATCACTTTGAGACTGACTGTGTATATCCGATCTATATTAGAATATGTTGGTTGTATGTGGTGCCCTGTGTCAGTGCGTGACGACATATGTTAGAACGAGTGCAACATCGTATCACACGGTTTTTTTCGGATTGCAGCGACAATCTTATTCACGGAGACTAGTTAGTGCAGATTTCCAGACTTTCGAAAATCGACGTTTACGAGGTGACTTAATCTTTGCCTTTCGTATCCTTCGGTACAATTACGCCAACCTAAGCCACTTCTTCGAAATCCAACCGTGTTTTCCGCGAGTGGAATGCGCTGACACTGTGGGGGCTGCAACTGTAAATCTGCTCAAAAACACTACAGACAACCTGCTCCTCATGTTCTTTTTGTTTTCTTTAATCATTAGGGAGAGAATCTAAAACCTGACTGTTTCTACAATCCATTATTTGCGTACTATTCTAGATTTATTTTCTTGATGATCAGTGATTTAGTGTGGAAGGTATGAGAAATGTGCGAGATGAAATGATGATTTTAACGAGGCGTTTATTGCTGTCCAAACCTTATGTCAAAGGATGAAAAGAAGACCAGAGATAAAACTTACAGAGGTTTCGGGGGATCACTAGCCAACAGTGTACCATCATTTCTAACCCTTCCGTTATCTTCCGGTTCCGAATCGCTCTCACTATCTTCCAGGGCATCGAGAATACCGCCCGACTGGTTGCTCGGGGTGTGATTACTGGTAGAGCTCGGCGTAGATACATTATTGTTAACTGCAGATTGCGCTTGCTTGCTATTTCGGTTGTTTCTGGGCGGAGCTTCAGGTTGAGCTCCAGACTGTACTCCCAGTTCGTTCAGATGGGCAGCTAAAGCATCCAACTCCTGAAAGAATTGAATATTAGAAAACTATTCAAAAGAAAACGTATTTTATGGAGTTATCATTTGATTGAAAGTAGTTTTAAGCGAGAATAATATTCCTTAATTGATTTACTTAACAAATCTTGGCGTGAGGAGATCATTTAAGTAGGTAACTACTACACTAGATGTCGCTTGAAACATCAACAATACCACAAACAGTGAATGATCAATATGGAACTCTCATTTTAACGAGTTATGGAATAATTTTAATCTGATTGTGATGAGTAATTCGAAACGCCTTTGTATATTTATTCAAAGCTTTATTTAACAAATTTTAATGTAAAATACACAAGCAAAATGTAAACCTATCGTAACATTATAGAAACTTTCAGCATTGCGTTGTACATTCTGTCAAAAAGTACCGAGAATTGATTATTTGAAAAATCTGCTTAGAATGATTGTCAAAATTTTAATTGTTGCAAAGTTGGCACAACTGATATCTATATTGACGTGGAGTTTGAACGCGATGGGTGATTTAGTTTGTTTACAGAGCTCGATTTCATCTCAAATTTTGTATTGCTATAATATATATATATATATATATATATATATATATATATATATATATATATATATATATATATATATATATATATATATATATATATATATATATATATATATATATATATATATATATATATATATATATATATATATATATATATATATATGTACTCTTCTCGCACTTCTCCCGCGTTTTTGTTCAATATTTACAGCATACCACTTCCTCCTAAACTATCATTTGGCATTTTTCTCTGGGGCGCTTTCCTAAGATTTTCACAACGCACTCACATTTTACATTTTCTTCTTGCACTTTTCCTGCACTTACTTCAGCACTTTGCTATCGCACAGATCTAAACTCCTGTAGTTCTTTCCTCCCGAACTCTCCGGAAGTCTTTTCTTCCGCTCGCTTCTCCTTATGTCTACTAACGCATTCATTTCTGAACTCTTCTCCTGTACAATACTCTCTAGCCTTTTTCTCGCATTTCACTTTCGCACCATTATCTCTAGGCCCAGTTCCACTTTTTCCTCGTGTACTCTCTTCTGCACTTCTCCCGCTTTTTTATTCCACATTTACAGCATACCACTTCCTCTTTAACTCTCATTCTATCCTTTGGCATATTTCTCTAGAGCGCTTTCCTAAGATTTGTACAACGCACTTACCTTTCACATTTTCCTCTTGGACTTTTCCTGCACTTACTAAAGCACTTTGCTATCACACAAGATCTAAACTCTCGCTTCTATTTCATATAGCACTTTCCACCTCCGAGCTTCTGTCTCTTGTTTTTATATCGATCCCTTTCTTAGATCTTGGCTGTCGTCCCTTATTGCCTTGATTTTCACACAATCTCTCTTCGTTATTCTTCCTCATAAATTCACATTGCGCTTCTCATTTTCCTAGATCTTTTTTCCCGCCTTTATCTTTGGTTCTCACTTTCACACTTATCTGAAAAACTTTTCTTCCATACTCATTCTCTGACTTTCTTACCTCTATTCAAAGTCTCTTATAACCTGCTATATCTTTTTCACATTCCTTTGCCTTAAGTTACCAATTTTTTCACTGAGAATTTAAACCTTGATTTTTCTTCCGCTCACTCCTGTAGTTCTTTTCTTCCGAATTCTCCTGAAGTCTTTTCTTCCGCTCGCTTCTCCTTATGTCTACTAACGCATTCATTTCTGAACTCTTCTCCTTTACAATAATCTCTAGCCTTTTTCTCGCATTTCACTTTCGCACCATTATCTCTAGGCCCAGTTCCTCTTTTTCCTCGTGTACTCTCTTCTGCACTTCTCCCGCTTTTTTATTCCATATTTACAGCATACCACTTCCTCCTTAACTCCCATTAAGCATTTTTCTTTCATTTTATTCATCGAGATATTTCTCTGGACCGCTTTCCTAAGATTTTCTCAACTCACTCACATTTTACATTTTCGTCTTGCACTTTTCCTGCACTTACTTCAGCACTTTGCTATCGCACAGATCTAAACTCTTGTCTTGTTCATACAGCACTTTCCACGCTCGTGGTTCTGTCCCTTGTTTTTATATCGAACCCATTCTTAGATCTAGGCAGCCGTCCATTCTTTCCTTGATTTTCACCCAAGCCCTCTTCGTAAATCTTCCTCATAAATTCTTATTGCACTTCTCATTTTCCTAGATCTCTAGATCTTTTCGCTCGCTTTTCTCTTTGGATTTTACTTTGGCTTTTCTCTGAAGAACTTTGTTCCGTACCCATTTTCTGACTTTCTTCACATTATAATCGCTGAAAATGTTATAAAAGGCTTACGGTGAATTAACTTTTATCAAAAACAAGTGCACATGAGTTCTACAGTGCATTCAACAGCGGCCGAAATGTGGAGAGACATTTGCCTAGCTCTGGTCGGCCATCAACATCTTCACCTGAAGTTAACTTCGATGAAGTGAAGGAAATGGTAAGTGGAAATCGCCACTTAAGTTTGAGAGGCAATGAACTTTCTGCGTCTCACGAAACAATTCGTATCATTTTAAACGATGGTTTGGCCATGAAACAGGCAAGAGAGCTGATTGAATCGCGTAAAGGTCGCTGAAGACATGCTAAATCGAATCAATTTCGACCTCAAATTCATAAAACGCATTATAACGGGTGATGAGACATTGATTTATGAGTTTGACATGCAATTCGGAATGGCGCCGAAACCGAAAACGTCAAAGTCGACAGAAAGTTAGGGTGTTTTGAACATAGCGGTATTGTGCACTCGGAATTCTAACCAGGTCAGACGGTAAACAGAGAATATTACCTGAGAGTTATGCGGCGTTTGAGAGGGAAAATTCGTCGAAGGCCAGATTTGTGAAAAGAAAACTCATGGATTTTGCACCACGATAATACATCATCTCATAAGGCTATCATTGTGAATGGATTTCTGATCAAAATCGAGCAACCACCGTTTTAACCTGATCTGGTTCCGGCCGACTATTTTCTTTTTCCAAAATTCAAGCTACCACTTCGAGGTACCCGTTTGGAATCAATAGAAGACATGAAAGAGGATTCGCAGCAAGAACTGTCGATTCCGGAAAACTTTTTGATGCTCGGAAGAGGCCTAGTTTGAAGGCAATACAATAAGTTTGAATGAAAAATAAATATTTTGTGTTTTATTGACCAGTTCCCGGTACTTTGACAAAATGTGTATCCAAATGCAGTACTTTTTGATCCCCAAAGTATTAAGTTTGTATTTAGTACGAATAATTGACGCTGTACTCGACTACTGCAGAAAAATTATATCAACTTTTAGAATCCTAAATACTCTCGGTCATAAAATGTTCATTCGAATATATATGAATAATTTTCGTTCTTTAATCAATGAATTAATTATGTTAAGATACAAACAACAAAAGAATCTAACAATGCACATATAATGAAAAATAAAACGAGAAAAATAGAAGAAGTAACAGCCATAAGAACTGAAAAAGGCATAAAGATTCTATCTTGTTTCTTTTCTGTACATCTGTTACTTTTTCCTGCAAAGAGAGTGATAACCTACCTCAGGTTTTCGTAGTGGACCCTGTGTGTTATGGGGAAAGTGGTGAAACATGTACATGAAATGAACAAAACAGGCTAAATTAGATAACAGATAAAAGCACATAACATGAAGCAGAGACACATACACATACATGTTTGGAAGATGAGGAAATTGTTATACACAAAACAGACAGTTTTATAGAGTTCTAAAGGAGAAAAATAAAAGAATTACTGATGTATTATAATCTACTGATTTATTGATGTATCATTATCTAAATACTAATAACGACGATTTAACGAATGAATTCTGAGTATAGAAACAATTTGTTACACTATAAAAGATGCCAAATTTTCTTATGTCAAATTTCACGTAGTTTTTCTCTGTTATTCACTGATTTATATTAGATATTAGGCAAAATGATGAAAATTTTAAACTTAAGATTCTCCATGATTTTTCCCAGAGTAGGCTATGAAATTCGCACTATGAAATTCTCTTGTCTGGAGACTGATTGGTTGGCGTTTGTTATTAGAAATCGAAATTGATTAGTGACTGCTATTATTTCATTACACAATGCCAACTGTCACTTATTTAGAAATTCATGCTTTGATTCAAAACAATGAATGTTTACCAGGTGTATAGGTATGAAGTAAACGTTAAGATGCAAATGTGTTGATAGGGAACGTTTGTTGTGAATGACCCTTAATTTTTTTTCTGTTTGGTTGGCACGACATCTGTCAAACATATTCAATAACCTTACAGTCATTGAACAAACAACATCATATCGTTTTATTTTGTTGAAAATAGCAAATTTTGAACCGGAAAGTGATGATTTGCGGAAAGCATTCATTTTTTGTTTCCATTTGAAGAAAAGTGCTGTAGAGTCACATCGAATGCTTGTCGAGGCACATGGTAACCATGCTCTATCAGAAGCAACATGCAAAAGATGGTTTCAACGGTTCAGAAAAATGATTTTGATGTGGTAAATAAAGAACATGCAGCAGAGCCTCCAGGTCTGTGTGAACAAATGCCTCCGTAAAATCCTACACATCTACTGGCCTGAACGGATAACCAATGAAGAGCTTTACAACATCACCCATCAGAGCAAAACTAGCCAAGAGATAAAACTGCGAAAATGGAAATGGATCGGCCATATCTTGCGAAGGGAAACCACGAACACCACCCGGCAAGTGCTGGAATGGAACCCGCAGGGAACAAGACAACGAGGAAGGCCCCGAAACACATGGAGGAGAACAATTCTTGACGAAATATTACCAACTGGCAAGACCTGGAACCAAGTGAAAGGAATTGCCAGAAATAGATCCAGATGGAAGACCTTTCTAGAGGCCCTATGCTCCTTATAGGAGTTCAAAGGACTATATATATAAATAAAGAACATGGACCACAAAAACTTCAAGACTTAGAACTGCAAGCAATATTGGATGAAGATGATACTTTGAGTTAAAAGCAAATGGCAGTCATGTTAAATGTTGCACAACAAAGAATTTTAGACCGTTTCAAAGCTATGGGAAAGATCCAAAAGTGTGGTAAATGGACGCCACATGAGTTGAGTGAAAGACAAATGGAAAATCGAAAAACACTTGTGAAATTTTGCTTGAAAGACACGAAAGAAAATAAGTTTTGCATCGAATTGTCTATGATGATGAAAAATGGACTTATTTTTAGTTTGAGTTGCCCACAGGAGCATTCCTGGTCTTCCTCAATTTGAGGTTATCTCCTCCGTGGGTAAGTCAATAGAGATACTGACTCCCATGCCGAAGGCCCGGGTTCGAATCCCAGGTAAGATATGGATGTAGTATGAATGTTGGTGTGTTTGTCTCACGTGTTTATATAAAAATTACATTGGAGAGCCTGAACACATAACTGATAGGTTATAACCTCTGAAGGCCAGATAACTTGTAATTCTCAGAGGTGGCAGTAATAATTGCACAGTCTAAGTGAGTGGTTCGGAGTCCATTATAAACTATAGGTCCTTAGAAGAACAAATAATTTGAGGTTAGCTTTGTAGGGCAGTGGTTGAAAGCCCATGCTGGGTTAGAGGGAAACCTCGACGTGTGAGCTGCGATCTCAACTCAGGTACCAACCTGCAAAGTTGGTAGAGGTTATATAGTGAAGAACTTCTTGAGAACGATTGTGACTAGTGGCGAGACAGTATGAGAGGAGAATGTAGGATGCAGGAAAACCAAGAAAAAGTCAACAGTGAAGGTTATACTGATTTGTTTTTACAATTATAAAATAATCATCCACAAAGAATTTGTTCCACGCAGCCAGACATTCACAAGAGACTTTTATTTGGGCATCATGAAACGATTGCTGGTGAGAATTCGTCATATTCGGTCAGAATATCGAGAAAACGGCCGTTGGACTCTTTTGCACGATGATGCCCGATCACATAGTTCAAGAGTTGTAACTGAATTTTGATCAAAATCACATTATTGCCTTGCAACATTCACTTATCAACCTGATCTGGCTCTGTGCTACTACTATCTGTTCCCTAAGTTGCATTTGACGATGAAAGGAAACCGGTACGACTTGATTGAGGCCATTGAAAGTGCGGTGACTGACGCGCTAAGATCATTCCAAGAAAGGAGATAGAGAATACGTTTGACAACCTGGTGGCGCGTGCAAATTTGTGTATCAATACAGAAGGCGAATACATTGATTAATAAAAAAGATTTGTATCCAAATTAATACTGGTTGTTTCTATTTTCAAAAAGTTCGGAATAGATGGTGTACATAAGAAAAATAAACTGATTTCGCTCATAGGGTACATTCCATCCTCTTTATGTACATTCAAAAATAACATCACAAGTTGTTCGAAACATTTTCAAGAGTGCATCTCATGGCCTACCCTGAAAACGAGTTTGTGTTTCGTTTTTAAATTAACCTTTCCATGATTTCCATAGTTCATACATCAATAAAATGTAACCACGTTTTACATACCATAGGTTTGAACATATGTTGTGATTGCGAGTTTCTCTGTTGCTGTTGTTGAGATCTTGAAGCGAAATTATTATCTGGTGGAGGTGGCAGTGGTCTGAAAATAAACGTATTTTAATATTTTGCAAGATAGTCGAAATGCAGTTCTACCGGGTGTCCAAGCGAGATGGGACATTAAAAGTATATAAAGAAAGGACTGACGGATTGGAGAATTTTTGTTGTTGTCTTGAATGTTATTCGAACTCAGTTCCGAAAATATTTTCAATGCTGTGGCACTTCCTGTTATACCGGAAGTCGACACCATCTTTGTTATTTCAGATGGCATAATATATGTTTCTATTTTTTATATTGTAGAAAATTAAGTTCGGAACAATTTTTTTTATCATTGCTATCTGAAAGGAAGATATGAATTTTTCAATCGGAATTTTGCGAATTTTGGTTCTTAGAAGGCATCATAAAAATACTACAGATCATTCAATATCGATTATTTCTAGATCGTTGTAAGTAAAGAGGTTCATTCAGTAGAATTCAATGCATTTAGAGGCTTCACGGTATACAGGGCGTTTCTAAAGCATGTGGCAAATCGTGCAAATGTCCGTTTTACCTATTTTTGCACACACCATTTAACTCGTAATATTAATAGGCATCGATCTGTTATAGGTTTCCCTATACCTAAAATGCATGGTTACGATTTTTTGCGTGACGACCATGAAATTCACAGATGATATGACTGGAAATCTTTCAAATAAGACCCATCTAAAAATCTTTATCAAAATAATTCTGGTCAGAATTCCGAGATAAAAAGTGCGAAATTAATTACTATTATTATTCTCGATTACATCCCGTTACTTTTCAAGAAAGTAATCTTCGAATTACCAGAAATACCTCGCTGTCGATTTTTTTATGGTTAGATGTAGGTACTTTTCAAAATATTGCCAACCGAAAAAACCTTTTTTTATGCGCGCTTCCCAGAAATAGGCGAACCTGTTACACCACATGAGTGGGCGCCTGGGAAGAATTGAGGTGTCTGTTTACTCGCTTCTTGAAGAGGGCCAAATTTTAGAATGTTAGAAAGATGTTGGACGGAAACGAGTTCCTTAGTTAACCGGCCCTGTAAACGAAGGAATAGAGAGAGGTTCGAGGGGTCTTTAAATGTACCGCCATATGATGAGAACTCCTTGCCAGCCTAGTGTTGCGGCAAAACCTGAGTTTTCCCGGAACAAGGTTTTTCAGCTCATTGGAGCATCTTCCGTGGAAGTATCTGTAAAACAAAGAAAGGTCAGCAACTTGTCTTCTGAGAGCCAGCGGTTGGAGATCTCCGGGTGGTCGATGAGGCGCACAGCCCGTTTTTGCACACTATCCAACATCCGCAAAGAATGTTTGGGCGCAGATCCCAATACATGGGAACAATATTCCAAAGCAGGTCGAATCTGCGCCTTATACAGAAGCAACAGCTGAGATGACGTGAAGTATCGCTTGGCTCTGAAAAGAAAACTAGGTTTAGCTGATGCCGACTTAGCTATTGCTGATACATGTTCATGCGAGCAAAACTTGAAGTTGACCGTTATTCTGAGAAGGTGCATCGAATCTTTGGATGCAATTTGTTGGCCTTGCATTATTAGAAGAGGTTCTCCAGCGGGGACCTTTCTAGAAAACGTAGTTGCTTGCGTCTTGCTCGCGTTGAAGCTCACCAGATCCAACTCACCCTATTCAGATATCCTCTGTAAGTAAGAGTTTAAGTTATTAATTTATTGACATTAATGTCTGACGATGAGATTCCGCAGCTGTAATCGGCCGTAGACTACTGAAAGACGAAACCAGGGTACAATCGTCTGCAAAACCGAAGATATTTGTAGATGACAGAAGATCGTTTATTTGCAACAGAAATAAGGTTGGCGAAAGAATGGATCCCTAAGGTACTTCTGCTTGAAACTGGAAACAATCAGATGTTATACCGTCGACCACAACTTGTATTGATCTATTTGAAAGAAATCTAACCTAACCTAACCCCGCAATTCTTCGGGAAGCACATATGCAGCAAGTTTATTCAACAAGGCTGCATGCCGAACCCTATCGAAGGTTTCAGAGACGTCGAAAGCTATTGCTCTAGATCCCCCATGTTTTTCCATCGTTGATGTACAAACACGAGTGACGTAGACGAGCAGACCTCCTGTCGATCTTTGCCTGCGAAAACCATACTGACGGTCGTTAATAATTCCCTGCAACTCAAGATATTTGATGAGTTCATAGTTTATGACTCTCCATCACTTTGGACATAATGGGAAGAAGTGCAACAGGGTGGTAGTTTTGAGGGTAAGGATTTCTTTCCTTTTTTTTTGGGATCGGTTGAATTCTCGCTATTTTCCAGCTGCTCGGAAAAGTCTGGCTTTCATAAGAAATCTGAAACAGACGGTTAATGGGTGCCAGTTCGGGAGCACACTTTCTCAGAACGATTGGCGGTATTTCGTCTAGACCAACTGCCATCTTGCAGTTTAGCTGCTCGAGAGTCCGTCTCACAGTGCGGGCTCTGAACTTGATTTCTGCCACGGAAGAATTTGTAGGTGGAATGTTCGGTGGTATTGCGTTAGATGAATCTAGCACAGAATTCTTTGACAACAAGAGAGCAAAGAGATCGGTTTTCTCTTTCGGAGATGATGCTATACTTCCGGCTTCTCTAACAAGAGGCGGAAACGCAGATTTGCAGAAATTGGCACAGACAGCCTTTTCCATAGACCAGAATTGTTTAGTCCCGCTTGCCTGTTCGAGGAGTTTATTAGTTACTCCTTCGTTGAAATTGGCCTTTGCTCTTGCAATTGTCAGATTGCATACGTTCCGTATTCGTACGAAGGTTGTTCTTGTTTCCTCAGTTGGATTCATCTTCTATGACTTGTAAGCTCCGCTCTTGGCTGCGGAGGCTCTTTCGCAGTCTTTATTGAACCATGGATTTTGTGCTGTTGTTCTTTTCATGGAATGAGGGATGTAGAGATCTATTCCTGCATGAATGATTTCTGTAAATCTAACATAACCTTGGACGTATTCCTTCAATTAAACTGAAAAAATCAGTTTTAACTTGTGAAATAATATTTAAAATATTCTGTTTCAGGACAGTTTGTGGATTTCAAAACGTCCAGATCTGAAACCAATAATAATTCGAAGATGAATTTCCTGACAAGTAACTGTAGTAAACGAATATACCTACTAGAAAAGAAGAAAAACGAGAAGTCAGATTCAATTCACTTTAATGGTAATTGATTTCGCACTTTTTCTGTCGCAATTCTGACCGGAATCGCTTAGGATGAAGATTATGAGATGGGTCTCGTATTCAGAGATCGAAATGCAGTATTTGAAAGATTTCCGGTCGTATAATTTTTCGAATTTCTGGGTGAAAATCGTAAGTTTTGGGATAAAATCGCGAATAACTCGGAAACGATGCATTTTAGGTATAGAGAAACCTATAACAAATCGATGCCTATTAATATTACGAGTTAAATAGTGTTTGAATTGTGGAGGCCGTTACTTGATGTAGATCCATGATATAAATGAGATAAAACACAAGGTTTAACTTTGATCTACACTTTATTTGAAAAAATTCGACGACGTTTCGCTGACACAGCAGCTTTATCAAGAATGAAAAATAGAATGAAGAGTATGGTATTATAAATAATTTCAAATAAAGTGTAGATCAAAGTTAAACCTTGTGTTTTTATCTCATTTATATCATGGATCTACATCAAGTAACGGCCTCCACAATTCAAATGTTGAAGAAAGCGAATACAAGCTTTTTGGCCCTTTGGTATTTTAAGTTGTTACTTAAAATGCTATAACATCCCAAAACCTGTGGTTTTTAACCACGTGTTTGAAGAGTGAAGTGTGTCCTAAGTACATCAAACTCAAGACCAACAACAACAGTTATGCAGCTCAAGAGCAGTTATCTCTGGACAGAAGATATGGATCAAATCAGAATGCAAGATTTTGTACCACAAGCGAGACATCTACAATATTTATCTCAAGGTAATTCATACCGAGTTATTGTACAGACTTCATCCACTTGAATTCGATTCATTAGATTACAATAATAGATTCAAAATTAGATCAATAATACATAATAAATATACCATCCAATACCGCAAATTAAAGTTTCTCGTGTCACGAAAACCGAAACCTACTCCACGTAAAACTAAATTTTCTGACCATCAATTTTTTGATAGATTCGTTAACCTTTCTGATACTAATTTCACAACTGATGAAACAAATCTCTTGGAGAAAGGTTTCAAACACAATATTAAATCAAACAAGATAAAATCTGATTTAGAGGAACTTGGCATAGATACTGAAATTTCTCTGAAAAATATTCCTAATAACACTCACCTTAAATATTTAGCATCTAACATTATAAAAAATGAATCATTAGCTGACTTTAAACCGAGTAAAGAACAAAATATTTTAAAGGCCATCAAACAAAAATCTCAACTAAATGAAGTTATTTTTACAAAAGCAGATAAGGGTAATACTGTTATTGTGTTAAATAAAATGACTACCTATTTAAAACTCTAAATTTCATTTCGTCCGAAACTATACAATTTTAAACAAAGATCCAACTATTAAATTCCAGAAAAATATTAAAATTGCAATAAATGACGCAAAATCTTTAATTAAAGCAATAGATAAATACAAATTAATTTTACCAAACCCTCAACCACCTCAACTGTATTCACTCATTAAATTGCATAAAGTAAATAACCCCGTTAGACCAGTCGTATCTTACGTTACAGCCCCAGCCGTGAAATTGTCGCACTACCTTATAGATATTATTAAAAATTATTGTTCATTCAAATCAAAATTTTCTATAAAAAATTCATTCGAATTGATAAATAACATAAAAAACGTTAACCTACCACCTAACGCAAAACTTATTTCGTTTGATGTTGAGAATTTATACCCAAGTGTTCCTCCAGGTGATGTCAGAATATTAATCGAAAACATGTTGAATTCGAATCATGTTAACCACATAATCAAATCAGAAATATTGAATCTGTTGGACGTTTGCATTGAACAAAATTATTTTTCTTTCAACAACATCTATTACAGTAGTGAAAATGGTTTGATCATGGGAAATCCTTTGAGTCCACTTTTAGCAGAGATTTTTATGAATAATATTGAACAGAAAATTCATACACATCCACTCATTTCCAAATTTCTTTATTGGTATAGATATGTTGACGACATCTTAGTATGTTTCATTGGAACTACTCATCAATTAGACTTATTTGTTAATTTCATTAATTCCATCCATTTAAACATTAAATTCACGATAGAAATTGAACAGAACGATTCCATAAATTTTTGGACTTAAAAATCACTAAACAAAATAATAATCATGTTTTTTCGGTCTTTCGTAAACCAACACATACTGATACAATTATACATAACTACTCATTACATCCCATTCAACACAAAGTTGCAGCTTTGAACAGCATGGTACATTGGTTACTCAATTTACCTTTATCAGTAGAATATAATAAAGAGTTAAACATCATCAAACAGATAGCCATTAATAATTCATATAATCCGGATATGATAGACCTAATCATTCGTAAAAACTCTATCAAAAAGCAATAAATGAAGTATATCCTATTCATAAAGACTATAAAATATTCAACAGTTTAACATTCTGCGGTTCTGCAAGTACAAATATTAAATCCTTTCTCGTCAAACAAAATCTTAATATAGCTTTCAAAACTTCTAATAACTTAGGTAAACATATTAAAAATAATAAATCTCGTGTTGAAAAATCAAGTAAATCAGGAATCTATAAACTCAATTGCGGTTCTTGTGATAAAATTTATATCGGTAGGACCTATAGGAGTTTTGGCATAAGAACATCTGAACATAAACGTAGCTTCGACAAAAATAAATCTGATTCAAATTATTCAAACCACCTAATAAAAGAAAACCATTCATTCAATAAAAACTTTGACATATTACATATAAAATCAAAAGTTCAAAATTAGATCTCCTAGAAGCATTAGAAATAAATAGATACAAACATTCGGACAAGCTTTTGAATGAACAGGTAGATTTGAATTACTCACCCCTACTTAACTTGTTCAATTAGTTTTTATTACCTTTCATACTAACTGTACAATGGCTCGGTGTGGATTTTCCTGTTATTCATCCAACTTGTTCTACGATTTGTTTATAATACCATACTCTTCATTCTATTTTTCATTCTTGATAAAGCTGCTGTGTCAGCGAAACGTCGTCGAATTTTTTTCAAATAAAGTGTAGATCAAAGTTAAACCTTGTGTTTTTATCTCAGTTAAATAGTGTGTGCAAAAATAGATATTCTAATTTGAAAAACCGGACTTTTGTACCTTTGAATATACTACGATTTGCCACATGCTTTTGAAACACCCTGTATACCGTGGAGCCCCTAAATGCATTGAATTCTGCTGAATGAGCCTTTTTATTTTCAAGGAGCTAGAAATAATCGATATTCATCTTTAGTATTTTTATGATGCCTTCTAAGGGACAACCAAAATTCGCAAAATTCCGATTGTTAAAATCGTACCTTCCTTTCGATTGATTTCAGGTCGCAATGATATGAGAGAAAATTGTTCAGCATTTAATTTTCTACAAGACAACTTTCGGTTTAACCGGAAGTGCCACAGCATTGAAAATATTTTCAGAACTTAGTTCGAATAACATTCAAGACAACAACAAAAATGTCTCCATTCGGTCATTTCTTTCTCCATATATTTTTGATATCCCAACTCTCGTGAACACCCGGTGTAGCTATTAAATAAAGACTGATTGTTTTCCAACTTTCAGTTATCAATTCAAAATCTGAGCTTGCAAAATTCCCACTTCTTTAGGAGTTTCAGTTGAAATCCACCCTCTAGGAGGAATATATCTGCCAAAAGTATGCAGCACTTATAGTTTCTGAAAGTTCGTGATAATTAGTGAGTATTACACTTTCATATATTGTATGAAGAGTGGATTCTTTGCTCTCAGCTGATATTGAAACTATCACTCGCTGCATAATTTAAACCCCAACGATGCTAAAACTGAATCATATATTCGTATATGTCTTTAACGTAATCCTGTGTTTGAAAATATTGATATATAGTAATAATATAGTAATATTTCTTCTTCATTCTTCAAAGAACATCAAAGATACTTGTCTAATTCAGTGATATTAAGAGATCTTGAAGCTCATTGATTACAACTCGTTTGAATCAATTCAAACGAGTCTTATTTGATACAATAACAAATTAAGATACCATGTTAAAGCCCTTTTCATGCATTTGGTGAGCATCCACCATGTATAAATGAGATTTAAACTAACCGTCGCGGAGGTGCGGGATCAGGCACAACAATAATTCTTTGAGGTATAGGAGGTCTTGCAGGAGGTCCTGGTTCTGGTATTTCTTCTTTTTCTTTATGTCGTCCCCCTCTGCAAATATATTAAACAAGCATCAATAACAATCAATTCAATGTTTCGAGAAAAGAAAATCGCCATTTCAATATTTAGAGCTCTTTTGAACAAACCTATTAAATTAAAAATAAATATCGGAATCCAACCTAAATTTATATCAATTCAAAATATGAAAAAACTTATGATTATGATTACCTATCCTAGGAGAAAAATGAAATAGCTACACGCCAGTTATCTCACCTGGGTGGTGGTTCCACAACTTGACTAAGGGTGCGACCTTCTTGAATCTGTTGAAAGTTTCTACGTAATGTATCACCTCCAGGAGCTTGAATAATACTACTTGGTTCTCCAGCGATTTGAGGTTCTTCTTCCTCGTTTTCGGAACCAGAATACCTATAGCAAAATAATAATTTCAAGACAAGAATAAGTGCAATTAAATAAAATGTCGAATATAATGAATACTAACATAGTATCCAAAAGTAAGAATAACTTTTCGAAATTATTAACTTATTTGATGATAATAAGAAATTAAACTATGTATTATACTATTACATGAGATTTATCGAAAACAGGATATATCAACACATTCTTTCAAAAGATTTGTAGATGTGTCTGAAGTTTGAAACTCTTGATTTAAACTCGTCAAAATCTCTGAACAATATAACCACTAGGATCTTATTGAAATTTTCTTGAAAATTTGAAATAATTTTCTTTTCGGTTTTTGTACTACGTATTTCACTGATTTGACTGCTGACAACTTCTTCTTCTTATGACGCCGTCTCCAAACGAAGGTTGGCGATCCAATTGGCAATAATTGTTTTCGACACTGCAGCTCTAAAAATTTCAGTGGACGTTCTTCCAAACCACCTCCGTAGATCTTTCAGCCATGAGTTCTGGCGTCGTCCAACTGATTTTTTTCCTTGGACTTTCCCCTCAATAATCAGGCGAAGGATCTCATATTTTTTGCCGCGCATGATGTGCCTGATGTACTGGAGCTTTCTCTCTTTGATGGTTCTCATCAACTCTCGTGATTTTCCCATTGTATTTAGGGCGTCGATGTTTGTCCGTCTTTCCATCCAAGAGATACGCAATATTCTACGGTATAGATACATTTCGAAAGCGTCTATGCGTCTCTCCATTTCTGGATTAAAAGTCCAACTTTCACATCCATAAGTAAGGACAGGAAAAACATAACAACCAAGTAGTCGCATACGAAGCTGAAGATTAAGTCCGCGGTTGACGAAAAGGTCTCTCATGCCAACGAAAGTTTTACGGGCTTGTTCGATTCGAGATTTGATCTCTATTTTCGGGTCACTTTGGTCGTTCACCGTGGCTCCTAAATACCGAAACGAATGCACTTGTTCCACAGGTTGGTTGTTAATGCGTATTACAGCCTCCACTGCTTGCTTAGAAAACTTTTAGTTTTGTTAACGTTAACAGATAGTCCAAAGCGTTGGCTATGCTCTACAATAAGGTTCATGGCTCTCTGCAAGTTTTGAAGGTTGTTAGCTAGTACCACGGTGTCGTCCGCGTAGCGGATATTACTAAGTAGTTTTCCATTTATTCTAATGCCCGTGTCTATGTTTCCAAGTGCTTCTTTGAATATTGCTTCTGAGTAAATGTTAAACAATAGATGCGACAGCACACAGCCTTGACGTACACCTTTTTCCGTATTGCTACCTGTTCAGATGTTAGCCCATTAACTCTCACTTGTGCAGTTTGGTGCCAATAAAGGTTTGTAATAATGCGTAAGTCTTCTGCATCAACCCCGGTATTTTTAGAATTTCCGCCATTTTTTTATGTGAAACGCAGTCAAAAGCCTTCCGATAGTCAACAAAGCAGGCGTAAACATCGACATTCATGTCTCTACATCTTTGGGTGAGTACATTAAGAGAAAAGAGAGCCTCACGCGTTCCTAGGCCATTTCTGAAACCGAACTGAACTGGATCGATTTCTCGCTCACATTTGGTGTAGATTCGAGTATGTATAATTCGTAGAAAGGTTTTCAGAACATACGACATTAGGCTAATCATTCTGTAGTCATCACAATTTGTCGCATTGTCGCTGACAACTGGCAGAATATTTATTTGGCGATCTTGAAAACTTTTTCTTATACTCGAAGAATAATATGAGTTGTTTTGAATTATTATTTGCGTTCTTCATAATTGAATTTCTATGTACAAAGAAGTATGATTAAATAATATATTTTCGAATATAATCTAGAACTTTTTATTTCTATTATTTATTAAATGTCGCCCCAACTGTAGGAAGTTCAGGTTTTAGAAGTGAATGTATCTCTTTGAATTAGAAGTAGTTAATAGTCTTGAAATTTGTTTGGTCAATGAGCCGGAATCCATAAAATAATACTCGAAGGAGCCTGAACATAACAATGAACGAGGTAATATATTAGAGGGCAAGATTGTGTTTTGTTTTTCTTTCAAGAATATGTCAAAAGATCGTAGGATGAGATGAACAATTCAAATAAGCAAAAAAATACAGCGTGTCCTATTTGAAAATCGAAAGTTGGTATAGTTTCCGGCACAACCGGAAAAGGAATGTCAAACATATTCAAAATGTTGTCTTCTATCCGATTCCCAAATTTCATCAAAATATTCCAAATAGAAAAAAAGTTACAGGGATGGCCTTACACCAGGTATAGGGTGTAAGGCTTTTAAGATACACTGTATAATGTAAAAATAATTTTAAAAAGTACCTATAATAGCTCCTCATATATCCCAAAAGAGCAATAATCTTATAGTCCCGTATTTAGGTCAAAATATTCCGTGTCGTATAGCGTGGACTACTCTGTATATCAAAATTTAGTGTATTAATTTTATTAGTGTATGTTAGGTCTAAAAAGTGAATCAGATTATCGACTTCTCTCTCTGTATTTTCAATTTGATTTTGGGATCAATGCTATCGACGTAAGTGAAAAACTGATCTAGTTGTCTGGCGGTTCTTATAAAACATTCTAGGATATCGTCTACATATGTATACCAAAAATGTACTAATTTTAATTTGAAAGAATTGAATATTGATGTCTTCAATATACACCATGAAAATGTAAGCGAGTAAAGGACTCAATAGAAATCCCATCGGTAGACCGTGAGGTTGTTCATAAAATTTATTATTGAATTTGAAATTAATCTGTTGTAGGCACATTTTGAGCAAAACAAGAAATCATTTGGTAGAACCGTATTAAAATGGGATTTGTTTAAGATGTCTGAGACTCATGGAAGGCATTCATCTTCTGGAATGTTGGAAAACATGTTATCTACATCAAAACTTATCAACAATGATTTAATTGGGGTTTGAACCTATTTCAATTTTTGTGTTAATTGAATTGAGTTCTATATTGAATATTTAGGTGTGAAATTTGTTGAATTTTTGAATACAAGATTTAATAATTTGCCAATTTTATGTATTGAGCTGTTCATGAATGACACTAGTGGTCGTATTAGAGCATTGTCTATGTGATTTTTATTAGGCCGTAAAGTTTTGGAGATCCGTGATTCATTTTTATGAAATAATTGACTGGTTTTCTTAGTATTATCGGTGAAATTTCTTTTTGAGCTGAAGTTGCAATCCTGATTTTCAATAAATCTCTTCAACATAGTTTAATTTCTTATTATTATCATGATTAACTATCACATAGTAAAGGCGGAGTTAATAAACTATTAACTTATTCATTCTCTTTTACATGCTATGAGTATGGAAATTAGACATTTTGATGAGTTTGAAATGTCTAAGAACCAGTTAATAAATGAAAAACATTTGCTTTGCTAACCTGTAGTCTTCTCTCTCTTTTTCTTGTTTCCTTTTCTTACAACGATCAATGTGATCTTTGAGTTGAATTCGAACCTGACGCTCAGTTGGCTGATCCTTAATGAAAGGGTGCTTCAATAACTGTTCCGTATATGGTCTTTCGTGGTAATCTTTAACTAATACTGTTTCAATAAAACCTGAAAGAAAAAAATTGGATTAGTCAATAACGAATTTACATTTATATTTTCGAATGTGCAATATCTAAGCATTTAAATTCAAAGTGCTTCTGGACATTTTCGAAACTTACCATGAAATTTTTTGTTCCATTTTTTACTCTTTAGCCTCGGTGGTGGATTTCTTGGTATCAAAAAAAGGGCTCTCATAGGATGTAACTCACAGAGAGGCGGTTGCGATTCGGCCATTTCCAGAGCTGTTATACCTAATGACCATAAATCGCTTCTGTTGTCATATGTTGCTTCGGGATTCTCATCACACGCAATCACTTCTGGCGCCATCCAATATGGTGTTCCTATGAATGTGTTCCTTCGACCAATCGTTCGGTCCAACTGAGCAGAGACACCGAAATCAACTGAAAAACATGCACTTTTAATAAGAAAGCTTCTTTTCGATTAATAATTTGAAATGTTCATTAACTTCAAGTAGTTAAAACAATAAATTTGTCAGAAGTATTCCAAACCTTTTGGAAATCAATATATATTATATTTCGAGTGGTATTATTTATATGTGCACCTTGCATGCTCTCTTCAACTGTCGAAAGGGGGACCTCTCTCCACTGTTCCATGGAGGCGACCTCAGTTCCTCATAAACCCATGTCCCTTCATCATTTACAATGCGGTTTATAATTGTGGAGTCGGAACTGACTCGTTCTAGAATGTCCTCAGCGACCTCTACGCGATTCAATTTTAGAAGGAAATTCAGATGTCTTAGAACTGGTCGAACGGCAACGCGTTTATGCGAAAACAAATGTTATAAATGGTACGAATTGATTCGTGAGAAACAGAAAGTTCATTGTCAATTTCTCTCAAATTCAAATGACGATTTTCAATTAACATTTCCATCCATTATCGATGTAAACTCCAGTTTAAGATGTTGATGGCCGGCAAGAGCGAGGTAAATCTTCCATCACATCTCGGCTGTTGATTGCACTGTACCACTAATATGCACATGATTTTGATTCATCTAAGACTTCTGTAACATTTTCAGCGATTCGGCACACGAAACTCCATTCGTAATACAAAATTTGAGACAAATTCTGGCTGACAAAATCGAGCACCATAAACCTAAATGAAATCGCGTTCAAACTCCGCGTCAGTATAGAAAACAGGTGTGCCAACTTAGCAACAACAAAATTTTTACAATCGTTCCAAGCAGATTTTTTAAATAATTAATTCCCGGTACTTGTTTGACAGAATCGTTATATGGTATCATTCATATTGATAAATTATGTCAGAAGTTGAAAACAAGAAACAATATACTATATAAATTAGTTGGATCTAATTGGGGCGCCATAGTCTCTACTTTGCGAACTACTGCTTTAGTTTTAGTATATTCAGCAGCAGAATATTGCTGTCAGGTGTGGTTGAATAGTGCTCATGTCAATAAGATTGAATCTCAGTTGAACTGTTCTATGAGAGTTATAAGTCGATGTATCAGTTCAACTGCTGCCCCATGGCTTCCGGTTATTTGTAAAATAGTTCCTTCCCATATTCGCAGGAAATTAGCTCTTAAATCGTCTTGGGATAAGTATCACTCATTTCAAGAAGTTTTTTCAATAATACACGATCTTCAAAATCCACCCAACCTGTGATTGAAATCTAGGAAACCTATTTGGTCGATTGACTTTTTGCGTACACGGGTGAAGACTGTTGATCTTTGGAAAACTGAATGGCAAGAAGCTGATGTTTTCAATAAAGTTCTCATAGAGGATCCTTCCAAACGGGTTGAAGGTTTCGATATAAGTAGGAAAAATTGGTGTACATTAAATCGTCTCGGGACAGGACATGGTCGTAGTAATAGTATGTTGTCCAAATGGAATACTGTAGAAAGTCCGGCATGTGAATGTGGCGCAGCTGAAGAAACAATAAGACATTCAGTCCTCGATTGTCCTATTTACCATCTTACCGGTGGTTTTTAAGAAATTCATTCCGTTTCACATAATTTCATTAACTGGGTAGAGAATTTTAAGTCTATTTAGGAGATTAGTTTTGAATCTTGAGGTTATTATGGGCTACACCCCCGAATGGTGTATGAGATGTTCCCTGTTGAAAAACAGCGGAGCATTAGTTAAGTTCTTAGATAAGGCACCCCCTTAGGGCTTTATTTCCATGGTGTATGAGATGTTTCCTGTTGAAAAACAGCGGAGTATTAGTTAAGTTCTTAGATAAGGCAAGGGCTTCACCCCTGGAAGGCTTCATTCCCAAAAGGTGTATGAGATGTTCCCTGTTGAAAAACAGCGGAGCATTAGTTAAGTTCTTAGATAAGGCACCCCCTTAGGGCTTTATTCCCATGGTGTATGAGATGTTCCTTGTTGAAAAACAGCGGAGCATTAGTTAAGTTCTTAGATAAGGCACCCCCTTAGGGCTTTATTCCCATGGTGTATGAGATGTTCCCTGTTGAAAAACAGCGGAGTATTAGTTAAGTTCTTAGTTAAGGCAAGGGCTTCACCCCCGGAAGGCTTCATTCCCACAAGGTGTATGAGATGTTCCCTGTTGAAAAACAGAGGAGCATTAGTAAAGTTCTTAGATATAAGAGTTAGGTATTTTGATGAAATATTTTTCTGCTTGTTTTTCTTTCTCCATTGTTACAGGTTTTTTCCTGTCCCAAAACCCTTTCCTTTTCACCCTTGTCTTCGTGAAGAAGTCCTGGAAATCATAGAGTGCAAGATGAGAATGAGAGAATGAAGCTGCTAAGCAGAAAAAATTTTCAGTACTCTTTTTGTACACACGACACTAACAAAACATAAACAGACAAGCTATTGCTGGTCTTGTGCAATAGCGACAGGGAAACGAGTTTTTTCCTCGGGTTTTTCACTCGTTTATTGAATCATACTCAAGATAGTACGGTTCCCCTGTTACATTTCCTGTGCTCACACTTTAGAGGCAATCGTAGGAGGCGTTTAGATGCTTGATTAAGGAACGGACATGGTCTGTTTTTTCCGATGGTATTCTATTTATTCGCTTGTTTTTTTACGATTGTGTTTTTCTGACACACACTAAAATTATAGATATAAGCATTTCTAGTAAATACAGAATTTATTATTCTTAGTTCCTTATCCTGGTTTGTTGAATAAAGTTCAATACATTATATTTGAATGTCAAATAGAACAAAATGAATGTAGGAATATTTCAATATAATCAACCCTTAATTGTTCCTGATGAGATTCGTATAGAAAATGTTTGAAACTCATGGTGTATTGAAAAAGATGTAAACCAAACCTCAAAACGTCTACCAAAATTCAAATATAATGTATTGAACTTTATTCATCAAACCAGGATAAGCCAAGGAACTAAGAATATATATATATATATATATATATATATATATATATATATATATATATATATATATATATATATATATATATATATATATATATAAATATATACAGTGTGTTCCAACGAAAATTTGACCCCCTATAACTCCGAAATGAGTAACATTAGCGAAAACACCAAGACACATCGATTCTTGTTTCGAGGGGAGCATTTTCGAAATAATTCGAAACTTCTCAGATCAACCCCTACCCCAGCAACCCTAACTTTGAAATTCATCATAGGAATAAGGGTCGAGTGGCACCTTACTGAAAAGGTCTGTCAATTCTCCACCTTGATATGTCATTTTAGAATTTTAAATTAACATACAGGGTGTCCCAACCAAGGGTGAAGTTGAATTCTGGAAATCCCAAATACTAAATGAAATAGATTTATTTTGGCATAATGCAAGCGCAGGTTTATGCTCGGTCTAGAAAAACGACCTACACTTGTGAATTTGGAGTTGGTGCAATCAACCCCTATTTCCAGCATCCCCAACTCAAAAATCATTCGATCGATAATAGGTCAAGTGGCACCTCGTTGGAAAGGTACTGCAATTTTCTCTTCGAATTTGGTATTTTCGAAATTCAGAATCATCATACAGGGTGTCCCGAAGCAGGAACATTGAAAATCCAAATAACTTTTTGAAACTGGTTCATTTCGGTATACGAGAACATGTTTGATTCGAGAATAGGACTTTCTTGTGTGGTTATAGAATTTTGCAATCAACCCCTTCCATTCAGCATCCCCAACTTGAAAATCATACAAATAATTCAAGTGGCATATCTTCAGAAAGGTTTTTGAATTCCAGAATGATTAAAGCATTTCATTCAGTTCGGCTCTCCATACAGGATGTCGCTTTCGAAAAATTCAATATCGTCATTTGAAATTATCAACTAAAATTAATTCGAAACTGTTAAAAGTATTGGGGTACGATGTGTTGAGCATCAATTACGAAGAAATAAAGCTGATTTCTGCATTGAAAATGTTCACATTTTTTCATTTCCATCTGGCGTGCAGTCATCTGTTATTTCTCATTTTGCAATGAAATATTATTATTATTCAGATCAGTTCCTCATTATTGTTGTTGTTCGTCAGTTGAAATTAATCTGAAAATGGTTTATTCCACTGAGGAAAGGGTCGAAATTGTATCGACGTATTTTCGAAATAACTGTTGTGCCAAAGAAACGGCAAGGATATTCGATAGGAACCATCCTGAAAGAGAAAGGGGAGTCAGTCACCAGTACGTTAAATATTTGGTTGACAAATTCCTAGCTACGGGTTCGGTGGCAAACATAAAAACATGAAGTGGCATGTCCTGTCAGAAATGAGGCAACGGAAGTGGCAGTAGCGGGTCATCTACAAATGGAGAATACTACTTCGATCAGAAAACTATCTCGTCTGACTGGTGTATCAGCTACAACTGTCCATAGAATCGTGAAACATCACAAATTTCACCCCTACAAGGTAAAATTAGTGCATGAAATAAACGAAGATGATCCAGATCGTCGTTTACAGTTTTGTGAAAATCTAAGTGAAAACCTAAACGCTAATCCAAATTTTCTGAATAACATCTGTTTTTCTGATGAAAGCACCTTTATGCTCAGTGGTGAAGTGAATAGACATAATTGTCGATATTGGGACACACAGAATCCTCATTGGTTTAGAGAGGCCCACACGCAAAGGCCTCAGAAGTTGAACGTTTGGGCAGGAATTTTGGCAATCATCTAGTTGGGCCTTTCTTTATTGAGGGTAATCTGAATGGAAATGGCTACCTACAGTTGTTAGAGGAACACATACATCCTAGATTGACAGAAATTTTACAGAACGATCCAACTCTTTCTGAGGACGAAATGCGTTTTCAACAAGACGGTGCTCCTCCGCATTATGATGCTCGGGTGCGCCAATATTTAGACGAAAATTTCCCAGGAAGGTGGATTGGTAGAAGAGGACCTGTTGAGTGGCCAGCCAGGTCACCAGATTTAAATCCCTAGATTTTTTTTGTGGGGCCATCTAAAATCTAAAGTTTATGCCACAAGACCAGAAAACCTGGAGGAGCTGCGGATGAGGATTATCACAGAATGCCGACTTTTGACTCCTGAAGTTTTCGCTAATGTGAGAAGAGAGTTCGAAAATCGTCTGTATAACTGTATGGAGGTGGGCGGAGTTCATTTTGAACAATTGTTGTAATAATCAAGTTAGTTTTTGTTTTCAATTGAATACAAGTTCAATAAATCTCGTTTTCCTGTTTAGATGAGCATCCAATCAGTTTCTCCATCATCCCTCATCCTGATCCTCACGCCAGAAAACCTCGATTGCCAAACTGAAACCAATGCCTCAGTGATTCAGAAAATAGAAAAATCTTTCTGGAACTTTGCCACTCAACCTGTAATCACTTGTATGATTTTTTGAGTTGGGGATGCTGAATGGAAGAGATTGATTGCAAAATTCCATATTCACGCAAGAGAGTCTTATTCTCGAATCAAACATAAACATGTTCTCGTATTATACCGAAATGAACCAGTTTCAAAAAGTTATTTGGGTTTTCAGTGTTCCTGCTCCGGGACACCCTGTATGCTGATTCTGAATCTCGAAAATACCAAATTCGAAGAGAAAATTGAAATACCTTTCCAACGAGGTGCCACTTGACCTATTTTCGATCGAATGATTTTTGAGTTGGGGATGCTGGAAATAGGGGTTGATTGCACCAACTCCAAATTCACAAGTGTAGGTCGTTTTTCTAGACCGAGCATAAACCTGCGCTTGCATTATGCCAAAATAAATCGATTTCATTTAGTATTTGGGATTTGCAGGAATTCAACTTTACCCTCGGTTGGGACACCCTGTATGTTAATTTAAAATTCTAAAATGACAAATCAGAATGGAGAATTGACAGACCTTTACAGTAAGGTGCCACTCGACCCTTATTCCCTATGATGAATTTCGAAATTAGGGTTGCTGGGGTAGGGGTTGATCTGACAAGTTTCGAATTATTTCGAAAATGCTCCCCTCGAAACAAAAATCGACGTGTCTTGGTGTTTTCGCTAATGTTACTCATTTCGGAGTTATAGGGGGTCAAATTTTCGAATACATATATATATATATATATATATATATATATATATATATATATATATATATATATATATATATATATATTTCTATTTATTCATTACCTGGATACTTCACCTAGGTAAAAAAAAGTCTTCGAAATCTGTAATGGATATTGATTGGTTCAGTGTAGAGATTTCTACCTTATATAGTTTGCACATACATGAGGACTACCGTCTCATTAAAATATGATAAGAATATATCCATAATATAAACTTCTCCAACTCTGTACACAGAACAATTGTACTTCGAGTAGAATTTGTATGTTAACCTATGCAAGAACTCTATCAATAGATGGAGATTCACTTAACTGCAATGCTCCAATATGTAAATCACAAACGTAATTATAATTCCACTTACCCAACTTGACTTCAGCATTGTCGGTCAGCAAAACGTTCTGGCCCTTTATATCCCTGTGTATGACTTTGTTTGAATGTAAATAGGATAAGCCTCTCAGAATTTCCCTGCATATGTATGCTATCCATTCCTCCTTCAAGGACTGGCCCTTCGTAGATTTAACTAAGTCTGTCACGGAACCTAAAACAAGGAAATTTTCGCTTGAATCATGATTCATTTATACAGGAAGAGAATCGATTCAATGATCATTATTGGCGATGATTCGAGGCTTAAATCATTTTGAATATACCGGGTGGTTCACTAGGTTCACGACGGAAAATTAGACATATTTCATCATATATGCTGTAGTGATTACAAACTAAAAATATTTTAGTGTTCCATAATAACGTTACATAACAAAGTTATGAGTTTTTGAATGGGATATCCTATATTTTGTTTCATTTTTGACGTTGTGAGGAAAATAAAGGTGAGTTTGTTTAAAATTACATATACCTACGAGATATGTCAATTAAGTTGGCAATGCTGCGGCAGTTAATAACTCTGCAGCGTTCGCATTGGTTTCTTTCGGAACAGAATTCATTTCTGCGTCAGCCTGTGCAAGTTTCATGTTGATCGGTTGTATACTTCGTGTTTTATTGTCCTTTGAACATCGATCTGTTTTGACCCACTGTCGTGAAGATGAGTGATAAAACAACTGAGCAAAGAATAGTGATTAGATTTTTGGTGAAACGCGGTGCTTCCAACAGTGGGTTCATGGGTGGCGCCGGTGCATCAAACTCGAGGAAGACTATTGCGAAGGAATATAAGGTATTTTCCAGTATTTATGTCCTTTCCGGACCGTCCAGGCACTTTTCCGCGACACACCTCGTATCTTGAATAGTTTCTGACATACACTCCCCACAAAAATGGTCGCTTCACCCTACTTTTACGACAATACTATATAAACTTTTAGGTTGGTCATTCAAGAGTCGCTTCGTAACTTTCAGAAGTGTATAATAAGAAGATATCATTCAAACGAGATGAGTTTATCATGGAAAATATCAACAATTTTCGAGTTAATGAAAAATTAAAAAATTCTACCATCTTCAAACATTCGCGAAGAGATCAATCAACTAGCATCGAATGGTTACTAATCATTTTCAAAATCGAGTGTTTCCTCCCTGGGCCCTAATTACTGCTAGTATACGTCTCGGAAGCCCCTCGAACAAATTTTGGATGTACTCTTGAGTCACTGAGTTCCAAATTTCAGGAAGCAGATTTTCTAGTTGTTGGAGTGTTCTACAAGGCATCCTACGTTGCTGAATTTGCCACCCCATGTTGTCCCAAACATGTTCTATGGGATTCAAGTCGGGACTTCTGGCTGGCCATCTTAAAATATCAATTTCGGCATTTTGCAGAAATTTTGTAACTACTCTAGCTGCATGAGGCCGAGCATATAAATGAAGTTTTCGCCAATCAATGGGCCAAAGGGTACAACCTGGGGTTCAAGGTTAGATTTCTTGCAACAGGATGCTCTCTGATGAAACGCGGGCCGGTAGAAGCCACGCTTGGTCTGATATCGTCTTCTCTGAGCATGTTCCTAACAGTTTGCAATGAAATATGCACATTTATGGAAAGGGCAAGTTCTCTTAGTGCATTTAAACGAAGCCAACGATCATCAACTGGTGTTGTTATCCGATTTCTTCCCTGTCCGGCCCTTCTTCCATATTTCCCTGTTTCGTGGTACCGATTAATTGTTCTTGAAATAGTGCTTTGGTTAACATTGAACAAGTTAGCCACGTAACATTGGCTTCGCCCCTCCTCTAGAAGTGTTACAATTCTTACCCTTCATGATCACTCAAATAGCGTCCAGGACGTTCAGCAGACATTACAATAAATTCAAATCAACAAGAAACACAGAAAACTTGCATTAATTTAGCGTGAAAACTGAAGAGAAAATGAATGCATATTGATAGTTAAATAAACTCATTCTTGTTTCAGACGTGTTTGAGATCATATGGAAACAAATGTTACTACATAGATAAGATTTTCTTCCCCTCATATGTCCAAAAACATATGTTGACAAAGAAACTGCGATGGAGCTGCTTGATCGATTGTTGAATTCAGAATACCAGGTGATGCGACAATTTTTATGGTGTGTGTACTAGACATTTCCTGAAATTTGAGGACCTTTAAAAAAAATTTGTGCCCTCGATATTGATTTCAAAGTTTCAGATGTACAAATATTGTGATAGTATTTGTTGTTGATTAAACATATGACACGTTTTGTTGATCTATGTTACACAGGATAATTATTTCACTGTTTTTTTTCAAATGTCATACTCTACTTCTAAAGGGTCGAATAAATAGTACATTTCAATGCCTTTCTACACTTCGAAAGTCTGTATTCTAGTGCATCGTTATTGGCTTTCCAGACGATTCAATGATTTGGGAAATGTGATTTTAGTACTTATTGGTAGTTTAAACAAGACGTAACATGTGCGGTTGTAATGGTAGATCAGCAATACGTCCTTTGTGAAAGATGCTTGATGTAGGATTTTTGATATTGAGAAATGTGACAATGTGGGATTTAATAGTTTGAATTGAATGATTTCAATTGACTCAATTATATGGTTATTTTAGCAGATTTAGGAAATCTTTGCTGATTTGACATCGAGGTAATATTGTTTATGACATAATTAATTTACTTCAGACACATCATTATTTTTTCACTTTTTTCTATTCTTTGAAAGGTTCGAATGATTTTTCTCAGTGGAAGTTTTCTTGTTCGTCCAAATTATACAAATATTTTCGAGAAGACAATGTAAAATATGCGATCGTTATACTCATTTATGATATATTTTCTCCATGATACGAACTTAATCATTTCGTCGATTATATAAAAAAACCGCAATGATTAATATTTGTTTGTGTGTTAATATCGCAAACTAAAAACCCAAAGTTCCTTATTGAACTCGTAGTTTAAATACCAATGAAAAAATTCAGATTTTTGTTTCGCATTGCTACCATCTGCACAGCCTAGATAAAAGCCCTTACACCATCCGGCTCGTGGCATATAAACTGCGGGCCAAGATTCTCTTATCTTTATGAATGGGGGACCATTTTTTCTCCTTTATAATGAATTTTTGCCAGACACGAGCTCTTCGTGAATCACGGATCCCGGTTCAACCTCCGGTTAGTTCATATTGTGCGATAATAAATTGATTTCGCTGTCGGGGAGATGCACAGAATCAATTTGGTGTTTTTTATATGATTTTCATCGGAGAAAATTGATGATGAATATCGTAAGTCGTAGTATTTTCAAATAACAAACTATAAGAAAGAATTTTATGGCCTATGAACAACATGTGAATTAGATAAACAGCAGTGTGATGGGAAACAGAAATATAACGTACAATCTAATTACATTCTGTCAAAAAAGTACTGGGAATTGGTCAATGAAACATAAAAGAGACTTATATTCAATAAGATGAGATTGATGGAGGATATTTTCTTCAACCAACGATGTCTGACGAATCAAATTATTCAGAACAAATTCAAGAAAGTGAAGAGTAAATTGGCAGAAGAATTTATGTTTAGCATATCCAGGAGAATGATGAAAAATGAGATCAAGGTGATTTATCAGAAGTTAAACAATATTAATATAAACCTGAAACTAAAGTATAACGCTATGAAACAATTATGTTCTTACGAGGAATTGAATAGAAGGTGTGGTGGTATTTTTGTGGGACTAAACAGAACAAGAGAGAACAAATTGATTAAGAAACTGAAGAACTTTAAAAAAAAGGAGTACAAAAGAGTTAGAGTAATGGAAAATCAATTTCATAAGTTTCATGATAGTGTGGCTAACTATACAGGTGTTCGGTTCGAAAATGCAGATATAGAAATGTTGGAGAAAGGTTTGAAACATAGTCCTTACTTGAATTCAAAAAGAAAAGAGAATCTTGTGAATTTTACAGCAGAAGTGGAACTTACTGTCAAGAATTTCTTCAATAATGATATAGAAACTAAGGACTTGATAAAACCTCAATATATATATATATATATATATATATATATATATATATATATATATATATATATATATATATATATATATATACACTCGGAGGCAAAATTAGCGGAACACTCGAAAATTTAACCAAATTCGAAGTCCGATATTTTTCCTAATTCTCAACCGATTTAGATGATTTTTTCGGCAAGTTATAGATCAACTTTTCTGCTTTGTAGAAATTATAAAAGAAAACAAGAAAACTAAAAGTGTTTTTTTTGTCAAAAATTCGTAACACCCTGTGGAATTTCGTGGTCCGAGTTGAAACGTACAATATCATGGTCTGTCAAGACTTATCTTCCTACAGTAACGCCCTTCTTGTTTCATGCGTTTATCTCTATTTTTGCAAAATATATTTAATTTCAAGTGGAAAATCACCATTTTGGAGAAATTCCATTGAATCAAGAAATTGTCATTAAAATTCGTCTATCAATTTGGAATTTTTTTATTATCACACAGGCGTGTCGAAATTGTTGTTTGCGATTTTTATGTTCGAATTGCATTAGTTATTGATGACAATATGGTTAATTTGGTGAAAATTAGGAATTCATAGGAGATAACAGTCGGTAGGTATTAAAATACACAACCGAATTCTGGGACCATTGATAAAACTTTTCATTTACACATGTGCACACCTTTTTTATCAAATATGAAATACAACACACGTTTTTTTGTATATGACCACATTTGCACATTTGCACCTGTTTAAAGAATGAGAGTTTTCCATTCTTTGATTTGATACAAATTCGATCGGTTGCGGTCGCTATACATGACCGTTTCATCGTCAATCAAACCATAAGAAATCCTCGTCTTACTGCTGTTCAGGCACGTAACCTTTTACAAGCAGTGGATAACATTAACGTCAGTGTGAGGACAGTCAGAAGACGATTAAATGAAGTTGGTCTGAGATCATACGCGCAAGCAAGAGCACCAAGACTCGATAGAGCCCATCGGGTAGCAAGATTGGCGTTTGCTAGGGAGCATGTAGCATGGACAATCAATCAGTGGAGACGAGTTTTATTTAGTGATGAGAGCCGATATTGTGTGAATTTCGTGGATGGTAGAGATAGAATATGGAGGCATCGAGGGGAACGGTACAATCAAGCGAACTTTGCAGGAACTGAGCAATACGGTGGAGGGTCAGTTATGATATGGGATGGCATATGCTTGGGAGTACGAACAGAACTGGAGATTATTGGCGATGGATCACTTAATGCCCATCGGTATATAACAGAAATCTTGGAGCCCCATGTTGTGTCTTTTGCTCCTTACATAAGGGAAAATTTCCTTTTTATGCACGATAACGCGCGCCCTCATATTGCGCGCATAGTGATAGAATATCTCAATGAAGTTGGGATCACACGAATGGACTGGCCGTCGCGGTCACCGGATTTAAACCCGATCGAACACGTTTGGGACATTCTTGGAAGAAGGGTTCGACAACGGAATCCAGGCTGAAGAGCTGACATTGGCTTTGGTGGAAGAGTGGGACAACATACCTCAACAGATGATACACAATATCATTGGGAGTATGCGAAATCGTATGACCGCTGTAATAAGAGCTCGGGGGGGGGTCATACTCACTACTAAAATCAAATGTTTGTTTTTTGTGGGTCATCATGAACATTTTTCTCAACATGTTCATTTCATTTCACGAGTGTATCGCCAGGATACACACCTGCTCTCAATTTTGGGCAGAAATGATAATTATTATAGAGTGTCACACAAAAAAATTCAAAAATAAAAGTGCAAAATCAACGATTTTTCCAGTGTACTTCGAGTTCTCCCGGAGCGTGAAATTGGCCAGTGAATTTCAAAAATTTTCATTTCGTTAGATTTCCGCTTCTCTAATTTTGATTTTATTTTTTGGCTAACCTCCGATGTTATGCAAATACGCAAGATTAAAAATAAATTCTTGAAATTTGTGACTTTTCGCTTCAAATTGGATATCTCTTGTAAAAATAAGATAAATGCATAAAACAAGAAGGGCGTTACTGTAGGAAGATGTGTCTTGACAGACCATGATATTGTACATTTCAACTCGGACCACGAAATTCCACAGGGTGTTACGAATTTTTGACAAAAAAAACACTTTTAGTTTTGCCCCCGTATAAATTTTTTTTCTTCAAATTTTTTTTGTTTTCTCTTATAATTTCTACAAAGCAGAAGAGTTGATCTATAACTTACCGAACAAATCATCTAAATCGGTTGAGAACTAGGAAAACTATCGGACTTCGAATTTGGTTAAATTTTCGAGTGTTCCGCTAATTTTGCCTCCGAGTATATATATATATATATATATATATATATATATATATATATATATATATATATATATATATATATATATAATATAGAAGTCATAAAACACACTTGTGAGAACAAAATCGAGCTCTGTAAACAAATCAACTGACAGATCAAGTTCAAACTCCGCGTCAGTATAGAAAACACTTGAAGCAAAGCAGTTCACTCTGCCATAATAGAGGCTCCGATTCTCGAAACTGACTTTTAGAACGTCTAACGTCCATAAAAGCGTCACTGAGTCGCTAAGAGAACTTCTTCAAATTGGTATCTTTCCGTTAATAAATCCTTCATTAAAAAAGATATTTGCAATTCTTCCCAAAAAGACCTCGTATACTAATACAACAATGAACCTGAAAGTTGGTATGTTATCTATCAAGGACAGGATAATAGAATACTAGTAAAAATTAGAGAAAACTTTCAAAATTATCCTCATACTATCATTAAATTGTGCAAACAGTAGTTACAGTTAGAGTTCTTTTAACTCTAATAACATTTCTGAAACCTACATATGTATAATCTTATAGTATTTTGCACTTCTCGATTAACAGTTGAAAAATCTAACCCGTCTATTCTCGATGTGAACGAGACAAAGTCATTACAACCAACAAGGCTCGTACAACATCATACTACAATAAATGTAACCTACTTAATTTTTTTCAATAATCTATGATGTCAACACGGAAATATAGTACTATAACGAGGATAAATTATCATGTTTCATGCAGATACAGTTCGTGGCCTCCTTGTTACCAGAGGTTCTGCTTAAGTATCTGATTTTCTCTTCCTAGTTTTCTGCTCAAATTTTCAGCATGTTCTTCAAGTCTCGAATTTTAATTTACCCACTAAACCCTAGATTTTCACTTTCAACCCCTCTCAACCATCTAATCCGTTATAATAATCATCGATTACAGGTTGTATTTTTATTCGACTAGTTATAATTTGTTTTCGACACTATTATTTATTCATATTAATACTAGAATTACTGACTATTTCCTTTTTACTGTTCTCTTCACTATAGTCTACACGTTGGGGCGGTAGGAGAGGTCGCTGGCCACGTCCCCGAATTTCCGCTCTTTTTTTAAAAAACGTTTTCGAAATGAACAAAATAGAGGAGAAATTTTGCGTCAGTCGATAGCCCTTCATTTGATCGAAGATGTTTCCGTTTTTCCGGGGTTTTACTGGACCAAAATATCGCAGTGCAATATGCGAAACTCGAGGCTTCGTCCTCGTCCCGGCTTCGAAACGATCGAACGTAATAGAAGATTTTGTATAGACATGAAAGTCGGATGAAATTATCCTTTCCACTTGGAGCCTTTTTTATTTGGGTTTTTCGGTATTTTTTCTCGGAAATTTCGCATGATCGATCGTTCCGATCGCCTTATTAAAGACCGATTCCGAATAAATCTCCAAATTTGGTACGGACCGTCCTCCGACCCTTCCATACAGGAGAAAAAATATTCGCCACTCCCTTTCTTCTCTGACAGTTTGAACTACCGCCATCCCCTCGAAACTATTTTTCAAAAAATTATGTCTTTGTAAGATATGTTTTGTATTTTATTATATTTTTGGTAAACTATATATTGGTCGTTCTCTATTGATAGGTTAATAGTCAACAATGCCTTCAAAAAATATCGCACAGATCCCTAATGTTGGCTGGCGAAGGACATTCACCCTAGCCATCCTTGAATATTTTAACCCAACTTTACAACATGGAAACACGAAACAACTAAGTCCCTATAAGCTTTCTGAAACATCGCACCAAGTATTTTGTCGAGTTTCGTACAAAATTGTATGACGGTGCGATACAGATAGTAAAATTGGGAGTAATAAAATATCGATTGTGACGGAGATATCGGAGTTTATGGCGTCGGATAACTTAATGTCATCCCAATAAGTTTGAAAGTTTTAAAAATATGAAACACCTTAGTTGCTTTCATAAAAATGAGAAAGGAATGGATTCGAGAATGAAACAATGTCCTTGTCATATTCAACGATCAAAAGATTTCTGAATTAAGAGGTTGAGAATCTGAATACCCTACATTTGCTGATCGCATTGCCACTCGAATCTACTATCGATAAGATAAACTGCTCAATTCAGGATAATTGAGGCGACTCGACCTTATCAAAATTCTTCTTCTCATTCTAATAAAAAGCAGTCTAACCTTATAGAAACGTTATATACTGCAGAAGATATTTGTTACGTGTTACGGAATACGAAATTGAATACTTGACTTGTGTGTCCTGATAATGAAACTGCATCCACGATGTTGAATCCAGTTGATTATGCACCGCTATTGTCGACGGTTTTGTTAAACAAATTCGAAAACTAGTTACATAATGTATGAATGTCCTTTCATCTCCGATTCAAGTATACATTTATGTAGAAGAATAAAGTTTTTCAGCAGGTCGAACATTTTTTAAATCACCCACGTAATGTTTCAATTGATTACATTTCATTACACATCACGTAGCTGCCATGTGGAGCGAATCTCACACTGTCCAAGCCTAGATTTAGGCCCATTCGTGCGGAAATGCATCATCACAGCCGCCGTAACAAAAACTGTATAGGATTCATATTTATAATAAACTCCGGCAAAGATTCAAAGTAACAATGCTTGCAATCCATAGAGCGAATTTACTGTACATTTTCATCCTGATATTATCATATGGTGCAATCTCGTAAATTTTTTTGGATATAGTTAATCAATCAGTACATTCGAGCACTCGAATTTATCGTTATAACGTTTGAAATCGTCTCCGATTATTGCCAGGAATCTCTACTTCTGAAATCGCACGATCAGTCAAAATCGTGTTGTTTCTTTCGTTTGTCCTAATTATCTTAGGTTTGTGGCAGTGATCTTTCGCGTATCAGACATATATCTTCAGCTTCTATCGGCGAAGGGAAATCCTGATTCACGATCAAGATCTGCCTATTTCAATTCACTGCTGGATGTAGGCTTTTCCCATATTGAACCATTTCTTTCTGCTAATAGCTTCTCTCATCCAAAGAAGACCCGCTGATTTTTTATATCGTCTCTCCACCTTGTGTTTGGCCTGCCGATACTCCTATGCCCCACTCTTGGCCTCCATTCCATGAGCCTCTTGGTCCACCGATTGTCATTTCTTCGAGCTACGTGACCTGCCCATGACCACTTTAGTTGAGCTGCCCTCTCCATGACATCTGTCAGCTTGGTTTGTTCTCTTATCCAAGTATTTCTTATGCGATCTGATAGTTTAATATTTAATATTATTCTCTCGTGGGCTCTTTGGGTTTTCGTCAATTTTTGGGCCAACTTCTTAGTAAGACACCATGTTTCGGTTCCATATGTAAGCACAGGAAGAATGCATTGGTTGTAGGTTTTTCTTGAGGTTGTGGGGTATGTCTGATGTCAGGACATGTTTTAATTTGCCAAATGCCGCCGAAAGGGACACTCTTCGTATAATCTCGTCAGTCATGTTGTCTTTTTTAGTAGTTAGTTTTTGTCCCAGGTATATGTAGTTTTCGACATTCTCTAGTTGTTGACCTTCTACGTGGATTACGGAATTATTGTTTGTGTTAGTCATTATCTTCGTCTTGCTGATGTTCATTTCTAGGCCAACATTTTTTGAATGGTTGTTCAAGTCTAGGATCATATCTTGTAATTCTTGGACGTTACTACTTATTAGTACAATATCGTCGGCAAAGCGTAGATGATGTAGAAGTTCGCCATCAATGATTCCTTTCTTATGCCAATCCATTTCTCTAAATATTTCGTTCAAAGCTGCAATAAATAGCCCCGGTGACACTGTATCTCCTTGTCGAACACCTCGTTTTATTGGAATGTCGTTGGTTTTATTCCATAACTGGACATGCATTATGGTGGAAGAATAGATGTTTTTTATCAGGTTCGTGTATCTGCTGTCCACTCTACATGCATTAAGAGAATTAAGGACTGCCCAAATTTCTATACTGTCAAAGGCCTTTTGGTAGTCTATAAAGGCTATATAAAGATCTAAATTATACTGATTGCACTTTTCTATTAGGTGTTTAATTGCATGAATATGATCCAGCGTACTGAACCCAGATCTAAATCCAGCTTGTTCACGGGGTTGCTGGAAATCTATTTTTCCCGTTAATCTTTTGGTAATTATTTTGGTGAATAATTTATATAGCTGGGATAAAAGGCTTATTGGTCTATAATTACCAAGGTTTCTTATGTCGCCTTTTTTTGTGGAGAAGAATTACTTGATTATACGACTTAATTTCCGAAAATAGAGCAATTTAAATGGGGTAGATATTAGCCGACACTGTCGGGAACTCAGGAGCGTTTCCTATTTTACATAATTAGCCCCTTCAAAGTTCCAATAATTGAGGTTATATCCAGTTGTCGGTCTGACAGCCACCGTTATTATGCGATCAAGGTTAAGCTGCTTAATTTGAAGTTAGATCGGTTAACGTAACACTCGATAAATACCATCGAACAGCCGCCTTATTCGACTGATCCGCCTTCGAGTGAGCATATTTCGATGGAGATTCAATAAATATGGAAGTAGATTAAGATTTTGCGTTTTATTTCAAATTTCCGGATACTTCTTCGCCACAGTGTACATTTATGAAGCTGTAGCACAAGTGAAAGGATTTTTCTATTTTATTGTAACTTATTTTCTGTAAATAAAGAGAAGTTTACTACTCAGGATATATTGGTTGAACAAGCTAATAATGATGCCGAAATATTATATTGAAACAGCAATAGAGCAATGTAATTTGAGAAATACAACTGTCGTTGTTGTTGAAGATGTTGATCGTCGTATTGCTGACTGCTCGAACTCCAACTGAAATAACTATATTCTAAAATAACTTCCTGAAAGAACTACCTGCTTAGATAAGTGTCGATATGCATGTTTCGTTAAAAACGATAAGACACAACAGCAATTGGTTTGTCTTTCTCCAACCTTAGTTGCTGCTGATCAACATCTTTTACGGGTATACTACGAAGTTCAAGTATGGCTTGGTTACCAGCTAGACCCCAAACACTGGGGTTGGATGTTGTTCGAGAACACATTAAAACCAATTCAGACTTTACACTTACCTGCGTAGGAGAAATTTCTAAACACAATTTTTTCTTCTTCTTCTTCACCGTGTAGAAGGCGTAGCGCCTGTTCAGTTCCGGTTTCCCTGCAGCAGTTCTTGTGAAGTTGATCGCCAACTGTCCCGCCATCGTTTTGGTCGTCCAACGGGTCTTCTTCCGTGTGGTATGTTGTTATCTACGATTTTGGCTATTCGTTCTGTGGTCATTCTGTTTACATGCTGGTTCCATTATCTTCTTCTTTTTCTTACCCATCTTACAATATCGTCTGTTTCACATTTTTCCCTTATGTCGGTATTTCTTTGTCTGTCATTCAATGTGTAACAGGTTATAGTTCTTAGCGTTTTCATTTCTGTTGTTCTTAGTATCCTCTTTGTTACCGACGTTTCCGCTCTTGTTTCTGCCCCGTATGTCATAATTGGTCGCACACATGTTCTGTAGATTCTGGATTTGCATGGTATACTGAGGTGTTTATTTCTCCAAATTGGTTGTTTAAGATGTCCCGATACTGCAGCTGCTTTGTTCACTTGTCTCCTCACTTCATCTTGTTATTTTGCACCCTAAGTATTCGAATGACATTACTTTGTCTATAGTGGCGTTGTCTATTGTTAACTTGCAGCGCAGAGGTTCCTTAGCCATGGTCATGCATTTTGTCTTACTTGTTGAGATTTCCATATTGAAATTTTTTGCGCGTTTGCTAAAGGCGTATAACATTCTTTGTAGGACGTCTTTTGATTCTGCAATGAGTACGGCGTCATCGGCATAGCATAAGATGTTAATTTTGTAGGTTCCCATGCGGTATCCTAGTCCCAAGTTTTTAACGGTCTCTACAAGTTGGTCCATAACAGTATTAAATAGTAGAGGGCTAAGACTATCACCTTGGCGGATGCCTGACGTTGTTCCGAAATGCTGCGTTAAGGTGTGGTTTGTTCGTATTTGCGTTGTTGTATTAGTGCAATTGTAAAAAGGGGTGCAGTGCTAAATATGGTTGCAAAAAAGGTGGACTGTTTTCTTCTCTGGATTGTACACATTGTCAAGGTCGTGTTCTAATGTTGAATCACCGACAGTAGAGGATTCCAAAGAGGAGACATGCGATACATCGCTATTGACGCAATTTGATTTTACTCAGAATGAAGAACAAGAAGAAGTGTTTGATGAGTATGAATCAGATGAATAAATTTCAGCACTTTTTTTTAATTTATATCGCTTTTATCATTTTTCCAACCCTTGCTAATGTATTTTATTATTCTTCAATAGTTTCAAATTGAACAAAATCACAACAGATCTGTGGAATAGGCCTACTGAGTGAACCACTTTAAAATCAAGGCGATAAGTAAACTACCTCATAGGAGGCATGGAAATGTGTTCGTTTTATAACGATCACAACTTTTTGAATAGTTTTATCTCAGAAATGGTGGCTCTCAGGAAAAAAAGTATTGATACTTCTTTATAGAGAATTTTATGAAATACAATTTTCGTCTGGGGTAATTTCAAGATAAAACTAACAGTTTTGGTGAAAATAGCGAAAAACTCATTATTTTGACCTTTGACTTCGAATAAAATTCTTTCCAAGGACCGGAACGATTGGGAATTTTTAATTGTTGTTTCTAATTATGTTTTGAACTACACTCGGAGGCAAAATTAGCGGAACACTCGAAAATTTAACCAAATTCGAAGTTCGATATTTTTCCTAATTCTCAACCGATTTAGATGATTTGTTCGGCAAGTTATAGATCAACTCTTCTGCTTTGTAGAAATTATAAGAAAAAACTAAAAAAAATTATAAAGGGGGCAAAACTAAAAGTGTTTTTTTTTGTCAAAACTTCGTAACACCATGTGGAATTTCGTGGTCCGAGTTGAAACGTACAATATCATGGTCTGTCAAGACACATCTTCCTACAGTAACGCCCTTCTGGTTTCATGCGTTTATCTCTATTTTTGCAAAATATATTTAATTTCAAGTGGAAAATCACCATTTTGGAGAAATTCCATTGAATCAAGAAATTGTCATTAAAATTCGTCTATCAATTTGGAATTTTATTATTATCACTCAGGCGTGTCGAAATTGTCGTTTGCGATTTTTATGTTAGAATTGCATTAGTTATTGATGACAATTTGGTTAATTTGGTGAAAATTAGGAATTCATAGGAGATAACAGTCGGTAGGTATTAAAATACACAACCGAATTCTGGGACCATTGATAAAACTTTTCATTTACACATGTGCACACCTTTTTTTATCAAATATGAAATACAACACACGTTTTTTGTATATGACCACATTTGCACTTCGATCGGTTGCGGTGTTTTGTGATTCTTTTACTGTTTACGATTCGAAACGGTATTTTTCATTCAGAATGAGAGATTTACCACCAACCTCAGTAGCAAAGGCAGTTACATTGATCGAGGAAGGGCGCACCTACCGCTCAGTCGGTACCATGTTGGGTGTCTCGACGTTGGTTATCCATCGAATCTACCGACGTTACAGGGAAACTGGATTGTACGTGAGGAGGCGAGGACAAGGAAGAAATCGGGCAACCCGCGCTATACATGACCGTTTCATCGTCAATCAAACTACAAGAAATCCTCGTCTTACTGCTGTTCAGGCACGTAACCTTTTACAAGCAGTGGATAACATTAACGGCAGTGTGAGGACAGTCAGAAGACGATTAAATGAAGTTGGTCTGAGATCATACGCGCAAGCAAGTGCACCAAGACTCGATAAAGCCCATCGGGAAGATTGGCGTTTGCTAGGGAGCATGTAGCATGGACAATCAATCAGTGGAGACGAGTTTTATTTAATGATGAGAGCCGATATTGTGTGAATTTCGTGGATGGTAGAGATAGAATTTGGAGGCATCGAGGGGAACGGTACAATCAAGCGAACTTCGCAGGAACTGAGCAATACGGTGGAGGGTCAGTTATGATATGGGGTGGCATATGCTTGGGAGTACGAACAGAACTGGAGATTATTGGCAATGGATCACTTAATGCTCATCGGTATATAACAGAAATCTTGGAGCCCCATGCTGTGCCTTTTGCTCCTTACATAGGGAAAAATTTCCTTTTTATGCACGATAACGCGCGCCCTCATACTGCGCGCATAGTGATAGAATATTTCAATGAAGTTGGGATCACACGAATGGACTGTCCGTCGCGGTCACCGGATTTAAACCCGATCGAACACGTTTGGGACATTCTTGGAAGAAGAGTTCGACAACGGAATCCAGGCAACGTTGAAGAGCTGGCATTGGGTTTGGTGGAAGAGTGGGACAACATACCTCAACAGATGATAGACAACATCATTGGGAGTATGCGAAATCGTATGCGCGCTGTAATAAGAGCTCGGGAGGGTCATACTCGCTACTAAAATCAAATGTTTTTTTTTGTGGGTCATCATGAGCATTTTTCATTTCATTTCACGAGTGTATCGCCAGGATACACACCTGCTCTCAATTTTGGACAGGAATGATAATCATTATAGTGTCACACAAAAAAATTCAAAAATAAATGTGCAAAATCAACGATTCTTCCAGTGTACTTCGAGTTCTCCCGGAGCGTGAAATTGGCCAGTGAATTTCAAAAATTTTCATTTCGTTAGATTTCCGCTTCTCTAATTTTGATTTTATTTTTTGGCTAACCTCCGATGTTATGCACCTACGCAAGATTAAAAATAAATTCTTGAAATTTGTGACTTTTCGCTTCAAATTGGATATCTCTTGTAAAATAGAGATAAATGCATGAACAAGAAGGGCGTTACTGTAGGAAGATGTGTCTTGACAGACCATGATATTGTACGTTTCAACTCGGACCACGAAATTCCACAGGGTGTTACGAATTTTTGACAAAAAAAAACACTTTTAGTTTTGCCCCCGTATAAAATTTTTTTCAATTTTTTTTTGTTTTCTCTTATAATTTCTACAAAGCAGAAGAGTCGATCTATAACTTGCCGAAAAAATCATCTAAATCGGTTGAGAATTAGGAAAAATATCGGTCTTCGAACTTGGTTAAATTTTCGAGTGTTCCGCTAATTTTGCCTCCGAGTGTATTTCGACGATTTTCAGCTGCATGGCAATTTATGTATTTTAAAAAATCGCGAGTGCTTTTTGAGTACATCTCGAGAAGAAATTTTTTTTTGATAAGTAGGTAACTAAACTACAAAAATTTATTACATGATAAAATAACACTCTGCTAACGGCAAAATGCGGCTTTATCAAGGGAACGCGCGGTACTTGTCAAAGAAAAGCCGCGTTTTCTATTCTTGCCACATTTCTAGAAATTTCGTGCGGCGCTTTTGACCGGAACATTCGAAACTTTCGTTCACGCCCATAGAAATGTTGCGCCTGCAGGAATTGGAGTCATTTTGAATTGTAAGTGGAAGGCAATACAACGTCGATACAAAGTTTGTTGTTAAATAGTACAAATTTAGTGCAGCGAAAAAATCTGAAACGTATCAGTTTAATAACGATTGGTAGGAAGAATTTTTCTTATGTATGGTGAAGGATAAGTGCATTTGTATAATTTGTCGTGCGTCAGTTGCAATACCTAAGCGTGGTAACTTAGTGAGGCATCATAAAACGGTTCATAAAAACTATGAAAAGGATTTTCCGCCACAGTGTAAATTGAGAAAACGAAAAGTACGTGATTTGATATCTTCTTTGAAAAAAGAACAAACCATGTTCACAAGAGCTGCTACGATCGCGTCCGACTGTCACAAGGCGTATTGAAGTCATAAGTGAGGACATGATATCATGAAATGTACATACTTTTCTTTACAGTTCGACGAATCCACCGACATGACAGACACTACCCAGCTGTGTATTTTCATTCGAACGGTATTCAATGACATGTTTGCTAAGGAAGAATTTTTGACAATCATTCCTCTGAAGGGGAAGACCCGTGGCGAAGATATATATGACGTTTTCTTCAATTTTATAAAAAACTACAAGCTGGAAAGACTGGAAACAAAAACGGTTTTGTGGCATTGTGTCGAGCTAATGAAGACTTCCCTTCATTTTTTTTCGTTCATTGCATTATACATCAACAAGTTTTGTGTTCAAAAGTTTTAAACACGGAGGAAATTATGGGCAGACAACACAAATTGTGAATTTCATCCGTGCACGTAGCTTGCAACGGCGGCTCTTTAAGTTGCAGTTGGAAGATAGGGAGTCAGCTGAACACACTGATTTAGTTCTTCATACGTACGTCAGGTGGTTGAGTCGCGGAAAATTCCTAGAAAGGTTTCTATCATTATTGCACGAAATAACATCTTTTCTAGACGAAAGAGGTGATGACACTCAGATGTTGAAAAACGAAAAATGGCTGACTGATTTGGCGTTTTTGACTGACACCACAATTCACTTAAAACACCATTAACTTGGAGCTTCAAGGTAAAGAGAAAAACTGAGATGATTAGCGCAGTAAACGCATTCAAAGTAAATTGCAACTTATGATAGATCAACTGAAAAAAAGGGTCTGAAACATTTTCGGTCTTTGAAAGCAAGGATTCCTCAGTTGAATTATGATACCATCTTATGAAAATTATGCTGAGGACATGCAGTGCCACGCTTCAACATTCAAAGTCACTCTTTAGTTAAGTTTAACACCATATGTAACTCTTTTGTTTTGTAATAACCAATAAACTCGCAATTTTGAATAATTATGAGTTTTTCATTGATATTATAAAGAAGAACCTAACTAAACCTAACCCAAACCTTGACTAAAATAATGTATATATGCTACGGTACGACAACCTTGCATCACACATACTTGCAGCCTCTCAGAGTCGATCGTAAGTAGTCTTAAGATATTGAGGTAGATCGCCAGCAGTTCAAGTTTGAGCACCCCTGGTATAGACTGACCGAACTAATATTAAAATTGTGCGTTAATTTCTTGGTGCACTGTAGATTATTCGTTTAAATTCGAATCATCGCTAATTACTCGTTAAAAGGCTTGGTACCTTTCATTAATTAATCGACGAGTGATTGGACGATCGCATTGAATAAATAAAATAATTCAACGCGTTTCTGACTCTGATAATATGGTTACTTTTACCATTTCTCGAGTCCGTTCAAGAGTGACCTGGTGACTCACATGCTTCAACGAGGCTCGAATATTACTGTACATTTATTATTCCTTCTTCTAATTTTAGAATAGATTCACACATTAGTGGTTCTAACGAGAACTTGTCAGGCGTAATGAAACAATCGCTTCCAATTAATTCAGCCTTCTCGAAAGCGTAGAGATTTCATGCCGTATTCATTAAGTCTTCCAGAGTTTTTTCGGAAGCTTAGCAACGGAAGAAAAGGACGACTACCGTCGTCTGTAATATTGCTAATTGCCATACGGCCTGATTTCAGCGGAAACAATTGTATTTTTACTGAAAACTGCTACTGTGAATGACTAAGGGACATAATACTTTCTGTAATTAATGTTTCTCTGACGTTCGGGGACGTTCGATAAGTTTGGTAGGTTTTAAAAGGTTTTTTAAGAGGTAAAATTAATGAAATGATGATACTAGTACACAAGTTATAAATTGTTTGGACAAAACAATGTTTTGAAAGTTAAAACCTGTTTTTCAAAAATGAAATAGATTCGGACATTACTCTGTGATATGTAATTGAGATTATGACGATTGCGACTATTACTACGTAAAAAATATCTCCGTTTAAGATGGAAAAGTTAATTCAACGTTATAGCTATTTCGAGCTATCGCTTATCATCAGCCAAGTTTGATTATATATATGGAATTCTCGATTAACACTTGGTGAAACATAATGAATAAATGATTGATTCTCACTTGGCAAAAGTTTCACAAATATTTATTAAGATACTCCACATATATTTCGGGTTGTTAGCCCGTTATCAAAATGAGTGATTTCAGATTCAGATTCACTTATTCATGCCTTATACAATAATTATCACAGTATGTGCACATGTCAAAAAGAACAGAAAACAAATATATTTAAAATATGCATATATCATTGTGTAAAAAGTCAAAAATCTATAAAACAATTTGGAGGTAAATTTAAAAAATCATAAACGTTATACGAAACGTTATTTCATAAAAGGTTTTCAATTATTTTCTTGTTGAACATTGATTCAGAAAATGACCTACTTGAAGTAGGTAATTCATTATAAAACTTAAGACAGAGAAAATCGGGACCATTCTGCGCCTTATGTAATCGGAAAAACGGTACACAGAGTGCATCTTTGTTACGAGTATTGTGACAATGTATGATACTACGTAAAGCAACCTCGTTTAGGTGATTATGTGCATGAACGAGGCATTGAAATATGAAAAGATTAGGTATTATTAGAATCCTAATGCTCTTGAAATAGTGTTTACAACAATCCCTTTACCCGATCTTCTCTTCTTTACGTGCCGTCTCCTTTAAGAAGGTTGGCTATCATCATGGCATTTTTATCTTTGAAGTTGCGGATCTGAACAAATCAACAGAGCTACTGTTGTACCAATGTCTTAGGTTGTTCAACCAGGAGATGCGTCTTCTTCTTATACTTCTTTTACCCTGTATAATAGTTTGCAATAGTGTATATCTTTCCTCTCTCATCCCGTGACCCAGATATTGCAACTTTCTGATTTTAATTGTGTTGATTATTTCTTTCTCCTTTGCCATTCTTCTCAATACCTCCTTGTTCGTTGTTCTGCTCACCCAGTTTATTCTGAGGATTCTTCGATATGCCCACATCTCGAATGCCTCCAGCCTGACAGTGTAGCACTTCTCAAGCGTCCAGGCTTCCATTCCATATAATAGTACTGGAAATACGTAGCATTAAAGCATTCTGATTTTAAGATGTAGACTAAGATCTGTTCTGGTTAAAGCATTCCTCATTTTATTAAACACTGTTCTTTCCGATTCTTGATCTTATTTCTTGTGGATAATCATTATTGTCATTTACAATTGTTCCCAAGTACTTGTATTTACAAACTTTCTCCACTGGCTCCCCTTTGATCCATAATGTTTCTCGCTGTTGTTGGTGTTTTGTGGTTGTCATAAATTTAGTCTTTTTGGTGTTAAGTGTGAGCCCCCTTTCTTCGCTGATCTGTAGTACTAGATCTATTAGCCTTTGTAGTTCTTCCAGGGTTTCTGCTATTAGTACTGTGTCATCCGCGTATCTAATGTTGTTTATAACCTTCCCATTAACTTTCACTCCCGTTGTTTTTTGATTTTGCAGTGCTTCTTGTACTATATCTCCTGAATACAAATTGAAGAGTAATGGTGAAAGCACGCATTCTTGTCTTACTCCACGTTTTATTTTTATCTCTTCTGAAAGTTCATTTTGCACATAAACTTTGGCAGTCTGGTTAAAATAGAGATATGTTATTATTCTAATATCATTCATGTCAATGTTTTTATCCTTCACGAGTTTTAAGAGATGATGATGATGGCAGACTTTGTCGAAAGCTTTGTTATAATCGAGGAAGGCTACATATACTGGCTGATTGACGTCCATGAGTCTTTAAGACAACACATTAAAAGCCAACAACGCCTCCCTAGTACCCATTGCATTTCTGAAACCAAACTGTGTTTCGCTAAAATCTTGCCCGATCTTTCTAAAAATTCTTCGATGTATAATTTTGAGGAATATCTTAAGGGTATGGCTCATTAGGCTGATCGTCCGGTGATCCTTGCATTCCTTAGCGTTCGATTTTCTTGGCAGCTTTACCTAATACAGGCAATTATTCTTACAGCTCGTCGCTGCAATCTAAAAAACCTCTCAATTTCACCTCCCAGGCCCCAAACTAAAATCCATATCTAAGATGTGCTTCACAGAGCGCAAATTATGCAGTCTTCAGAACGTTAGAAGGAACTGAATATTTGAGACACATACAAAAATATTCTTACTTAATTTTTTGGCAAAGTGATCAAAATGAACTCTCCAGGTGAGCCTTGTGTCAAGATGAATACCTAGAAACTTAGCACTGGATGACTCTGTTTGTCTCAGACTGAAAATCATTCTTTCCGTCTTCTCACCATTCATACCACACCGATTCCCCGAAAACCAACTAAAGGCCTCCGACTGAGCTCTCTTAAACAGCTCACCAGCCTCATCAAGATCGTCACAGGCAACGGAAACCGTGGTATTATCAGCGAACAATATGCTCCGATAACTGGTCATATAGTCAGGCGAATCATTATTAAATATTAAAAATAGCGTAAGATTGAGCCTGCGGTACTTCTACATTAACTGATTTTCTATCCGATTAATTACCTTGAGCATAAACATATTGATACATGTTCTCTAAGAAGGATCCTACAAGGCAGATACTGGCCTCGATAAACCCACAACGACCAAGTTTCACCAAGAGAGCTGCATGAGAGACACAGTCGGAGGCCTTCGTTCAATCCAAAAAAAGGATAAGAGAGTACATTCCTAGTTCAAAACATCTCATTGTATTTGAGACAAATTCAATTATTGCACCTGTTGTGCTTCTTTTTTTTCTAAAGCCAAATTGGTTCGGTGAAAACAAGTTTTTACTTTCAACTTATGTATAACGGCTTTCACAACACAACAACAATTGATTAAAAAAGCTCAACAAATATTATCGAAGAACCCCATTTTCACCTGACATGGCTCCGGCCGACTTTTTCCTCTTCCAAAACTCAAATTACCACTTCGAAGTACCGTTCTGAATAGACTGAATACATAAAAGGGAATACGCGATTAGAACTGAAGTAGATTCTGTAAAAAGCGTTTGAAAAATGTTTTGATGATTGTATTACTCGTTGACGTAAATGTATTATTTCGTGAGGGGCCTACTTTGAAGGCTCAATATTTTGTGCTTCATTGACCAATTTCCGGTACTCTTTCGACATAATGTATGTAATTTCTTAATATAGTCTTCCCTAAATAAAGACTGCGCTAAAATCTAAAATACTCGCACTTTCACCCGAGTGTTAATTTCCCTTGAATTGAATTAACACTCTGTAAATTCAAACTCAAATTGGGAAAAAAACTCCTTCAAAAAACTATCTTCCCACTGTAAAAAATTAAGAATATAGTTCCGTTCCCACTTTTGAATTACGAATTATTGACCCTCACTTCGGTTGAAAACGTGTTCCATGTAAATCATTTCTTTTTAATCGAAAACGGTTGCGATTACGAAAAACTATCAGGAGACGAAAAATATTTAAAATTGGAAGATCATTTCAATAAATATTTTGAAAAAGACCAATGGCACCATACACTATAATTTTTATGGGGTGACTCTGAAAAAATACCACTACGCAACTACTGGTCACATCTAATGAATTGAGAACAAAAACGTTCCTTTTCTGCAAATTAGAGCTAGACCCCTTGAAAACTACGAGATTCACGTATAGAAACGTGAGAAAGATCCGAACTTCAACATCCTGTATCTTGAAACCGGAGGACTTTAGTTCATAGGTATTTTTTTCATGTTTTTCTGAAGAATTTCAGAAATTAATGATAGCATATTTGAGATGCCCTGTATATTGAGTTTATTTTCGTTTCTCCTTTCCGTCTATTCGTGAAAGCAAATGAAGGTATAATGTGTTGAAGTTTTCATATCAATCATATTAATATTCAAAGGACCGTTTCAGCATCATTCTTCCTACAACACTTAGGCAATTTTCAATCGAACGGCAATATCATAAAGATCACGACTGACCTGTTTCTTCTTTGCATTCACTGAATGAAGAGGCCCAAAAGAGTCAAGTGTCTTTGCGAAAAAGTGCAAATGCCTCGTCTTCGAAAAGAATCAACGACCTTCATATTCATACCACCGGCTCGTAACGAAACTCGCAATCCCGTTTGCTTAAAAATACCTAGAGGAAGACGTCACCGGTTCTGCGTGGGGCGCGTCCTTTCTCTCCTCTTCGCAGGGGTAAATAACCTTCTGCGAGGCAGCCTGTAAGGAGCATACGATCAGTGCGTTTCGGGTTTCGAGATCAATGATCCTAGCCACTAAATATCCGAGTTGAACGCTTTGAATGAAATAGGGAAAGGACCTTTGGGTGCGTTCCTTTTTAACTGATACTTCTGTTCTTAGTGGATTGATGTTTCACAACAAACCTCAAGTTAGCTACATGAACCTTTGAACGCGTCTTTAAATTGCAATGAGGTAACTTTATAGTGGCAAATATACGAGGTGTTATTCAAAGTAAACCGCACTTATCAAAATAGCGAATACTTTTTTGAGGAACCAATTTATTTTATTCAATAACTTCTTCGATTCGATACAGGGATATGTAGGGTATCGGTGTCAAAATCAATGAATTTTTACGAACTCCCTTGGTTAATGACAGATGTGTTTATACAGGGTGTCCACGCGAGATGGGATATTATAAGTATATGGAGAAAGGAATGACCGGTTGGAGACATTTTTTTTTGTTGTCTTGAAAATTATTCGTTCCGAAAATATTTTCAATGCTGTGGCACTTCCGGTTATACCGGAAGTTGACACCATCTTTGTTATTTTAAACGGTATAATGTATGTTCCTATTTTTTTAATTCGAAAATGACTTTCCGGACAAGTAACAGATGTAATCGAGAATAGTTACTAGAAAAGATGAAAGATTACGCACTTTTCTCTCGGAATTCTGAACAGAATTACTTTGATGAAGATTTTGAGATGGGTCTCGTATTGAGAGGTGCAGAATGCATTATTTAAAAAATTTCCGGTCATATAATTTGCGAATTTCAGATCGATGCCTATTAATATTACGAGTTGAATATTGTGTAAAAAATAGGTAATCTAATTTGAAAAAAAGGACTTGAGTACCTTTGAATAGATTTGCCACTTGCTTTCTAAACAGCCTGTACACCAGGAAGCTTCTAAATCAGGGGTGCTCAAACGGTCGATCGCAAGTGCTTTTTGAATGATCTCGAGAAGAAAAAAAATTTTGAGTGAGTAGGTAACTAAGCTACAAAAATTTATTACGTAATAAAATAACACTCTGCCAGCGGCAAAAGGCGGCTTTATCAAACGCGCGGTACTTGTTAAAGAAAAGCCGCGTTTTTTATTCTTGCCGCGGCGCGTTTGACGGGAACATTCGAGACTTTCGTCCATGCCGATATAAATGTTGAGCCTGCAGGAATTGGAGTCATTTTGAATTGTAACTTGAAGGCAATACAACGTCGATACAAAGTTTGTTGTTAAATAGTACAAATTTAGTGCAGCGAAGAAATCTGAAACGTATCAGTTTAATAACGATAAGTAGAAAGAATTTTTCTTATGTATGGTGAACGATAAGTGCATTTGTCTTATTTGTCGTGCGTCAATTGCAATACCTAAGCGTGGTAACTTAGTGAGGCATCATAAAACGGTTCATAAAAACTATGAAAAGGATTTTCCGCCACAGAGTAAATCAAGAAAACGAAAAGTACGTGATTTGATATCTTGTTTGAAAAAAGAACAAACCATGTTCACAAGACCAGCCAAACAATCAAAAGCTGCTACGATCTCGTCATTTAAAATATCTCATATATTGGCGAAACACAAGAAACCATTCGAAGATGGATCGGTTATGAAGGAAGCATTTATTGAAGCCGGTGAGACTTCATTTGGAGATTTTAAAAATGAAACAGAAATTATGTCTGCTATCAGAGAACTTCAGTTATCTCGTCCGACTGACACAAGGTCTATTGAAGTCATGAGTCAGGACATGGCAGATGAACGAAACCATCATGAAATGTACATACTTTTCTTTACAGTTCGACGAATCCACCGATATGACAGGCACTAGCCAGCTGAGTATTTTTATTCGGATGGTATTCAATGACGCGTTGGCTAAGGAAGAATTTTTTACATGCATTCCTCTGAAGGGGAAGATCTGTGGCGAAGATATATATGACGTTTTCTTCAATTTTGTAAAACACTACAAGCTACCAATATATAAATTGGTGTGCATTACAACCGATAGAGCACCAGCAATGACTAGAAACAAAAACGGTTTTGTGGCATTGAGTCGAGGTAATGAAGATTTGCCCTTCATTTTTTTCATTCCATTGCATTATATATCAAGTTTTGTGTTTAAAAGTTTTAAACACGGAGGAAATTATGGGCATTGCAACAAAAATTGTTAATTCCATCCATGCACGTAGCTTGCAACGGCGGCTCTTTAAGTTGCAGTTGGAAGATTGGGAATCAGCTGAACAAACTGATTTAGTTCTTCAAGTTTCAAGAATTATTATCCGAAATAACAGCTTTTGTAAAAGAAAGAGGCGATGACACACGTTGAAAAGCGAAAAATGGCTGACTGATTTGAAATTTTTGACTGACATCACAATGCACTTAAACTTCATTAACTTGGAGCTTCAAGGTAAGGGAAAAACTATTATTGAGATTATTAGCGCAGTAAACGCATTCAAAAGTAAATTGCAACTTATGATAGATCAACTGAAAAAAAGGATCGGAAACATTTTCCGTCTTTGAAAGCAAGGATTCCTCAGTTGAATTATGATACGTATGAGACTGAATTATCAAATATTTCGGGACAATTCGAAATACGTTTTTATGATTGCAGTAAATTGACAAATGTAGCATCATTTATGAGTTATCCTTTTTCATGTAAAAACATTGAGGAATTAGCTACTGAAATAGCAAGTAAGTATAATATAAACTCATGTTCTGTTGAAAATGAGTAGGTGCAGATTATGTCAGATATACATTTCAAAGCTATAGCATCTGATACACATTTCTGGTGTTTTATATCTGAAGATAAAAATACGAATCTAAGGCAAATCGCCCTTCATCTGAAGGCAATGTTTGGGTCAACTTAGTTGTGCGAGTCTGCATTTTTTTTGAAATGAAGATAATTAAGTCAAAATATCGCAATCGACTAACTGACGGTCATATGTCATCATGCTTGCGATTACCACTCAGTGGTTACGTACCATCTTATGAAAAGTATGCTGAGGACATGCAGTGCCACGGTTCAACATCCAAAGTCACTCCTTAGTTAAGTTTAACACCATATGTAATTCTTTTGTTTTGTAACAACCAATAAACTCGCAATTTCGAATTACTATGAGTTTTTTCATTGATATTATAGAGAAGAACCTAACTAAACCTAACCCAAACCTTGACTAAATTAATGTATATTGCGCGGAAAGCTGATATCCATATATGCTATGGTACACCCTACCTAGATAGGTAGGTAGGGTGTATCGTATATGTATGAGAACCCTGCATCACACATACTTGCAGCCTCTCAGAGTCGATCGTAAGTAGTCTAAAAATATTGAGGTAGATCACCAGCAGTTCCAGTTTGAGCATCCCTGTTCTATATGCTTTAAACTCCGTCACTCACAAGCTAGAAATAATCGATATTGAATGATCTTCAGTATTTTTATGATGCATTCTAAGAGACAACCAAATATCGCAAAATACCCATTGAAAAATTCATATCTTCAGGAGTTACATCAAGAGTAATAAGTACAGAATTTGCTCTTTCAAGAGCATAGAAATAGATTAACGCCAACGAATAATATAATCATCAAAACATTTTCAAACTCTTCTTCTTGAATTAACTTCAGTTCTCCCGCGAATTCTCTTTTATGTCTTCTATCGATCCAAAGCGGATATCCTGAAGCAGTATTTTGACATTTGGAAAAAGAAAAAGGTCAGTCGGAGCCATATCAGGTGGATAGGGTGGTTATTCGATGGTATCTATAGAGTTTTTGTTCAGAAAATCATTCACAATAATAGTCTTGTGACATGGTGCAAAATCCATGAATTTTCGACAAATTTGCTCTTTCAAACGCCGCATAATGCTCAAGTAATATTCTTTATTTACCGTCTGACCTTCTGGAGAGAATTCCGTGGCAGAAAAGCGATAATAAAAGAAAACTAGTCTAGATTACCTTGAAATTTAATCGTCTTCGATCAAATGGTTTTTTCGGTTTCGGTTCAGTTGGAAAGCACCATTTCGAAGCTTGCTGACTGCATGTTAAACTCATAAACCCATGTCTCATCACCAGTTACAATGCGTTTTATGAATGTGGGGTCGGAATTTACTCGTTTTACCGACCTCAACGTGATTCAATTTTTGAAGAAAACTCAGGTCTTTTGGAACTAGTCGAGCGGCAACGCGTTTCATGCTCAAACAATCGAATTTTTATTTTAATTTGCAAGTTGTGTGCTGGTAAAACATTGTTGCACATTTTTGTAGATGTCATTCCAAATCCAATGAGCTGTCGCTCATATTTATATCTTCAGGAGTCGCGTCAAGAATAATAACAGATTTAAACTTGTGAACCAGACTATATAACGAATGCAGAACAAGCCAGCACGTTATTTATAAAGTTAGAGACGAATCAAACCGAATGGGATAAGTTGTTCAATGAAATTCCAATAACTCGAGATGGAAAACAACAGCAATCAATCAAGACGGTTATAAAATTGATATTCCAATGGCATACTTCCTTCTGTGGATGAGGCAAGAAACGATCGATTCTTGTTCAACTTATGGTGTTTAATTTTTTTAAGGTTCGCCTTGCGGCGTAACGTGATAAATTTGTCCGGTAGTTCTCCGTTCTCGTCTGGATAGTTTCGCGGCGCGCGGAACGACTTAATCGTTTAACACCTGCCGCTTCATCTGAACGGAACGATCTCCGTCTTATGACGGATTCGGATCAGTAGGTGAAATATGAGGCGGATCTTTTCGAAGAAATCTTAGCGCTTCGAAGATGAAATTATGAATTCAGAGGTGTGCAATAAACGCCTAGTTTATATGGAAAAATGTTGGATTTAATGGGAGATTTCTGTTTGCAATTTGATTAATGATGCTGTTAATTGCACATCATCTAAAAAATTCGAAGCATAGGTAATTGATTGAACATTGAGATATATTTGAGAAAGGAGTCCGGAGTCGTCGATTTGCAAACGTAGTGACGGATGATTCTGAAGAATAAATGAATTATGCAATCTGCACAATCCAATCTATAAACACCTGATAGAAATCCATTTTCACAAATACCAGTAAACGATGATTTCTACTAAAATATATTATTCAATGCTCGACGTGTTTCGATACACAGTATCTTTATCAAGAGCGAATGAATACTACAAATATATCTTACTAACAAATTTTTATATGTACTAAAGAGGCAATCCACTCAGAACTATCCGTACTTGAACTAATGTTTAGGAAATAAATTTAATGAGGGTGAGTTATTTATGTCTACCTGATCATTAAGAATTTCCGGTGAATACCTAAATCTGTTAATTTCAAGTACTTCCAGAATGTTGAGTTTTTACCTCTATTCTCAAAATGTTGGATTTTGAATTCTGAATTGAAAAAGTGACCATTTTCCCTAAGATGATTTGAATAATCTGATTCGGTTTTTCCATTGATGAAACTGCGTTTATGTTCACAGATTCTAACATTAAAATTTCTTCCTATTCTACCTATAAAACAATTGCAATCTGCACAATCCAATCTATAACCACCTGATAGAAATCCATTTTCACAAATACCAGTAAACGATGATTTCTACTAAAATATATTATTAAATGCTCGGCGCGTTTCGATACACAGTATCTTTATCAAGAGCAAATGAATACTACAAATATATCTTACTAACAAATTTTTATCCATATAATACTAAAGCAGTAAGGCTTATTTCGAGGAGAGTGGAGGGGACGGTTGGAGTTTGAACCGGGCGGAAAGAAAGGGTCGGCGCGGAAAAGCGGGGTCCGTAGGCTCCCGCGAATATTTTTTTTCCGGTAGAGAAACGTCTGAGGAAGCTCCGAGCGAAATTCGGAGTCCCTAGCTCGAACGACGGAGGCGCGACGATTTTTCGAAAAATTTCGCCGAAACGTCGCCCCGGCCGAACGGAACGTCGAAACGGCGAGATTTCTTCCGAATCGATAATTCGGATTTTTCGGAGGGCGATCGGAGAGGTCGATCGGGCGAAAATTCCGGGAAAAAGTTCCGAAAAACCGAAAATAAAATACGTCTCCGAAATCTCCGAGATGGAGGGGATAATTTCTATGGACTTTTGCAGCTATACAAAATATTTCTATCGCCTTCGATCGCTACGAAACCTGGACAACGCAAAAGCCTCGGGTTTCGCATTTTGCGCCGCAATAGTTAGATTCTCATAAAATCACGGGAAAACGGAAAAATCTTCCATCGAACGGAGGGACTTTCGCAAATTTTCGCTCTACTTTTCATATTCCGAAAATCTCCGACGCCAGAAATTCGCGAAACAAACAAACCTCGAGCTGTCAAAATACGGGTTTTTGTTTTAACCATCCTACATAAACGGGGTCACCGGGAGAAAGGATTCGACCTTCGAACGATTCCTACATATCTCGAGATCGGGTCCCCGACGAAAAAACGTCATTTCACGACTTAATTTTCGAATTTGGGACGGTTTTTGAGACCTACATTTTCGAAGAATCGGACGGAAACACGGGGGTGGAACCAGTCACCGCTCCTTCTGTCCCTTATATCGCTATTCAATGTCAGAAGTGAGCGTTACCAACGTGTAAAATTTAATGCTCTCTCTCTTCTGAACGAAAATAGTGAGATGGAAATAGTAATTTTGATTTTCACCAACATAATTTCGGTACTAACAACATCTAGAATATAGTGCTCTCTCGCTTCTGAGTGACAATCGAATCTAACCTTATTTCAATTAGTCTTATATTCGGTCTGTCAAAACAAGTGATTCCGAATTTTATTTGTATGTTTTCATACAGAACAACCTCGCGGGAAATTCTTACGCAAATGAGATAGTTTTACCTCCTCATCGTGCAAGAGTTGTCTTGAACGTTCTTGAAGAGAATGATATCGATCTTCTATCGTGGCCATCCTGCTCCCCACATCTTGGAATTCAGATGTGGGGAGCATGTGTGGGACACCCTAAAAAGAAATCTCCTGCGTCAAAACGTCTTCCATCAGGAACAGGAGCTTCGATTAGTAGTTGAGGGGGCTTGGAATGACTTATGCCAAAATGTAATAGACAATTTAATATTGAGCATGCCGCGACGATGCCAAAGTGTCATTAATAACAGAGGTGGACCTTCTGGGTACTGAAAAATATAAGTGATTCCATATCGTTTCGAAAATATTAGTTCAGGATTTTTTTTGTGTTTTACCAAATTTCGTCGCAGCATATTACATAAGAAAAAACAAAAATTAGCTTTAAAATATCCAATCGGTGAACACCAAGACAAGAAATTCAATAGTTTAACATATATAGGCAATATAAGCAGAAATGTGTAATCCCTTCTCAAAAATTCAAATTTAAATATAGCGCGCAAAACATCAACAAATTTAGGTTCATTTATCAGGAATCATAAATCTCCAATCAATAAAGAAAATAAATCAGGTGTTTATAGATTGGATTGTGCAGATTGCAATTGTTTTATAGGTAGAATAGGAAGAAATTTTAATGTTAGAATCTCTGAACATAAACCCAGTTTCATCAATGGAAAAACCGATTCAGATTATTCAAATCACCTTAGGGAAAATGGTCACTTTTTCAATTCAGAATTTAAAATCCTACATTCTGAGAATAGAGGTATAAAACTCAACCTTCTGGAAGTACTTGAAATTAACAGACTTAGGTATTCACCGGAAATTCTTAATGATCAGGTAGACATAAATGACTCACCCTTATTAAATTTATTTCCTAAACATTAGTTCAAGTACGGATAGTTCTGAGTGGATTGCCTCTTTAGTACATATAAAAATTTGTTAGTAAGATATATTTGTAGTATTCATTCGGTCTCGATAAAGATACTGTGTATCGAAACGTGTCGAGCATTTAGTAATATATTTTAGTAGAAATCATCGTTTACTGGTATTTGTGAAAATGGATTTCTATCAGGTGTTTATAGATTGGATTGTGCAAATTGCAATTGTTTTATAGGTAGAATAGGAAGAAATTTTAATGTTAGAATCTCTGAACATAAACGCAGTTTCATCAATGGAAAAACCGATTCCGATTATTTAAATCACCTTAGAGAAAATGGTCACTCTTTCAATTCAGAATTTAAAATCCAACATTCTGAGAATAGAGGTATAAAACTCAACCTTCTGGAAGTACTTGAAAGTAACAGACTTAGATATTCACCGGAAATTCTTAATGATCAGGTAGACATAAATAACCCACCCTTATTAAATTTATTTCTTAAACATTAGTTCAAGTACGGATTGCTCCGAGTGGATTGCCTCTTTAGTATATATAAAAATTTGTTAGTAAGATATATTTGTAGTATTCATTTGCTCTTGATAAAGATACTGTGTATCGAAACGTGTCGATCATTTAATAATATATTTTAGTAGAAGTCATCGTTCACTTGTATTTGTGAAAATGGATTTCAAACACGTAAAAACCTCGTCAATTGAATTTATGAATCAATACACCCAAAATGAAAAAGTCGATATGCACCTTATTTATGGAGAGTGCAGTAAAATAGCGTAAAAGCCTCGTCAATTGAATTTTTAAACCAAAATCACCGTATGACGATCAAATATCACTTAGTAACAGCTGACTCAATATCATTTTTTACAAAATGTCATCTCGATAACAGTGTGTTACATGACATTCCAAACAAACCACCAAAGTGATTAGATATGTAACATTTTCTCAGACGATAGACAACCAATCACAAATATTTTTCAATATCGCCGAGACAGGAAACGAACAAATTGAAGTTACTCATTTCCCACGAAACGAACTGGTCAATTCCCAAACGTCCATACATCATCCGCCCCGATCTGATTTTTCGTAGAAATAATATCGATGAATACAGACAAGCAGCTTCGAGAAATAAAGCAGTTTCATTAGCCGTCAGAATGGATGCGTCAACCGCTTAATCTTAGTCACACGATTGATAAAACGGCCGTGTTAACAATGAAGTTGTTTGATAAAGTTCCCAAGAACGTTCCCGTAATCTCCGATTCGGTATCTTTCCCATTTACATCACTACGGTATTGTTAGACAGTAGGTATAAAATATCCGTAATATATTTATGTAAACAGTCGAAGACGGATTATTCATTTTTAATACTTCGTCGAAACTCTCCGAGCTTCTTGAAATACGATAAACCTGCCAGCGATAAGGAGAAAAGTCTGTTTGAGAATCTTTGGAATAATCGTGAGGAAGTTTTAGTCCAAACGAATCAACGTTTCGGCTTGAAGAATGATCATGAAGGTTGAACTAGAAATATCTTTCATGTTTTCATCCACACAATATGGGGCTTTTACTTGATAAATTTTTAAAAACTTGTAAAATTATTCTTATATATCATAGAAATACTGTCCTGAAATTTTATTTTCAACATTCGAAATAGAAAAAAATTTATAGCTGTATTTATAACGGTACCTTCGTAAGATAAAATTATAGTAAGAATACTTTAAAGATGTTTTTGTCAAAATCTACTCAACCAATCCTGTTAAGCCGATTTTTTTTCAATACTGTATACAAACGACTAGTAAATCCCATAAAAAATTGAAAAACCACCCCACCTTTTCAGTACAGGGGTAAATTCAGGAGTTTCTTCGAACTTTTTATGAAATAATAATAATAATAATGAGCCCTCCGGTGGCTCAGGAACATTGTTTCTAAGTACGGGCTTAGCGAACCCGAAATACCCAAGCTGAACCAGGCAGTAGGTATAAAATGCAACTTATCCAATGATATACAATCTAAGGAATAGACGGGGAATCGACATAGTACCACCATAACCTCTTGTAGCGTTCAAGATTTAGGAAGAGGGTCTTGTTCGGAAAGTGAGTCACAGTTTCCCTCGGTTAGCGACGGAAGCAGCGTGATATCGAGTAGGGATACTGCAACACAAAACCAAGTGGGAAACAACATCAATACCTCCCAACCGACTCTTGATGTTTCAACGGTGGCGCAAGTCATTATGCCTACGACCACGAGAGCCGGACTCCCTTGGAAACGCATGAAGTGGACCCCAGAAATGAATTCCTTCATTATGCGTTCCTATTAAAAACTTGGAATCGAAAATGACAATATTTAATACGCGTTACATCTTGCGTTTGTAGAAAAATATCCGGGATTACAGCACATATCCGAGCAGAGAATTTCGGATCAACGAAGAACAATCGTTAAAAACAGTCTACTTTCTTCAGAAACGATGCAAACCATACGAGAAGAGGCCATAATGGAGATACCTGCCAGAGTCAATGAAAGTGTTACAGACAACATCGAAGCCGTGGAAACGAATATCAACATAGAGCGTCCCCTGAGGCGAACCAGCAGACCGAATTTATGTATTTAGCACGATCAGAACTCAACAGAGCAATAACTGAACTCAGTGGTAGCAACCCACCTAAACGACCTAAACTGACCAAACTCAAGACGAACAATAACACCAATATCACCCTAGCAAGCATGAACTCAGTGTTTCAAGAATACACTGACCAGAACACCTTAGAGAAAATTCACACTTTGATATACTGTGGAGTGGTAGCGGTCTCCACAACTCTGATTCGATCTAAGCCAAAAAGCGTCAGAAAACCACATGGCAAAAACGACTGGAGAAGGATATTGACAATATTAGAGCTAAGATCGGTCGCTTCACAGAATTCCTGAAAAACAAAAAGCCCTCAAGGATCTTGAAATCCCATATACGCAAAATTCATAGAAAAATTAGTACGAACGCAAAACACCCTGATCACAAACAACATATCGACGTGTATATGGACATTTTGAAGCAGAAACTCCGAGCAAATGCAAAGAAGCTCTCAAGACACAACAAGTGTACTGAAAAGAAACATCAAAACCAAAGATTCCTTGAAAGCGCGGCCCATTTTCATAAGGGAAATAACAAAACTGCGACCAACAATAACAGAGAAGTACCTGACGCACAGTGCTTGACCGATTATTGGTCATCACTATGGTCGAACCCAAAGAACACAATGAAGATGCGGAATGGATCACGAATGAAAAAGAACGACTTGATGTCAAACATATGGACTTCAAAGGAATTCACAATAGTAGTTAGAACGACCAAACATTGGAAGGCCACAGGTATAGATAATATCCACAATTACTGGTACAAGAAGTTTGATAAGCTCCATGGAGCCTTAGCGAAACAGCTCACGTATGTTCTTCAACATCCCATGAGAACACCCACTTTTCTAACACAAGGCTTAACATGTATGCTACCTAAGAGCGATAGAACACAATATAGGCCAATCACTTGCCTGCCAACACTCTACAAAATACTCACCTCATACATATCCAATCGAATATACAAACACCTTGACGACAGCAATATATTAGCTGAGGAGCAGAAGAGATGCAGAAAGGGTGCAAGAAACAACTCATCGATTCTGTGATAATGAAACAGGCAAACGTAGGGCATCGGTTCATTCAGCTTCTCTCGATTATCTGAAGGCATTCGACAGTACCGCCCATTTTTGGCTTGTCGAAGTATTGCAGATATACAAAATTCAACCTGCACTGGTAGAATTCTTGAAGACAACAATGACACACTGGCGCACGTCTCTGCAGGTCAACATGAACAATAAGTCAATTAAACCTGACGAGATACCCAAACGTCGTGGATTTTTTCAAGGATACTCTTTGAGTCCACTTTGGTTCTGTTTAGCTATGAACCCATTGTCCTCAATGCCCAATAGAACAGGATACGGATTTAGGATAAAAACAGGTAGGAACTATCATACAATCTCCCACCTGCTGTATATGGATGACATCAAATTATATGCTTCGAACAAGAAGCAATTGAATGATCTGATGAAAACTGTCGGTAAGTTCTCGGCAGATGTTCATATGAAATTCGGGATTGAAAAATGTAAGACCCTGAACATTCAAGAGGGAAAACATAGATGATGAAACACAACTTCCTAACGGTGATATTATACAGTGCATGAGGGATGGCGAAACATACGAATATCTAGGATACCAACAAGCCAGATTGCTAGACCAAAAACAATCAAAGGAGAAGATTCGTTCAGAATACAGTCAGCGTCTGAAGACTGTGCTGAAATCAATGTTGAACTCAGGGAATCTAGTCAAGGCAATTAACACCTACGCCATTCCAGTGTTGCTTTACTCATTTGGAATAATCAGATGGACTAAGACAGAACTGAATGATATTCAAAGGCAGACCCGAACGGTGCTGACAAAGTACAACAATCATCATCCAAAATCGTCTGTGATACGAACAACTTTGGAGCGGAAAGAAGGAGGACGCGGATTAATAGATGTTGTCAATTTACACACCGAGCAGATAAAAAATCTCAGAGAATTCTTCTCTGCAAAAGCTTTCACTTCAGACCTCCGTAGAGTGGCTGATAAGGGATATACACCTCTAAATCTTGCTACCAGAGATGACCTGCTGGATCTACCGTTCCTATCAGATACTGAAAAACAAGAACAATGGTCAAGAAAGGAATTGCATGGACGACATCACTATGAGATTGATCAACCACACATCGACAAGGAAGCCTCCAACAAATGGTTGATGAAAGGAAAATTATTCGCGGAAACAGAAAGATTCCTTATGCCATTCAAGGGCAAGCGATCGCTACAAACAACTACAAAAAATTTATTATGAAGGACGGAACATTACAAACAGATAAGTGAGAGAATGCCATATAAGATCGGAGACTATACAGCATATTACGTCCGGATGCGAACAACTGGCCAATACGGACTATCCTCACAGGCATAATCAAGTGTGCAACATTATCCATCAGAAACTTGCACACAAGTACGGACTTCTGGTGTTTTTTTCTCGACCTTAGTAGCTTGTATCTGTCCCGATACAAGCCTGAGTCCGTCTAGGTATGCTTTGGATGGAGGTTTTCGACCTCCTCTGGAGTGATACTCTGCCACTCTTCTGTGGCGGCTTGGATGAGCTTTGTGGGGTTCTTGGATTATCCTGGCGCGATATAATTTTCTTTTTGAGATTATCCCTTAAGTGTTCAATAGGATTCAAGTCTGGAGAGCAAGCTGGCCAGTTCAAAATAGAGATTCCCTCTGTTTAAAGATGTCGCGCGAGGTTACTGGTATGCGGAGGAGAATTATCTTGCATAAAAGTGAGATTCTCACCGTGGTCACCTCGCCAGAGTCTCCCTATGGGCACCAGCACTATGAAACTTATCAATCATCCTCGTAAGGCATTTTAAATCATGATTATAGGCTGTTTTAAATTTTGAAATTCACAGTTTCAAACATCACTGACGACTGAGTACAATGTCCCGAACATGTGGTGATAATTCAACATTTCTCAATATACTATCCAATGTTTTTACAACAAAAAACTTCATTCTTCACAAGTAGTCGAAGATCCATGGTTAAAAAAAATCAATGTGAAATACCCGGTGATTCCATATAAATTTGGTTGTGTATATATCAGAGATGACGTAATAAATATCAAAGCAAAAAAAAGCATTTCCGATTTTTTCAAGAACGCCTCACATAAAACCTTGAACCGACGCAAGACCTTCCATCTGATAGGTCACAGTCGTACACAATGAACCCGATTAAAGCGTATACAAATTCATGGAGTACACGCAATGTGTTTGAAACTCATTTCTTGAAACGGTGAAACGGATTATCATTCATAGGAAATTACAGTCCTGGTGTTTTGCGATAAGGAAATAAATTATTATAGTTTTTCATGGAAGACGGACAATTGTCCGAAGATAGAACACCAAGCATTATTACCAGAAGTTATGACAAAGAAGAATTCAATTCAAGGACTATCAAATCCATGGTATACAGTATGATGCTTTACGACGAACTGAGACAGTAATAGTGGATTTTAATTAATATTGTTTGTGTGGTTCTAAGTTCTTCAGCCAATTCGTAAAGGATGAAACATTTTTTACATTGTCAAAATTTTTGTTGTCGCTAAGTTGGCACTACTGTTTTCTGTATTGGCGCGGAGTTTGAACGTGATCTGTCAGTTTGTTCACAGTCCTCGTTTTTGTCAGTCCTAATAAGAACTGATCGCTCCAAACCAAAATCAACAATGATTCTAAACATCGCAAAGTTCAGCCCCATTCTCAACCTATAGTACGTAAATCCAAATCAGTAGCACTCAAAATCATTCATAGGACGTCCAACATTCATATAGCTCGCTTGGACCCTGAGACAAAAGTGGAAGACTTGAATATTTTCCTTAAAGATGTAGTGCCTGTATTTGATTGCGTGAAACTCAACTCTAGACAACCAGAGCTGTATTCATTTTTCAAAATCAGTGTACCTGCACATCGCGTGAAAGATATCCTTGATGCAGGTATTTGATCTGAGGGGAATACTAGTGAAGAGGTTTTTTTCAGAGGGGAAAGCCCCAGATCCTGGATCCCATAAATGTTCAATAAGATTTAGGTCTGGAGAGCAAGCTGGCCAGTCCAAAATAGCGATTCCCTCTGTTACAAGAGAATGTCGCGCGAGGTTGCTGGTATGCGGAGGAGCATTATCTTGCATAAAAGTGAAATTCTCACCGTGATCACCTCGCTAGAGTCTCACTATGGGCTCCAGCACTAGGTCCACGTAATTTCTAGCCGTCACACTGGCAGCAAACTATTTCAAATCTGTTTTGCCTCCCAGCATAATACCACCAGAAACAACACACTGTCCCCTTGGTATTTCGAAATTTGTCTTGCTGCTCGAAGTCTAGCTTGTCTTCCACGACCCCTTAAAACCAGAATCCGGCGGCCATCTGATCGAACACCAATTCTGGTCTCATCCGAAAAAAGAACATTTCGCCAATTTTCAATATTCCAATTTTGGTGCTCGATACACCAATTAAGTCTGTCAATTTTTCTTGTCAGGCTAGCTCTGGAACACTCAAAGGCCTTCTGCTGTATGAACGCTTTAAACTAAGTCTTTAACGTATCGTTTCGGCTGATGCACTGATGTCTGTTGCTTTCAGATATTGCCTTTTAAGTATGGGCCGCGACGCACTAGGGTCTCTTCTTGCAATTTGGCGCAAAAGGCGGTGTTGTTCTTTAGAAGTGATCTTCCTCCGACTTCTTCTAGGCCTATTTTGCCGAGATTGTAGCTCCACGTACCGGGCGTAGGTTTTTGAAATCACTCCCTGTGATACCCCTATTGTCGTTGCTATATTTCTTTGTGTCACCCCTTGTTCAACGAGAGCAATTATTCGACCCCTCTGCACACCGAACAATTTATTTATTTAAGTACAATATAAGGAATGTCCACAGCCGAAGCCAAAATGACATTCACTGGATGAATATTAGTTACATAGAATCTAGTATTCTAAAAAAAAAGTATTACATAAGACATTAATAGTGAGTTGTATTCACAGAAAGAATGAAAAAAGAAATACAAAATGAATATTACAAAATCGAACGATTGAATGAATTTTATATCAGTCAGTAAAGAGCAAGCGTAATGTTCTCTTCAAAGAGGCCAATGTGACCCCAAACAAATTGATACTCCTATGCGTGTTGCAGACACGTAGCATCCTATCGATAGGGGAGTTCTGTGCACTATTAGTTTTTCTAAAAGTTATAGAAAAGAGGTCGTGGTGCCTCAATGATTTCATAGGAACATTAAAAGTAACCATGTGCAAGATCTCAGGTACCTGAAATACGCAGTTCAATATTTTAAACAAAACCAAAATATCAGATATAGTTCTACGATTTTCAAGTGACAATAAATTGAAATATTTACGGGCAGGAGCGTAGTCGTGGTTCAGGATAACAAAGTTAGTTTTGAAGCATATGAACCGTATGAATCTATTCTGAATGCGTTCAAGTCGGTTGCAATAACAATCATAACGAGGGTTCCAAATACATGAGGCAAAATTTAATTTACTGTAGATGTAAGCATAATATAAAGTGATAAGTGATTTTACATATTTAAATTCCTTACTTTTCCTGAAAATATAACCCATCATTCGACTTGAACTATTTTCTATGCTATCTATGTGTGCATCGAAGAGCAACTTCGAATCGAAAGTGACACCCAGATCAAAAGCCGTGGACACACGTCGCAGCAATGAATTTCCAATTGAGTACTGAAAAGTGATAGGGGAATGGTTTCTAGTAAAAGTTATCGTGAAACATTTATTTAAATTCAAAAATAATTGGTTTTCTCTACAGTACTCAACCAAGTTATTCAAATCTAGTTGAAGATCAAGGCAGTCCCTTAAGCATGGGATAGATCTAAAAACTGTCAGATCGTCTGCATAGAGCAAGAATCTGGAATGCCGGAAACATTTATCTATGTCATTTATATAAATTAAGAAAAGAAGAGGACCGAGATGAGTTCCCTGCGGTACCCCAGAAGTACTAATGAAAGATTCAGATTTAAAACCATTTAAACTAACGAAATGTGACCTATTCAGTAGATAGGATTGGATCCACTCAAGCAACCAACCACTTACACCTGCTTCGGCTAGTCTAAAAATGAGAATATCGAAAATTATTTTGTCGAAGGCTTTAGAAAAATCTGTGTAAGTAGCATCAGTCTGAATTTGAGAATCCATTGCACTCTGCAGGTACTCTCTATAAACGATCAAATTAGTTTCCAGAGTCCTACCCTTAAAAATCCGTGCTGTTGTGGGATAATGAAATTTTTCACATGAGAGAAAAGATACTTATAAATTATACGTTCAAATACTTTAGCAATAATCAAAAGCTTGTTAATAGGTCTATAATTAGAAATATCATTTTCATCTCCACTTTTGAAAATTGGGACAACGGCGGACTCCTTCCACTTTTTTGGAAATACACCATTAATCAGTGACTGATTGAACAAAATATGCAGTGGTTTACTTAATTTGTGAGCGCAATTTTTGAGAAAAATTGGTGGAATGCTGTCTGGACCTGAACCCTTCGACATGTCAAGGGATAAGAGGACCTCTCGAACCTCTTCCTCTTCAATGTGAATATTTGATAGTACATCATTGTTGCAGTTTTTAACAGTTACACTACGACTACGCTACTGACTTACAGGAACATATACACTCTCGAAATAACGGGCAAAAAGATTGCATATCTCTTTTCCATCTGATGAAGAAATATCCCCATACCTCATTTCATTAGATAGTTTAGAGCCGCCCCGTCCCAGAGACACATATTTCCAGAATAATTTGCTGTTCGTTGGCAGTTCCCGCTGAATGTTAGAGGTGAATTTATTCAAATCAAGTTCAATAAGTTCCTTCGAATGAGCACGAAGCTGTTTGAATATATTGAGATCATTGACATTTTTACTAATTTTCCATTTTTTATGAAATTTTTGCTTTTCTCTTATTGTAGCAATAGTAACTTTCGAAAAGAATGAAGGAAAACACTTAGTGACTCTTTTCTTAGGAACAACAGAACCGATTATGTCATTGATTCTCTCATAAAAAATATCCAGATTTTCATCAATTGCCTTAAGAGCTGCTGTTGACCAGAAACTCCCAATTCACCAGCGATAATGAAGCATTAACAGCTTCATAATTTGCATTTCTAAAATCGTAATAAAAACTTTGAATTTTCGAATTTTTCATCATCTTCTCTTTAGACAAGGCAACTATAAACTCCAGTGTGGGATGATGTGTGTCCTCGTTTACAAACGGATGAGCACTTTTATGTATATTCGAGACAATTTCTTTATTACACAAGACTAAGTCAAGAATTTTATCGTTACTATTCTTCACATGATTGTATTGATTCATTTCGACAAATGCAAGTGTATCTAATATATTTGAATATTTATTTTCAATCCAAAGTAAGGCATTTTAAATCATGACTATAGGATTTTTTAAATTTTGAAATTCACAGTTTCAAATCTAACAGAACATGTAGGATAATTCAACATTTCTTAACATACTATCCAGTTTTTTACAACAAAAACTTCATTCTTCACAAGTAGTCAAAGATGTATGGTTAAAACCATCAATAATACCGAGTGATTCCATATGAATTTGGTTGTGTATATATCTGAAATACAACAATACTCTTAATATTAATCCTATATGAAATACTGATGAATAATCAATTGAAGATTTTATGTTATATTAACCTAATTGGCTTAAAGACAGGAGACATCCTGTATAAGGCCAAAATATTCTAAGAATGACACAGTTGCATTCGAACTTCAATTTAGGCAAAATACTTTTAATAGTGACCACACTTCGATTTGAAGGTGCAAGGTTTATGTTAATATTGTTAAGGGAACAATATCATTTAAAATATTTTGCGGTGCGATAGTGTCAAAGGTTGTGGGTGATTAATTCTCGATAAACAATACGAAAGAGAATATCTTGAATAACCGGTTTGTTCGAGGACGATTCTTGAAACAATTCCGTTAATTCCGCTCAACCGATATAAACACTTTAACTATTTTGTTTCTTATGAAATTTGCTACAAAGACTAATTATTTCCAAGTTTATTCGGTAGTTCGTGAATATAACACATTATTGAAGAAAAATGCTTCCCAAATTCACTCATCCACGAGGATAATTATTCCATTGGGATCAACAAAATTTAGAACTTGACGTCAGACTTTACATTTTGTCGTTCTTCTCGAAATAAGCATTTGAGCATTGATACATGTGCAGAAAGTTAGATTTCGTTTAAACTGACCATTTATTCTTCAACTCAAAACGGAACACAAGTTAATCTACAGTTAGTAAGTTAACAATTGTTTGTTAACAATTGTTTTATTTAAAAAACATGTAACTTGATGCAATTATTATTCACTATTATTATAATCATATTTATTTCCAATCAATCACCAATTTACCAATCTATTAAAGCTAAGTTCCTTTGACAGTAATTATTATATTACATACATTCCACCAAAAAGTTCTGGCACAACTGTTTTGCGATTTTTACAATGGATAAAAATATCGAAAAACGAATTTGTCTCAAATTTTTTCATGTATTTCACTTCATCTACAGAGAACACTAGAGGACCCGTGAGGCTCACGTTTTTGAAGCTGAATATCTCCGAATATAAAAAGATAAGGTCAGTTTCTTCCGAAGCTCGAAGGACACCGTGTATAACCGTTATTTCACTTTATCACCTAATCTTTGAAATTCAATAGGTTATGAAGTTGATGCAGAATTTGCTCATTTTCATGAAACTTTTTCTTACTGTTTCAATTCGCGTTTTCCACTAAAGAAGTTTTATAGGAAGCAGCAGAAGGTATGGGTGAGTGAAGAGGTGAAACAGTCCAGAAGAAACCTGAGAGATATTTGTGCACATCTAGAACACTACCATTTGAGAAGAACTTTTATAGTGAATGTAAAGAGTTACTCTATATCGGTATAACACACAAAACATTCTTATCAAAATAAAATTGGATCCTCTAGAAATCAGATGAAAAGTGCTTGGAGTGTTGTCAGCCAGTGTTTGAGTGGTAAGGGCTGTGATGAAAATTGTAATAATCTCAGAATCACTTCACACAGATATTCACTTCCCTAGACTGTTCCAGTATCTAGGTGATAAGGTGGATTGGATTCAGACATATCATCCGGCAGCTGAGATCATTGTACTGGATGACTTCAACGTTCACAACACCAACTGGCTCTGCCACTCTAATAGAACAGATGAAGCTACAAGAATACCTGATCACCCAACCGACTTCCCGAACATCTAGGACCTTTTTTTGATTTCAGATCCTTATGATTTTGGAATGGAGGTCTCAGCACTATTAGGCAACTCAGACTACAACTTTATATCTGCTACTGGAACCATTTTGCTGCTGCTAAACCAAGAACCTAAACCCCCCAGACGCATTTGGCACTATAACCATGCTAACTGGGATGAACTGCGTGAATTATTTTCGTGCTTTCCATTCAGTGATGTTTGCCTTTCAGATCCCGACATCAATGTGTGCACTGAATCTGTTACAGAAATCGATCTCTACATCCCTCATTTCATGAAAAGAACAACAACATAAAAGCCATGGTTCAAAAAAGATTGCGAAAGAACCTCTGCAGCCAAGAACAGAGCTTACAAGTCTTGGAAGATAAATCCAACAGAGGAAACAAGAACAACCTTCGTACGAATACGGAACGTATGCAACCTAACTGCAAGAGCAAAGGTCAATTTCAACGAAGGGGCAACTAATTAACTCCTTCAACAGGCAAGTGGGACTAGACAGTTCTGGTCTATGGCGAAGACTGCCAGTGCCAATTTCTGCAAATCTACGTTTCCACCTCTTGTTATAGAAAACGGAAGTATAGCATCAGCTCCAAAAGAGAAAGCCGATCTCTTCGCTTCCTTGTTCTCAAAGAATTCTGTACTAGATTCAACTAACGCAGTACCACCGAACATTACACCTTCAAATTCTTCCATGGCAGAAATCGAGTTCAGAGTTCGCACTGTGAGACGGGTTCTCGAGCAGCTGAACTGCGAGAAGGCAGTTGGTCTAGACTTAATACCACCATCGTCCTGAGAAATTGTACTCCCGAACTGGCACCCATTCTTGACCGTCTGTTTCAGATTTCTTATGAAAGTCAGACTTTTCCGAGCAGCTAGTAAATAGCGAAAAATCAACCGATCCCAAAGAAAGGAAAAAATTCCTTACCCCAAAACTACCGCCCTGTTGCACTTCTTCCCATTATGTCCAAAGTGATGGAGAGTCATAAACGATGAACTCATCAAATATCTTGAGTTGCAGGGAATTATTAACGACCGTCAGTATGGTTTTCGCAGGCAAAGATCGACAGGAGATCTGCTCGCCTACATCACTCATGTTTGTACATCAACGATGGAAAGGATGGGAAATCTACAGCAATAGCACTCGACATCGCTAAAGCCTTTGATAGGGTTTGGCATGCAGCCTTGTTGAATAAACTTGCTGCATATGGGCTTCCCGAAAAATTACGGGGTTGGATAAGTGGCTTTCTCTCGAATAGATCAATAAAAGTTAAGTCGACGGTATAGCATCTGATTGTTTATTGTTGCAAGCAACCTAACCTAACCTCAGGGATCCATTCTTTCTCCAACCTTGTTTCTGTTGCAGATAAACGATCTTCTGTCATCCACAGAGAACAAGATCTTCGGTTTTGCAGACGATTGTACCCTGGTTTCGTCTTTCAGTAGTCTGCGGCCGACTACAGCTGCGGAATATCAGCGTCAGAGATCTCAATAACTTAAACTCTGACTTACAGAAGATATCGGAGTGGGGTCAGTTGAAACTGGTGAGTTTCAACGCGAGCAAGACGTAAGCAACTACGTTTTCTAGAAAGGTCCTCGCTGGAGAACCTCTTCTAACGATGCATGGCCAACAAATTGCATCCAAAGATTCGATGCACCTTCTCAGAATAACGGTCAACTCCAAGTTTTGCTGGCGGCATGAACATATATCAGCAATAGCTAAGTCAGCATCAGCTAAACCTAGTTTTCTTTTCAGAGCCAAACGATACTTCACGTCATCTCAGCAGTTGCTTCTATATAAGGCGCAGATTCGACCTGTTTTAAAATATTGTTCTCATGTATGAATATTTGCGCCCAAACATTCGTTGCGGATGTTGGATAGTGTGCAAAAACGGGCTGTGCGCCTCATCGACCACCCGGAGATCACCTGCGATCTCCAACCGCTGGCTCTCAGAAGACAAGTTGCTGACCTTGCTTTGTTTTACAGATACTCTCACGGAAGACCTTGTTTCGGGAAAACTCATGTTTTGCCGCAACACTAAGCTAGCAAGGAGTTCTCATAATATGGCGGTACATTCAACGAACCCTCTCTATAACAATTCCTTTGTTTACAGGGCCGGTGAGCATCCTACAACTCGGCCCTCTTCAAGAAGCGAGTAAACAGACACCTCAATTCTTCTCAGGCGCCCACTCATGTGGTGTAACAGGTTCGTCTATTCCTGAGAAGCGCGCATAAAAAAACAATTAACGATGACCAAGGTGAAAGTATAAGTGATCCTGAACAGTTGACAGACAGGTTTAACAATTTCTTTTCCAACATCCCTGAAAAGATTATGAATTAAATTCCAAAGGTAGAGTATTTGGATAACAACAAAACTAATGATTTTACATTGTTTCTCGTCCCCTATGTTGAGGAGGCAGTTTCCTCCTTGGTAAACAGAAAGTTGAAGCCAAAGAAGTCTTTTTCTAATGGTGTTTTCCCATCTCATCTGAAGATTAGTAGTAGTTATACCATTGCATAAGGGCTATTGTGACAATGTAGATAATTACCGCCCTACATCTCTATCTTCGTCTTTATCTAAGATTTTTGAATAATGCTTTTTGAATAGGTTAATGGAATTCTAGAATACGCCCAAAATTCTATCCAAACATCAATTTGGTTTAAGTACAGGTTATTCCACCGGAGATGCACTGCATGCTTTTATCAATAGCGTCGTGGATCATATTGAGTCAAGGGAATGTCCGGCGGGGGTCTTTTCTGACCTTGTTCCTCAGCAAGGCATTTGATTGCGTAGTACACCTCATACTTCTTGCAAAGGCGGAGGGCACTCAAATGGCTGATCAGCTATCTGCGTGACAGAGGACAGTTTGTTTCAGTTAATCATGTAGATGATATGAGACGATGATATATCAATTCGGAATCTGTTAGTACTGACGTTGGGGTCCGCAAGGATCAGTTTTGGGACCTTTCTTGTTTATTTTGTATGTCAATGATGTTTGCGATAGTCTTGATTGCGATTCATTCCTTTATGCTGACGATGCCACTTCGGTGGTTTCAAATAAGAATGATTCTCGATTAGAAACAAGGCTTCAGAGAAACTGAAATGAACTACATGAATGGTTTTCCAAAAATCTTTTACATGTAAATGCAGCAGGAACAAGCTATGTTATCTTCCGCAACTACAGCAAAACTGTAGATATAAATGTGAATCTTAACGGGGCTCCTTTAGGGGAGGAAAATGTTGGGTTAGATTGCTGTGAAACTTGACAAAAATCTAAGTTGGAAAGATCATTGCTTGGAAGTATGTTCGAAATTGCGTTCTGTCTGTTTTCTGATTAGGAATTTGAAAAAAGTATTAACTACTGAACAGCTACTGTCAGTGTACCATGCACATGTCTCATCAAGACTGAAATACCAGGTGGTTCATCAAGTTTTGTCGTTCGATAAGAGAGGGCGTCGCTACTAGTCCAAATTTGATTTTGTTTTGTTGGTACACTCTTCATATGAACGTATGTGAAGGTTCATTTCAATATGTCAATTCATTCTTTGTTCACACGCCATTCAGTGTCGCAATGTCACATGTACAATGGAAAAAATTGAATATCGTGGAGTGATAAAATTCTTATTTTTTGGAAGGTGTAGCACCAATAGAAATTCATGAACGAATGTTAAGAGTGTATAATGATTGTTCACCTACAATTAGAACAGTAGCCTTGAAGACGATCCACTTGAAGGACGTCCAAAAAGCGCTTCACACCAGAAATCATAGCCAAAATACAGGATATGTTTTTGGAAGATCGTCGATTGACTGCGAGGGATTAGGAGGCTATACACATCTCATTAGGCAGTGTGAGCCATATTTTAAGTGAAATTTTGGGTTTCAGAAAGCCTTGTGCACAATGGGTGCCGCATTCGCTAACAATGGAACAAAACACATTCGAATGCGACTTTCTCAGCAACATTTGGAGCGTTTTGAAAAGAATAAAGTGGATTTTGTGCGTCGATTCATCACTATGGATGAGACTTGGGTCTATCACCATAATCCTAAATCAAAAAAAGAGGCTAAAAATTGGTGTGAACCTGGTTGTTCGGCTTCGAAACGACTTCGTGTCCGGAAATCCGCCAAGAAGGTTTTGGCATAAGTTTTTTGGGATGCGAAAGGGATTTTGTTTGTGGATTACTTGCAAACTGGTGAAACAATTAATTCTGAATATTATTGCAACCTTTTGGACCAGTTGAAGGAGAAAATTCGTGAAAAAAGACCCAGTTTGCAGAAGAAAAAAATCCTTTTTCATCAGGACAATGTACCGTGTCACAAGAGCATTTTGATAATGGCTAAAATCCATGAATTAAAGTTCGAATTGTTGAAGCATCCACCGTATTCACCAGATTTGGCCCACAGCGACTTCCATTTGTTTCCAGATCTTCAAAAATGTATGCGTGGCAAGCGTTTTCATCAAATGAAGAGGTCATAACGGCTGTTGAAGCGTATTTTGAAGACCTTCCGAATTCTTCTTGAGGTATGAGATCCAAATATTGGAGGATCATTGGAGCAAGTGTATTTATATTCAGGGAGATTATACTGAATAATAAAGTGTATTTTGAACCATAACATTGTGTTTTTCTTATCGAACGACAAAACTTATTTAACAACCTGGTGGGTGATGTTTTGCGGGGACACTTGTAGCTCAGACACTGTGAATCACTTTTTATCAAATTTGGTATCCTTACATTACCGTCAATTGTCCCAGGCCGGCTCGGTGGCGTATGGGATATGATGCTCGTCTCCTACGCAGAGTTACCTGGGTTCAATCCCCACAAAGTCGGTGCGATTTTTCGGATTCTGGGAATCGCTTGAGTGTCTATCTTTCGGAGGAGATGTAAAGCTGTCGGTCCTGTCTAACAGAGATGTGTTGGACATTGAAGATCCCTTCCCTCGACACGAGAGGGGTTCGGCAAAATTCCCGGGTTAGTGAGGTGACAGAATTCCCCGGCGTGTCATTAGCCGAAAGGCAGAAATAGAGCACGTTAAAGGAAAAACAAACAAACAAACCGTCAATTGTCATTCTCGAATTGGTTACTATAGTTTACGAAAACTAAAAAAAATTTTACTAGAAACAAGTATGCGACCCGGCGGAGGAACAATTTTGTAATCCCGCATTCTAAATATAGAATAGGTGGAGTTTCTCCCAATATTTTGGTAATAAGGATTTTTAATAATAAGACATCAAAACTTCGAATGCTCAAATTTTCAAGAAAAAACTCAGAGCTTTCCTGATCAGATGTCATATTATATTATAGAAAAATTCCTTTTGTGATATTATTTTTAACACCTTTATAATATAGTGTTTTACTGACCTTTTGTAGTGTAATCTTTTACTAACCTTATGTATAATATTTGTAATATCTTTGACCTTTTCCATAGTTCTTTACGTACTCAAAGGAAATGAAATTTATACTTATTTATCTATTTATTTACCACAACGCTTCAGTAAATCACATCCTGTGCTCTCCTTGTATGGTGTTCCACTTAATAAGAAATAACAAAGTTGAATACGCCAGGATAAAATGCAGCATCCTAATCAGAAATATCTCCCCTATATGCGTCACATAATTCTACAGAAGTTTTATTTGTCACATCAATATCTATGTGTAACACTCGGTATACAAGAGAGAAAGAACGTAAGAAATGGGGAAGATAATCAATTCCTTTCTTTCCAATACATTTTTCGTTGCTTACCTCACCAAATTGGAATACATACAATATTCATTCTCATTATTATTAATGCTATTCCGGTGTAACAAGTTTTACGTTTTCCATGAAGAGACTTTCGAATTAACCAGTGCTAACGATTCAAGTAGTTGAATTCTTAACGTTTATACGAGAAATTCGAATCTGAAGTTTACTAATTGTTCATGGAAATAGGTTAGGTTTGCGATAAATTATATTCCACGAATAAATGAATCACAAGTTCTACTCAGAATATACACAAGAAAATTCATAAGATGTTGTTAGACGACGTCGTCATAAATTATCAGCAATTTGAAAAAAAATTATTTTGACAGACGTAGAATACTAAGGAGATGGTATAACTATGTGAAGATCTGTAGTGTAAAATACATAATTCAAATTCCATTTATTTAGTATTATTAATAAGAAACCAACTCAAGCGATCTTACGAGTGCTGAAGACATAGAAGTAGTTAGCTTATGAAAGTGTTAATCAATTATACGAAGAAGCACAGTAAATAACGGTAGTTTTAAAATTGATCGATTCTTATAGCTGAATAGATATGTTACGTCCATTAATGTACCATATGGATTCTTATTTATGCGACAGCATACGACGACTCATATAATAAATACATTTTAGAGATAAAGATTCAAATAACTGAGTCAGAACAACCTTGACTCAACGGAATTCTCAAATACGAGTAGAAAGTTCACTTCGTACTTGTTCAAAGATAGTGTGAACCATGTTTTCAGTTTCATTCCCATAAATTTCAAATATGTACAAATTTACCCTTATAACTTGTTCGAATGTACTTGTATAGTTGAGTTATTATAACTACTAGGTGTTATAAAAAATAGTAAAGGAATGGAAAAAACGTTCGTTGAAACACTTCGACAATCTTCGCCCCTTGAAAAAGAATAAATATCTTGGAATTTCGTATTTACACAAACCACAAAAATTATCGCATCACCTGGTATTATGAATTCCACAATCGATTATTTATTAGTTTATTGTAAAAATAACCTATGAAAGTAAAACAAAATAAACATCTACGAGTTTAAGATTCGTGTTGTAAAGTCGATGAATCACAAAAACAAATATAAAATCAATCGTAACGCGCAATTAGAAGTAGGTAATCAAAACACAGTGAAGCTTACATAAGTATGACGTCATGCGCTGTGATTGGCGTTTTGGTCAAAATGGCCGATTGCAGTATTTTACTCTTTTATTTTATTGAAAATCTTATTAATCCCAATTTTTTAAATAAAACTACATCAGTTTTTCAAATCCTTTGAATGTATATATTTTCCCCTAAGTCAATTAAATCTTTGATTATGTCATACTATCGTCACGCCTATTCGTGAATCTTATCGAATTTTTATTCGAATCAGAAATGTTAAGTAAAATTTAAAAATTTGAAACTATAGATCTGTATATATCGATCTTTCTGAAGTATATATTCTATATTTTCGGAACTGAAAGTTTGGAATATTTTGAATATATATTTGAGTTCTTGATGGTTGAATTTTTATGCCTGATGGGTGACTGAACAATTTGTTTTTTCGAATCAATGTTCGAACTTTTTTAATTTCAATTCCAGCCCAATTGAAGAAAGTTGAGATTTTCGAATGGAATTTATCTCTTTGAATTGGGATTGTAGTGAATAGTGTTGTTTGTATGGTTGATGAGTCAGTATTCATAAAACAATACTGGAAGCTGCTTTATCATAAGGATGTGTGAAGCAGTATATGAGAGAGTTCCATATAACATAAAGAACTATGAAGTATAAATATCACTGAATATAATGAGGCGTTCTGTATAGATAGAGTTGAATATGAAAGGGGTCCAGTACATTTGACGTTCAGTATATTAGGCGTTTAATTTATTAGGCGATTTTTTATATTAAGCGTTTAGTATATAAGCTGTTTAGATACAAAAAAGTGATCTTAATGCGCTCACTAGTTCTAAATAAATTCACTACATTACACTCAAAACTAATTAGTTATATTAAGTCTTGATGGTGCGAAAGGAAGAAGAAACCATCCCGGAGTTCCTTTTCGTTCAATTGAACTAAGAAAACTCTATCAAATTCATTTATGTCCCTGCAAGACAATACTCAGCCATTCAATTGATGAACATTAAGAGAAAAGAAAATGCAACTTTTTAGAATGATACCAACTCAGGAGATCATGAGAGAGGGTTTTTATAGGAGGTTGATTTTTTGGAACAAATGATGACATATTTATTTTGTTTTCTATGCACTTTTACCACTTTCTGAGATATGCATAGGACATCAAAATTGAATATGTATGTCTAGAATCTTCTGAAGAATCCAAAGATTGAATAACTCAGGAGATTATGAGAGAGGGTTTTTATAGGAGCTTGGTTTTTTGGAACAAATGATGGCATATTTGTTTTGTTCTCTGTGCACTTTCACCACTTTCTGAAATATGCAAAGTACATCAAAATTGAAGATGTATGTCTAGAATCTTCTGATGAATCCAAAGATTGAATAACTCAGGAGATGATGAGAGAGGGTTTTTATAGGAGCTTGGTTTTTTGGAACAAATGATGGCATATTTGTTTTGTTTTCTGTGCACTTTTACCACTTTCTGAAATATGCATAGGACATCAAAATTGAAGATGTATGTCTAGAATCTTCTGATGAATCCAAAGATTGAATAACTCAGGAGATCATGACAGAGGGTTTTCATATGAGCTTTATTTTTTGGAATAAATGATGGCATACTTGTTTTGTTCTCTGTGCACTTTTACCACTTTCTGAGATATGCATAGGACATCAAAATTGAATATGTATGTCAAGAATCTTCTGAAGAATCCAAAGATTGAATAACTGAGGAGATCATGAGAGAGTGTTTTTATAGGAGCTTGATTTTTTGCAACAAATGATGGCATATTTGTTTTGTTTTCTGTGCACTTTTACTACTTTCTGAAATATGCAAAGTACATCAAAATTGAAGATGTATGTCTAAAATCTTCTGATGAATCAAAAGATTGAATAACTCAGGAGATCATGAGAAAGGGTTTTTATATGAGCTTTATTTTTTGGAACAAATGATGGCATACTTGTTTTGTTCTCTGTGCACTTTTACCACTTTCCGAAATATGCATAGGACATCAAAATTGAATATGTATGTCAAGAATCTTCTGAAGAATCCAAAGATTGAATAATATAAATGATTTATCCCACATAAAAAGTTTTTGTTGAACAAAATACACAAATAAAAGTACCAATTCATATAACCGACCCTTTGTTTCGAAGTTACATTTATTTATTCCATTTGGCTAATATCCTTTGTACACTAGTTGACACAGTCGAATATTTCCAAGCGTTTCACAGAACGCACTGCTGTGATGATCTCAGAATACTCATAAAATTATTGATAGAAATCTTGAATATACAGTTGTTGTTTCAATCTGAATAAATATTCAACAAATGAAATCAAAATACAATAGAATTCTTTCTTTGGAATATTTCAGATAACGTATCATTTATAATGATTATTCTGAATGGTTATAAACGTAAATGAGTGTCCGTTTGACGCTAGATTCGAAATAGCTCTTTTACAGTAGCTATTTTTTGTAGATCATGCATTCTATTAAAATTTAATAGAATTAATATTAGGAGTATTGTTAAATTTCAGATATACAGAATTTCTAGGTACATTTGTTAGTGTTGAAAAAACAAGTAAGTGTTGTCCGTGATTTACATTCTGTCAAAAACTACTGGGAATTGATTATTCAAGAAATCTGCTCAAAACGATTGTCAACACTTCTGCTGTTGCCAAGTTGGCACAAATGTTTCCTATCCTTACGCGGACAGATCGCGTTCAAGATCTGTCATTTACTTTGTTTACAGCGCTCGGTTTTGTCAGTTTACATACATGAAGTGAGGGAAATAGTAATTAAAAATCTTCATTTGAGTTTGCGAGGGATCGGCAATGAACTTGCTGTGTCTCCCGAATCAATTAGTACCATTGTTTTGGCATGAACCGCGTTGCTGCTCGACTAGTTTCAAAAGACCTAAATTTTCTTCAAAAACTGAATCGAGGAAACGAGTCAATTCCGACTACACATTCATAAGACGCATTGTACCTGGTGATGAGACATAATGTTAAATACACACACCACAAAAATTGTCGCATCACCTGGTATTCTGAATTCCACAATCGATTAAGCACCTCGATCGCAGTTTCTTTATCAACATACGTTTTTGGGCATATGAGGGGGAAAAAATCTTATTTATGTAGTAACATTTGTTTCCATATGATCTCAAAAACGCCTGAAACAAGAATGAGTTTATTTGACTATCAGTATTCATTCAATTTCTCTTCAGTTTTCACTGAATTAATGCGAGTTTCCTGTGTTTCTTATTGATTTTCGAATCTTTGAATTTATTGTAATGGCTGTTGAAAGTCCTGGACGCTATTTGAGTGATCATGAAGTGGTAAGAATTGTAACACTTCTAGAGGAGGGGCGTAGCCAACGTTACGTGGCTAATTTGTTGAATGTTACGAAACAGGGGAATATGGAAGAAGGGCTGGACAGGGAAGAAATCGGTTAACAACACCAGTTGATGATTGTTGGCAGCTGTGATTATTGTGAAGCTCTACAGGCCAAGTAGGCCCATGGCTTCATTACACGTTCTTCTCCATTTCATTTTATTCATAACTGCTCCCTTCCAGTCCTTCACTCCTAGCTCTTCAATATCTTTCTCCACCATCTTGATCCATTCTGTGCGTGGTCTTCCCCTGCCTCTTCTTCCCGTTATTCCCCTTGTCAAAATATATCTTGATGTCCTATCGTCTCCCAGTCGGAAAACATGGCCAAGCCATCTCATTCTTTGTGCTCTAGCCACATTTGTTATTGAGGGTTGTCCATACAATTCTTGAAGCTCGGCGTTCGTTCTCCTTTCCCAACGATTTTCTACCTTTTTTCCACCATATATTCTTCTCTCGCAAAACTTCTAATGTATATTTTTCCCTCTGATTCAACTTCCACAGTTGGCAACCGTATGTTACCACAGGCCTGATGATCTTCTGATAAATTTTCTTCTTCGCGTTTTTCGACATATTTTTGGACCTGAGCACTCTGTATAATCCTCCTAAGCATTTTGTTCCTTTAGCTATCCTTTCCTGTATTTCTACTTTCTCCTCCCCTGTTCTCGTCAATGTTACACCTAAATAGTTGAATTGTTCTACCTTTTCAAAGCAGTATGTCCTATCCTCACTAATTATTTGCAGATTTAAGTGCCTTTCATTTTCTTGTTGTCCTACTATCATATACCTGGTTTTATTTTCATTTATCATTAAACTCTTTCTTCTTGCAGCGGTTTCTAACTTCCTGAATTCATTCACCAAATGTTCTCTTGTTCTGGTCACAATAACTATGTCGTCTGCATACACTAAAACTTGTGTCTTTTGACTGTATATTGTACCTTTGCTAGCTATACTGCTCTCTTCTATAATTTTATCCATCACGATATTGAAAAGTGTAGTAGAAAGGGGGTCTCCCTCTCTCATGCCTTAATCAACACAGAATGATTCCGACAAATGTCCGCTCATCTTAACTTTATAGGTGGTATCCGTCAATGTCATTCTCACCAGCCTTCTTAGTTTGCCTTTTATTTTTAGTTCATCCATTGCTTCATATATATATTTCCTAATTATTCTATCATAAGCCTGTTTATAATCGATGAAAAGCATATGGAGTATCATGTTTTGATCAATAGTATTATCTATAATTTGCTTCAACACAAAAATCTGATCCATGACTGATCTATTTTTTTCGGAAACCACACTGATACTGTCCTAGCTTTGGTTCTATTATTTCGTTTAGTCTATTTTTGATAGATATCGCCATAATCTTGTAGATAGTGTCTATTAAGGCAATCCCTCTATAGTTCTCGCAATTCCCCCTTCTTGTGCAACGGACATATTAGAGCTTCCTTCCACCTACTTGGCATTTTCTCCTCTTCCCAAACTTTAGATATTATAAAATATATATTGTCCTCCATTTCTTGTCCCCCTTTCTTGAACATATACGCCGTGATGCCATTTCCACCTGGCGCTTTGTTGTTTTTAAACAATTTTATGATTGATCTTATTTCTTCCTTATTTGGTGGTTCCTCATACGCTTCATTTAGGAACGCCCCTTCATCGTTCGCATTTTTACTAGTCTCTTCACTTTCCCCGTCTAACAACTCTCTGAAATACTCACTCCATCTCTTCAAACTTTCTTCTATTCCTCCTACCAACTGCCCGTTTTTGTCTTTGCAGAATAATATTTCATTTTGCTGATAGAGCCTCCTCTGATATTTTATATTTTTATAGAATTGTCTCGTCTGTTCTCGCATATGGTTGTTTTCCAGATTTTCCATTTCAGTCTCTATATATTCTCTTTTTTCTTTCTCCTGCATGTGCTTTTTGCTTTTCTTCTTTTTCTCTATACAGCTTCTGGTTCTCTTTTGTGTTGTTTTTCATCATATTCGTTCTGAATTCTTCTCTTTCAAGTACTGCTCTCCTGCACTCTTCATCATACCAACCTCCTTGATCTGCTTTGCTATCATCTTTTACAGCATATCTGCTCCTTCTTTCATCATCTGTTCCAACTGTCTCCACTGATCTTCAACGCTTTCCTCTTTATTACTGGAAATTCTTTTGTTAATTTTGGTCTGAAACTCCTTCCTAATATTCTCATCATTCAATTTTTCACTGCATATTTGATAACTTTATTTCTTTTACTTTCCTGATGTTCTGGTTTCCTATATTTTATCTTGGCTCTTACGAGCATGTGGTCTGTGTCCACGTCATATATATATATATATATATATATATATATATATATATATATATATATATATATATATATATATATATATATATATATATATATATATATAATATATATAATTAATACCATTGCCAGGCGATGATTATAATCAAAACATATCCTGGAATAATTATATATTAGGATAACGTTAAATGTTATGAGAATATATCAATCTACCAGAATATATACATACTATAGCATCATCAGACAATGATATCAATGTACCAACGAGTAATGTCAGAGGCTTTCTCCCGGAAAAATCTAGTGTACGGACCTTAGTCAAGTAACACTGAATGTTACTCATTAATAGTTTCCTTTGTGTGAAGTGGTGAACGATCGAATAGAATACTGCTCTGAATATAAATATGACAAAATTGTCAGTTAATTATATTACATTTATATAAACAAATAAATAAAATATGAAATGAGATTCTGAGCAGTATAAACTAAAAGAAAACTATGACTCTACCTCATTATTTTTTTTCGGAAAGAAACCTACGAAGAATATTACAAGATTTGATGGCTGTTATCTTTTGTAACTGTTCAAACAAATTTTCTTCAGACCCAAAATCTCAATACTTTTGTGAAGATTTCTAGGAATAACACCTGTTGTGGAAATAATAATAGGTAGAATAAATATTTTCTTCATTCTCCACATTTTTTGATCTCGTTGCCGAGCATCATATATTTAGAAATTTTTTCATTGTATTTATTTTGTATATTATGTGTGTCGGGTATAGCAATATCAATTATATATGTTATTTGATTCTGTTTATCATTAAGAATGATATCTGGTCTATTGTGTTTTACAGCTCTGTTGCAAAGAATTGTTTTATCAAAATAAAGTTTATATTTGTCATTTTCACAAATAATCTCAGGTTCATATTTGTGAAATTTTTTCTTTTGGGAATTAGGTCATGTTTAATTCCTAGATTAAAATGAATAATATTAGCGACGGCATTATGTCTTTCTAAATAATCTGTTGAAGCAAGGACTGAGCAAGATGATAATATATGAAAAACTGTTTCTGAAGAACAGAAACATCTACGGCAAGAATCATCTTTATTTTGTTTGATGATGTGTTTTCTATAATTCCTCGTGAAAACAACCTGATCCTGGATCGCAATTGCCAAGCCTTCTGTTTCAGCAAACAATTCTCCAGATACTAACCATTTATTCGATGCGATTTCATCAATATAATCATTTTTCAATTCTTTAGGATGCTTTCCGTGTAATTCCTTCTGCATCCAACTTTCTCTTTTAGAATTATCATCAAATATATCAAAATCTACCTTTTGCATTGTCAAGTCCAGAGGTGTAAGATTATAATCTGAAGCAACAACAATATCATGTAATTTAGACGTTCTCTGTTTATCATGAAAATGGGAACGTAGATGAAAAATCTGTTTACTATGAAGATTATTCAAATCAGTTAATCCACGACCTCCAAGATGTCTAGGTAGTGTAACTCTCTGAACAGCTGACTTTGGGTGGTGCTTATGATATTTACAGAGCATTTTCCTCGTTTGACATTGTAATTCATTTAGATCAGTTTTAGACCATTTAATAATTCCAAAAGAAGATGTAAGAATAGGAACTGCATAGGAGTTGACAGCTCTGTAAAGGTTATTTACTAGTTAAATGACTCTTGATGATAATTCTAAGTCTTTTGTAATATGAACTTCTAATATTTTCTTTAGTGCTGCTATGGTTAATTGTCTTCTCTTGACAAAATCCAAGATATTTATATGTATCTCCTTGATGCATTGGCTCGATTTCGATATTGCAAATCTTTATCCCCAACTCAAAAATCATTCGATCGATAATAGGTCAAGTGGCACCTCGTTGGAAAGGTACTGCAATTTTTCTTCGAATTTGGTATTTTCGAAATTCAGAATCATCATACAGGGTGTCCTGAAGCAGGAACATTGAAAATCCAAATAACTTTTTGAAACTGGTTCATTTCGGTATACGAGAACATGTTTGATCCGAGAATAGGACTTTCTTGTGTGGTTATAGAATTTTGTAATCAACCCTTCCATTCAGCATCCCCAACTTGAAAATCATACAAATAATTCAAGTGGCATATCTTCAGAAAGGTTTTTGAATTCCAGAATGATTAAAGCATTTCATTCAGTTCGGCTCTCCATACAGGATGTCGCTTTCGAAAAATTCAATATCGTCATTTGAAATTATCAACTAAAATTAATTCGAAACTGTTAAAAGTATTGGGGTACGATGTGTTGAGCATCAATTACGAAGAAATAAAGCTGATTTCTGCATTGAAAATGTTCACATTTTTTCATTTCCATCTGGCGTGCAGTCATCTGTTATTTCTCATTTTGCAATGAAATATTATTATTATTCAGATCAGTTCCTCATTATTGTTGTTGTTCGTCAGTTGAAATTAATCTGAAAATGGTTTATTCCACTGAGGAAAGGGTCGAAATTGTATCGACGTATTTTCGAAATAACAGTTGTGCCAAAGAAACGGCAAGGATATTCGATAGGAACCATCCTGAAAGAGAAAGGAGTCAGTCACCAGTACGTTAAATATTTGGTTGACAAATTCCTAGCTACGGGTTCGGTGGCAAACAAAAACATGAAGTGGCATGTCCTGTCAGAAATGAGGCAACGGAAGTGGCAGTAGTGGGTCATCTACAAATGGAGAATACTACTTCGATCAGAAAACTATCTCGTCTGACTGGTGTATCAGCTACAACTGTCCATAGAATCGTGAAACATCACAAATTTCACCCTACAAGGTAAAATTAGTGCATGAAATAAACGAAGATGATCCAGATCGTCGTTTACAGTTTTGTGAAAATCTAAGTGAAAACCTAAACGCTAATCCAAATTTTCTGAATAACATCTGTTTTTCTGATGAAAGCACCTTTATGCTCAGTGGTGAAGTGAATAGACATAATTGTCGATATTGGGACACACAGAATCCCCATTGGTTTAGAGAGGCCCACACGCAAAGGCCTCAGAAGTTGAACGTTTGGGCAGGAATTTTTGGCAATCATCTAGTTGGGCCTTTCTTTATTGAGGGTAATCTGAATGGAAATGGCTACCTACAGTTGTTAGAGGAACACATACATCCTAGATTGACAGAAATTTTACAGAACGATCCAACTCTTTCTGAGGACGAAATGCGTTTTCAACAAGACGGTGCTCCTCCGCATTATGATGCTCAGGTGCGCCAATATTTAGACGAAAATTTCCCAGGAAGGTGGATTGGTAGAAGAGGACCTGTTGAGTGGCCAGCCAGGTCACCAGATTCAAATCCCCTAGATTATAATCAGAGGTGATCTTTCCTTTTCAATAGAAAGATTTTTACATTTTGGAAGCCCAAATTTCATATGAATTTTATTTTGAATAGTTGAAAGTAATCTCAAGTAACTTTTAAATGTGATCTCGTTCTGGCATATAATTTAATATCATCTAAATAAATTAAGTGACTTAATTTGAATTCAGTTGATAGACTCTCTATTTTGAAGCCGAAACTAGTAGCATTTAATTCATGAGATAATGGATTAAGGCAAAGACAAAACCAAAGAGCACTTGAAGAATCACCTTGAAAAATGCCTCTTTTGATTGGAATTACTTCGGATTTTAACGATTGTTTTGAAATATTTAAATGAACATTGGTTCTCTAATTTTTCATTACAAATTCAAGAAAAAGACGAAGTCTTATCAATTTTATAAATTTCCAAAATTCCTTGAAGCCATGAATGGGGAGAACTATCAAAAGCCTTTTGGTAATCAATGAAGGCTGTATGAATATTTCTCTTCTTAGTTTGAGCTGGATTCAAAGCAACAGAATCAATTACAAGTTGCTCTTTAGTACCAAGGTGTTTTTTTCTACATCCTTACTGTTGTTCGGAAAGAATATTATAATTCTCCAAATGTGCATAAATTTTTTGGGTAATACATGCAGTTAGAATTTTATATATTGTTGGAAGGCAAGTAATTGGTCTATATTGAGACGGATCAATAGTATTATCACTTTTCGGTTTTAAATAAGTAATTCCTTGTGTGAAAAATAAAGGAGTAGCTGAGGGGTTCTTTATTATAAATGAAAAATATTCAGCCAATTTTTCATGAACGCAAGAGAATTTCTTGAACCAAAAGTTATGAATACCATCAACACCTGGAGATTTCCAATTTTTTGTGTGTTTAATAACTGATGTTATATCTTCGTTTGAAAATTTTTCAAATTGCATGCATTCTATTTTAGAAAATCGAGACCTTTCATTCAAAATCCAACTTGCATTGGAATTGTGTTTCCTTGGCACTGCCCAAATTGAAGACCAATAATCAGTTAAAATATCAATTTTAGGAACTCCATTTCCAGAAATATTTTCATTTGAACCTGAAATAAATTTGTAAAAATGTTTTTCATTATTTTTGAATAGTTTGTTTTGGAATTTTCTATCTGAATTTATTTTATATTCACGTAGTCTAATAGAGTATACTGAAAGTTTTTGTTTTAAAGTATCGATGTATTCTATCAATTGTCCATTACTTATCTTCTTATTTTTATGGGTTTTATATTTGAGAATATTTTTCCAATATGTGCAATAAGTTTTTTGATCGATTACCTCTGGAATGTTGAGTCAATCTTCCTAAATCACATCTGATAGAAGAAATTATACCTTCTAACCTTTTTTGCCATGAAGGTTTTTCTTGATATTATAATTAGATCCAAAATTTTCTAATTTGTATCCAGAATGTTTAACTACTGTCATAGCGGCACAATATATAATCAGATGAAGTGTATAAATATTCATTATTTTAACAAGTTGCTTTGGAAGAATATTCTCATTAAGCTCGTTTATACAATCGAAAATTTTCTTTGAATAATGAATTTTAGGAAGTTTAGGTCTTAAAGTTGGGTCAATATTTTCAAATAAATTCATTTGATTGAGAAATAAATTTTCTATATCTTTGTTATCAATATTTTTAGATGAATTTTCTGATTTATTTTCGATGCTTTTCATGAATGGGACTAGGTTTTCATCTGAAATTTCAGAATTTAACTGTTCTTCTTGTTGAATGATGTTTTTAATTGATTTTAATTCTGATTCAGATATAAAGTTCTGATTCGCAATGCTTTGTTCTGAAATACAGCAATTGGGGAATTTTTCTTTGAACATATTATATAGTTTAGACATGTACCCTTTTTATTTGTTCCATTATTTGTTATTTTGTAATAACAAAACATAATGAATTTATTCATTTCATACGTCCATTTCATGCGTTTTATTTTTTATTAATTTTGTGAAGATCTGAATTAGGTGATGAAGTTATGATAAGATTAGAGGAACAATGTGATTCTACATGATTATGAAATCATCAAATTTTTTGTTGTTCGAAGAATAGACAGAACAAGTAGAAATGTCAGATCCCTTAGATTTATTTGGTGTACGATATGAATGTATAGTTTTTAAAATATTATTCCTACCTTCATGTAAGTTGTTTACCTTATCATCATATTCATGATCAACGGGCCCAGAAATAATTTTCTTTGCAACGTTACCTGAATCAGATGATATGAAAGTTTGAGAATCAGATGGTCCTGCATCTAAACGATCTTGAGTGCAGATTTTGAAGTTCTTCTCCAAGAAATATCTATTATATGAATCGCAAGGATATTTTGGTGGATTATATTCATCATCAGAGTCATATTCATATGAAGAATTCATTTTTGGAATTCGAAAATTTGACAGTTGTCAATAATATATTTCATATATATATATATATATATATATATATATATATATATATATATATATATATACAAACCTGTTGAACTAAAATAGCTAGGCCGTAAATTTTGTAATAAATAAATGTGCTCAGAATTATTAAAATTCTAATAATTTATGCGGTTGCTATGGAACGAAAATATATACAGGGTGTCATAAAACAACACATTATTTCACTTCCGGTGAAACCGGAAGCTGATATAATAATCTTTTCACGCTTAGATATGGGGAATCGTAATTCCAATAACTCTGCAAAGTTTTGTTCAATTCGCTCTTCAAACAAAAAGTTACGGTCTGTTACCTGTAATAGTTCAATATCATAAGCACCACCCAAAGTCAGCTGTTCAGAGAGTTACACTACCTAGACATCTTGGAGGTCGTGGATTAATTGATTTGAATAATCTTCATAGTAAACAGGTTTTTCATCTACGTTCCCATTTTCATGATAAACAGAGAACGTCTAAATTACATGATATTGTTGTCATTCCAAGGAACACCAAATTCAGATTATAATCTTACACCTCTGAACTTGACAATGCAAAAGGTAGATTTTGATATATTTGATGATAATTCGTTAAATGTAGGATTGAATAATCAAAATAAAGATGAAAGGGTGAATTAAAAGAGAAAGTTGGATGCAGAAGGATAAATTGTAATTACAGGAAAGCGGACCTAAAGAATTGAAAAATGATTATATTGATGAAATCGCATCGAATAAATGGTTAGTATCTGGAGAATTGTTTGCTGAAACAGAAGGCTTGGCAATTGCGATCGAGGATCAGGTTGTTTTCACAAGGAATTATAGAAAACATATCATCAAACAAAATATAGATGATTCTTGCCGTAGATGTTTCAACACTGTTCTTCAGAAACAGTTTTTCATATATTATCATCTTGCTCAGTCCTTGCTTCAACAGATTATTTAGAAAGACATAATGCCGTCGCTAATATTATTCACTTCAATCTAGGAATTAAACATGACCTAATTCCATGTACAGGTGTAAAAGTCAGTGGCGCATTTAAAAATAAACAAAGAAGGATTAAACAAAAAGAAAAAATTTCAAAAATATGAACCTGAGATTATTTGTGAAAATGACAAATATAAACTTTATTTTGATAAAACAATTCTGTGCAACAGAGCTGTAAAACACAATAGACCAGATATCGTTCTTAATGATAAACAGAATCAAATAACATATATAATTGATATTTCTATACCCGACACACATAATATACAAAATAAATACAATGTTATTAAAAATTTCTAAATATATGATGCTTGACGACGAGATTAGAGGAAAAAAAGTTCCATTGATCTTACACACGGATATTGTGGAAAATGAAGAAAATATTTATTCTACCGATTATTATTTCTACAACAGGCGTTATTCCTAGAAATCTTCACAAAAGTATTGAGATTTTGTGTCTGAAGATTTAAAAATTTGTTTGAACAGTTACAAAAGATAACAGTCATCAAATCTTGTAATATTCTTCGTAGGTTTCTTTCTGAAAATAATAATGAGGTAGAGTCATAGGCTATTTCTTTCTTTAGTTTATACTGCTCAGAATCTCATTTTATATTTTATTTATTTGTTTGTATAAATGTAATATAATTAACTGACAATTTTGTCATATTTATATTCAGAGCAGTACATTGATATCATTGTCTGATGATGCTATAGTATGTATATATTCTGGTAGATTGATATATTCTCATAACATTTAACGTTATCCTAATATATAATTACTCCAGGATATGTTTTGATTATAATCATTGCCTGGCAATGGTATTAATTACCGGGTGGTGGATTTATATTTTTCATGAAATCAGTTTGATTGCATGAACAGATATATTTGGCAACTCGTCGGGGTAAATATATATATATATATATATATATATATATATATATATATATATATATATATATATATATATATATATATATATACAAACCTGTTGAACTAAAATAGCTAGGCCGTAAATTTTGTAATAAATAAATGTGCTCAGAATTATTAAAATTCTAATAATTTATGCGGTTGCTATTGAACGAAAATATATACAGGGTGTCATAACACAACACATTATTTCACTTCCGGTGAAACCGGAAGTTGATATGATAATCTTTTCACGCTTACATATGGGGAATCGTAATTCCAATAACTCTGCAAAGTTTTGTTCAATTCGCTCTTCAAACAAAAAGTTACGGTCTGTTACCTGTCCGCTGGGCCACCCGGTATAATAATAGTTCAATCGTGTTTGATGTCAATTAAGTTATGTTTTCGTATCGCATACATATGAGTCTGCTGGGCGTCCCTCATATATTCGAGAAGGGCTGGGCCACATCAACCGCCTAAGATTAGTCACGTTTAGAAAGAAAATATTGTCATGTTTTAAGAGGTCAAGATCTCATGCCCAACTAAGTTACTTTGTGTATATTTTGCAGAGAATATTGTTGTTTACAAATGTGACTCACCTGCGCCGCAATACTCCATAACCAGCCACAACTGGTCGTCTTTACCCGCCGGGGATTTTTTGATGAACGCTCCATAATAAGTTGCGATGTTGCGGTGATTGGAGTACTTCTTGAGCACGTTGATTTCAAGCTTGATTTCCTCTTCCTCGTCCTCCGTAACATCCATGACTTTGATGGCGGCCAGCTGGCCCGTCTTTGTGTGACGGCCCTAACGAACAAAAATAAACAGATACAGATCAGGCAGACGTAACAATCTCTTTTGTTTAGATTGCTTTGATTATATCAACATTAGAAAAATAAGAATTGATTAGATTCTTCAAAATGAACAGAATTTCAGAAATAAATGAAAACTGTTCTCAAATACAATCAGGTAGCCATAATTGTCGGAGCTGTGGAAAAATCGAAAGAAACGAAATATAAATGAGATAAAAAACACAAGGTTTAACTTTAATCAACACTTTATTTGAAAAAATTCGACGACGTTTCGCTGACACAGCAGCTTTATCAAGAATGACAAACAGAATGAAGAGTATGGTATTATAAACAAATCGTAGAACAAGTTGGATGAATAACAGGAAAATCCTCACCGAGTACAGTTAGTATGAAAGGTAATAAAAACTAATTAAACAAGTTAAGTAGGGGTGAATTATTCACATCTACCTGCTCATTCAAAAGCCTGTCCGAATGTTTGTATCTATTTATTTCTAATGCTTCTAGGAGATCTAATTTTGAACTTTTTGATTTTATATGTAATATGTCAAAGTTTTTATTGAATGAATGGTTTTCTTTTATTAGGTGGTTTGAATAATTTGAATCAGATTTATTTTTATCGAAGCTACGTTTATGTTCAGATGTTCTTATGCCAAAACTCCTATAGGTCCTACCGATATAAATTTTATCACAAGAACCGCAATTGAGTTTATAGATTCCTGATTTACTTGATTTTTCAACACGAGATTTATTATTTTTAATATGTTTACCTAAGTTATTAGAAGTTTTGAAAGTTATATTAAGATTTTGTTTGACGAGAAAGGATGTAATAATTTAATAACAGTTCAACATTCTGCGGTTCTGCAAGTACAAATATTAAATCTTTTATTTTCTTTCTCGTCAAACAAAATCTTAATATAACTTTCAAAACTTCTAATAACTCAGGTAAACATATTAAAAATAATGAATCTTGTGTTGAGAAAGAAATTAAAAGATTTAATAATTCCCTTGAGCAATAATACTGATGTAACAACTTTGTGTTGAATTGGATGTAATGACTAGTTAACTACTCATTACAAGCTTTTGAATGAACAGGTAGATGTGAATTACTCACCCCTGCTTAACTTGTTCAATTAGTTTTTATTACCTTTCATACTAACTGTACAATGGCTCGGTGTGGATTTTCCTGTTATTCATCCAACTTGTTCTACGATTTGTTTATAATACCATACTCTTCATTCTGTTTTTCATTTTTGATAAAGCTGCTGTGTCAGCGAAACGTCGTCGAATTTTTTCAAATAAAGTGTAGATTAAAGTTAAACCTTGTGTTTTTATCTCATTTATATCATAGATCTACATCAAGTACCGGCCTCTACAATTCAAAAAAAAAACAAAAAAACGAAATAGGTAATTTTACGAGGAGTTTTGAAATTGAAAAAAACATGTAGGGATATCTCACTAATTTTATTTTTACATGAAAGTCTGTACCCTAATCTACTTTTCTTCATAATTTCCTTTAACATTGAGGCAGTTATCATTGTTTTTCAATACTCTCCTCATTGAAGTCTGCCGCCTGACTTCTCAACTACTGCATCACAACTGTTTTGACTTTATCATCGTCTCGAAGACGCTGACCACCCAGGTGTGCAGGAACAGATGGTGATCACTAGGCGCCAAATAAGGGCTGTACGGAGGATGACCAAGAATTTCCCATTGAAAAGATTTGATGTACTTTTACGAGGCGTTTTGAAATTGAAAAAAAAATGGTAGAGATATTTCACTAATTTTATTTTTACATGAAAGTCTGTACCCTAATCTACTTTTCATCATAATTTCCTTTAACATTGAGGCAGTTATCATTGTTTTCAATACTCTCCTCATTGATGTCTGCCGCCTGACTTCTTAACTACTGCATCACAACTGTTTTGACTTTATCATCGTCTTGAAGACGCTGACCACCCAGGTGTGCAGGAACAGATGGTAGTCACTAGGCGCCAAATCAGGGCTGTACGGAGGATGACCAAGAATTTCCTATTAAAAAGATGTGATGATATCTATGGTCTGATTAGCAACATGCGGACGGCCATTGTTATGCAGCAAAACGATGCCCTTCCTCAAGTTGCCACGTCTTTTGATTGAACAGCGCAGATTTAATGTCTCACAATAAGCTGATCCATTTATTATCTCATTACGAGGCAGAAGTTTCACAAGCAACATTCCTTCTCTGCCCCAAGAAAGCTGTCTTTGCAATGACTTTCCGAGCAGAAATTGTTTTCTTAACTTTACTTTTCTGGGTGAAACTAAATGCCGCCATTCCATGGACTATTGCCTTCGATTCTGGTGTGACGTAAGCCACCCATGATTTGTCTCCTGTAAAAATTTGGCTTAAAAAAATCATCACCGTCGTTGTGTTACTGCTCAAGGAAAATCAATGCACTGCCTAAATGTTTGGTTTTGTATACATTCGTCAACATTTTCGGGAATTCAAGTGCTCGGTCACAATGCTATAAAAAACACTACGAGAAACATCAGTTTAAACACCAAGAGGAACTCGTAAAGCGCCTATTTCGTCACTTATCACTTATATACTTATTGTCACCAAACTTTTATTAACGACCGAAGGACACTCGCTCTGCTGTTTATCATGCACATTTGTGCGGCCTTCTTTAAATGCTCTTGTAACGTGCTAAAATCACGTCACAACAATTTGGGTTGAAACACCTGATTCCAGTCAACCCTCTATCTGTGTCACGCCACTGGTTAACAGTCTGATGCGCATAATTCGGCTATCAGATGATATGTGCTACCACCTTCGCTTCAGAATCTTCATTTTGTTTTCTTTTCTTTGCCGACCTTTGGACTAATCAGTTCTTGAAAATCCTCTTAAATTGTATTTGAAATAATTAAATCATACTAAATTTCTCTGGTGAAAATTAGAGATATATCTTTATCTTGAATACTGTGTAGTGAGCTATATCAAAAATATAGGGTAGGTTGAAAGTTCATCTAACAAACTGCCGCACTTGACCTTGAAAATCTGATTTTAATTTTTCCTTACAGCATTTTTCCTATTAACTGCTTGAATGCCTTATATTTGCTATTAAAAATTCAAATTCTACTCTACACAATTTGTCTTTTTCTATAAAAAAAACAAGTACTGTGTTTTAAGGAATTTTACTTAATAATTGCGATTCGTAACACGTTTCACTACATTGTAGCTTCTTCAGACGAATGAATATACAGAAAAATATAAATGAGAATATAAATATAAATGTTCTTGAGCAATTAAAAGCTTCGTACTATTTTCACGAATTGTTTTATTATCTTATAATCGGAATTGCAATGAGGTGATAATTTCGAAAAGTCACCTTCTTTCAAACTTTCAAAATTCCTCAACCACTTGCTAATAAAACATTGCAATTTTAAATCTAAATTTTCGGTTAAAAATTCATACGAATTAATTGCCAATATCAAAGATACCATTATACCACCTAATTCCAAACTCATTTTTTCGATGTTAAGAATCTATTTCCCAACATTCCTCCGAAAGATACGTATTACTTAGTTGAAGAATTATTAGAAAAGAATCATGTCAATACTATCATTAAATCAGATATTCTTTCATTATTACAAATTTGTTTAGATCAAAATTATTTCCATCTCAATAACAAATATTATACTATTGAAGACGGCTTGATTATGGGCAATCCGTTAAGTCCTTTGTTAGCAGAAATATTCATGAATAATTTAGAGAAATTAACTCATAATCATCCACTCAGTAAATATTGTTTATACTGGTATCGCTATGTAGACGATATCATTATTTGCTTCACAGGAACAGATAGACAGTTAAAAATTTTCGAAAATCATATAAATTCATTACATCCAAAAATTGGATTCACAACCGAAATAGAAAGCAATAATTCGATAAATTTCCTAGACGTAACAATTTCGAAAGAAAATGGAAAACATGTTTTCGCAATTTACCATAAGCCGTCACATACAGATATTATAATACATAACTCGTCTTGTCATCCGTATCAACATAAAATGTCAGCATTCAATAGTTTTATTCATACATTGATTAACATCCCGTAATCACCAGAAAATTTCAACATAGAATTAAATTTGTTTAAACAAATAGCCAAAAATAATGGTTACAATCCCAAACTAATAAATAATATTTTAAATAAAAACAAAGTAGAATCGCATTGAATGAAGTTTACCCTGTCGATAAATAGAAACAAAAATTCAACACCTTAACCTAAGTTGGCATTACAAGTGAGAAACTGAAATCATTCTTGAGTAGCAATAATTTCAACATAGCTTTCCAAACTAATAATAATTTAGGCAAATATATAAAAATAATAAAACCAAATCAGGTAAAAACAATAAATCAGGTGTTTATAGATTGAATTGCAATGACTGTGATAATTTCTACATTGGTAGAACACATAGAAATTTTAATATTAGAATATCGGAAGATAAACGCAGTTTTTCAAATAAAAATCAGATTCAAATTACGCGAATCATCTCTTAGAAAATAATCACTCACAGTTTGAAATTTTGCATACAGATAATAAATATTGGAAGGTAGATCTTTGGGAAACTTTAGAAATAAATAAATACAAACACTCAGGTAGACTCATCAATGAACAAGTCGATTTAAGCCCTTCACCTCTATTGAATCTCTTGGATATACCTGTCATAAATAACCACTTAAGGGAGTACAGTACTTGTTTTTATTATAGATAATGGAATTTTACCAAGTGAAAGCCTCCCAAATTCAAATGTTGTCTTTTTCTCACGATAGATTTCATAATTGTATTCATTTAGTTCCTACATTTTTTTATAATGACCTTGATAGGTTTGTCATTAATAAACTATATCAAAAAATTTTTCTGAGTAGAAAACGATAAAAGAACCTCACACTTCAATATTCAATCATTATTTCCTCCATTTTCAAGTAATTTTCCTGAAATTATCGTAAGTAATACCACTCGAGCTCAGATTTGGCCGAATATTTTTTTATGCTCGTTTTCTCATACCTACTTTTCGGTAATTCAACTCGACCTGCTCGACAAAATCACGAGAGCTACGCTCTCGTGATTTTGTCGCCCAGTTCTCGTTGAATTGCCTGCACGTAAGTATTCGAAAACGAGCATAGAAAATTATTCTGCCAAATCTGAGCTCGAGTGGTATTTGCTGAGAAAATTCCGCGAATGACAAAACGTACAAAATGAACTTTATTGAGAAATGCACACAAGTTCAACGAGAAAATCACAAAGCATTCATTACAAACATGTTGAATGAGATATTCGTCTGAAGAAGCTACGGTGTAGTGAAACGCGTTACGAGTCGCAAATATTAAGTAAAATTCCTTAAAACACAGTACTTGTTTTTTATTATTGATAATGGAATTTTACCAAGTAAAAGCCTCACAAATTCAAATATGGAAACATTTTTTCAACAAACCTATCGGGGCATTTTCGTCCCAATACAGAGCCATGCTATCAATTTCAGTTCTTGTTAATGCACCGGAACTTTCTTTGCGCTTTTCCACATCCCCTTGTAACATCTTCCTTTTAGAATTGCGAGCTTCACGAGCCTTTCTAAATGCTGAATCGGTAAAAGGGTTGAAACTCATGTTGAATTTTTCGAAATACATATTCTGCATCATTTTCGCAGTTGTGTTCCACATTGTTTTGACAACGTATTCTTTGTAATCTTATCCATTCATTTGTTTCATATTGAAACCCCAATCCATAAGAAATTCTGCAATATCTTCAATAGAATGCTGTATATCCAAATCGACCGTTCGTTCCTTGCAGAATATACTAAATTGATTCCAAATCGATCTGTGCGTTTTTCTTGTATTTTTGGGCATAGAATTCTGTATAGAACTATTTATTTCTGCTTCACTGGTGCTTCCAAAACGAGACATTTTAATTTATATCGGCAGAAACTTTACAACAGGTACTAAAATGGCAGTTTGTGACAGTTTTAAAACCGTGCTATTTGTTGTGAATGTTGCGTTGCTATGGAAACGCAAGGATTCTCTATGGGCAAATTTATCCACTAATATCCTACCTTCCTATTTCTGTGCAATTTATCCGATATCAAACTCGAATTTCTGTGTTCTTAAACGTGCATTTTGACACATGAGTGGAATTGTCATGTAATCATGAAATTCTTTCAAATTTTCAAAATGATTGCCAAACATCTATAATTTTTCGTAAATAGTTTTTGTAGATGCTTCCTCGATTTGTATGTAGTCTGGTGCAAAATTTAAAAGGCAACCTACATATATGTACAGCATGTCCCATTTTGGGGGTGCCACCAGGAGCATCTCTGTTATTATTTAGGATAGAGATGGGGTTTTCACGACCCTTGGCTACTTTTTCGAGACAAATTCATAGAGCTAATCAGAATTATTCTAACTTCAGTGGTTTTGAGTTATTCGCGAATCTTGAAAATTTCCGGATTTCTTTTTTCCCGATATCTCGGTTCTTATAGAAGATAATTGAAATCTGTTTTTACGTTTCTAAAACGGTTTTCTGAGTAGATTCAGTGACGTACTCGAAGTTTTTTTCATTAATTATGACAGATATGACATAAAGTTGCATTTTTTTAAATACGAACATAGTTTTTTTTTGGCATATTCCGATTGCCGTTTTTTTCCTTTTCAAAAATATATAACATGATGACAAAATTTCCACCCAATTTGAAGAAAATAACGGAATAATGATTTACCCTAATGGCTGGGCTAAGGAACACACGTGAGCGGACGAACCATAGAACATTTGTAGTTATTCGATGAAAACGATCAAAACAATGCAAAATCTTCTTGACCGAAATAATGGAGCTAGGCTGCTCCTAAGATTCCATCGTTATTTATGACATCCGCAATTTCCGCTTTTTATTTTATTTTTGAGATTGTCGTTTAGTTCCTAGAGTTCTCTGAGAAATACCTACATGAGAATAATAATAGGCACCTAATAATTTACTCAAATTTACTTCTCATAATGATTTACATATATTGCTCGAACTGATTTCCATCATGTTGTAAACATAAAGTGCATCTTCGGATTATATCTTCTATGTCTGAATGCTCTCTGTGAACACAGAAGTCTTCATCTATGCACGTTCATTAGAAACCATAGAACGACCAATAATTATTATTATTCATTATCTGTGTATATATTGGCTTCGTGTCTATTTGAATTCGTAAAATTAGTGTTCGTTGTTGAATTTGGATTGTTTAGTTAATTTCTGCAATTCACACTATGGAACAAAATAGAAGATACGAAAATTTCGAAAAAGTTGATATGCTGAAGGTCTACTTTCAGTGTCACTGTAACGCAGTCCGTGCATCAGAAGAATATTTGAATAGGTAAGTTCGACAATGGAAATGGAAGTAGTAATTCTAATCAATATTAAATACCTGACTGACACTCTCCAATAGATTTCCTCAAAGAATTCAACCAAACAGGAAGTTCTTCGCCAAAATGGAAGCAAATCTTTCCAATTATGGTTCGTTCGAGAAACCAAGAAGTAAAAACTACAATAAACGGAATAGAGGTGATAATGAACTTGACGTGTTAGCAGCTGTTGAGGCTAACCATTCTACATCGTGTCGGCAAATTGAGAGCGAAGTGGGTGTGTCAAAAGCAGAGCCCAAAGAATTTTGAGAAAGTATAAATATCATCCCTATAAACATAAAATAATTCGTCATCTCAATGCCGGGGATGCAGAGAGGAGAACGGCGTTCTGCAATTGGTATTTAGGGAGAATCAGAGGTGAAGCTCGTTTTGGGCGACATATCATTTGGTCTGATGAGTCAAGAATCAGCAGTGCTGGAATCTTTAATCGCCATACGAATAGATTCTGGGCAAACGAAAACCAACATGAAGCAGTAGCTCGACGGCAGCAGGGAGGTTCGGTTTCAATGTGTCGTGTTTCGTGATGGGCAACAAATTAGCCTACTATATTTTTGATGGCAACTTGAATGCACAGAGATATCTCGAAATTTTAAATATTTGTCTGCCACAACTGCAAGATGACATTCCTCTTGCTCAATTCAACACATATTACTTCCAACAGGACGGTGCTCCTTGCCATAATTCGGCCGTGGTGAGGAACTACTTGGATTTAAATTTTGAAAATAAATGGATCGGTACCAATGGCCCAATTCAATGGCCACCTAGGTCTCCTGACCTATCCGTTTTAGATTTTTTCTTTGGGGTTATTTAAAAATAAGATATATAGGAGGCAATACGCTAATTACGATCAATTGAAGAATGCAACAAATGAAGCATTCGAAGATCTGAGGAGATCCTCGCTACATTTGACTAGGGCCATAGAAGATATAATCCGAAGATGCACTTTATGTTTACAACATGATGGAAATCAGTTCGAGCAATATATGTAAATCATTATGAGAAGTAAATTTGAGTAAATTATTAGGTGCCTATTATTATTCTCATGTGGGTATTTCTCAGAGAACTCTAGAAACTAAACGACAATCTCAAAATAAAATAAAAAGCGGAAATTGCGGATGTCATAAATAACGATGGAATCTTAGGAGCAGCCTAGCTCCATTATTTCGGTCAAGAAGATTTTGCATTGTTTTGATCGTTTTCATCGAATAACTACAAATGTTCTATGGTTCGTCCGCTCACGTGTGTTCCTTCGCCCAGCCATTAGGGTAAATCATTATTCCGTTATTTTCTTCAAATTGGGTGGAAATTTTGTCATCATGTTATATATTTTGAAAAGGAAAAAACGGCAATCGGAATATGCCAAAAAACTATGTTCGTATTTAAAAAATGCAACTTTATGTCATATCTGTCATAATTAATGGAAAAAAAACTTCGAGTACGTCACTGGAATCTACTCAAAAAACCGTTTTAGAAACGTAAAAACAGATTTCAATTATCTTCTATAAGAACCGAGATATCGAGAAAAAAAGAAATCCGGAAATTTTCAAGATTCGCGAATAACTCAAAAACCACTGAAGTTAGAATAATTCTGATTAGCTCTATGAATTTGTCCCGAAAAAGTAGCCAAGGGTCGTGAAAACCCCATCTCTCTATCTTAAATAATAACAGAGATGCTCCTGGTGGCACCCCCAAAATGGGACATACTGTACAGTTCACTGTGCTGAAAAGATGACGAGCCGACATAGGTTGGCGGTGAGCTAATTAACGTTTTAACCACATTGAAGACCACTCAGTGAAGGAAATTGGAAATGGGCGTATTATTACGTCCGTAATACCAGAGCAACTGAAAATGAACCACAAGCGAATACATCTAGAATACAGATTTCATGCACATCAAAGATTCAAGTTTCATAACGTTTTAGATAATGGACTCACTTTATCTATTCCCATTTCTAATTAGCATTAAGCACCTCACTCGAACATCCTTCGAGTTCCATAAAATTTTGATAAACAGCAATGTAAATTATTTTATATTACCTTTTCATTACTTATTACTTGAATATGAGAGAATAGAATAAAATACAGGGTGTTAAGGTATGCAGTCACTAATTTCAAGAGAAGATTCCTTATCAGATAGCATGAAAAAAATGCTTCCAAACATACATTCTGTCAAAATAGTGTCGGAAAATGATTATTTAAAGAATCTGCATTAAACGATTCTCAAAATTTTCGTTGTTGCTAAGTTGGCACAACTGTTTCTTATACTGACGCGGAGTCTGAACGGGATCTGTCATTTAGTTTGTTTACAATGCTGGATTTTGTCAGTTATCACAAGTGTATTTGCGATTTTTACAATGGATGAAAATATCGAACGAAGAATTTGTATTGCAAACGGAATTTCGTGTGCCGAATCGCTGAAAATACAGAAGACTTACGGTGAATCGACTTAGATAGGCAGTTAACTCTGTCTCGCGAATCAATTCGTACCATAACGATTGTTTGGGCATGAAACGAGTTGCCGCTCGACTAGTTTTAACCGAAAAAATTTCTATCAATGTTTGGGTTAATTGGCATGATGGCAAATTGTTGGGGCCAGTAATTCTACCTAGACTATTGAATTCTCTAGCATACCTCGAATAGAAGAATGTGATATATGATGGTGATTAGGGTGTATCGTTTTTGACTTTTTTTCGAAATTCAAAAAAGTATAGTGCCGAAAAGTTGCATTTGGTGGAACCGAGCATCTGTGATTTTTTTCAGAATTTTTGAACAATACCTAGGGGTCGCGCAATGCCCTTAAAGTTTCTTCTGTTGTATATAGGCAACCCGCACAACAATTTCGAGATTTCAAGTGTTTTCAGAGGTCTAAAGTCGATTTTCTTGCAGTTTGTTTATGTGTATTTGTTGTCTTTGTGGTATAAAGGAATAAAAGACTACGATGTAACGAATTAGAGGAAGAAAACCAGAAATTATAAATACCAGAGTGCTATTTTTGTCGTATTTGGTTCGGTAAGGTTCTTTATACTAAGTGCGTCAAGCAGGAACAGGCTACTCTTTTCTTATTAAATGTCAAGCATTGGCAACACTGGGAGTGGGGTAGCTGCATCGTTTCTTGGCCATGTTTCACCTTCATCAGGGTCCGCTGATGATATCGTCAAAAGTATGCGATTTTTTTTTGATCAACAGAAAATCGATATTTCTAAATTAACAGTGCTGGGATGTGACGGCACTAACGTCAATACTGGTCGGATCCAAGGTGTGATGCCACTCATAGAGATAGCTATCAACGCTCCTATGCAGCATGTTGTTTGTCAACTCCATTTGAACGAGCTACCTTTCCGACATCTCATGCGATATTTAGACGGAGAAACTAAAAATCCACAAGCAACCGGTGGACCCATTGGAGAAGCTATTTTACAATGCGAAAATCGACGAGTGACGAAGTTTGACGCCATCCCCGTTGATTGGATAGAAGACACGGAAGGTTTGACAGATATTAGCACCGATCAGAAATACCTCCTACGTTTATGTACCGCTGTCTCAAGTGGACATTGTCCAAAAGAACTCAGCAAGCAGAAAACAGGCCCTGTTGTACAATCTAGGTGGTTAACAACAGCTAGTAGAGTATTACGATTATACATTAGTACCGAAAAGCCTTCGGAGACGCTTCGCCAGTTGGCTTCGTATGTAATGAAAGTTTACGCTCCCGTTTGGTACTCAGTAAAAAAAGAACCCTCGATTGCCCAGGGTCCAATACATTTATGGAAGTTGATTCCACTGTCACGCTTCCTGCCTCTCAAACTGCGGAATATTGTGGACAAGGTTATTCAGAACAATGCCTATTTTGGACACCCTGAGAATGTACTGTTCGCTATGATCAACGATGGCAATCCCGACACGAGAGCTCTTGCTTGGAGAAGAATAAAAAAGGCAAGATCGACGAAGACAACACGGAAGGGAATACGCGCCTTCGAATTGCCCAAATTAAAGTTCAACGCAGAGCACTACTACGATCTCATAGACTGGTCTTCGCACCCTGTGACCGAGCCCCCTCTAACCCGATCACTATCACCGGAAGAAATAGAAGAAAATATTAGGAGTCGAGCATTCTGTGATAAGGAATTAACCGCTTTCCCTGCCACACTCAGGCTGTCGAAAGGCTGGTAAAATTAGTAACAGAAGCTTCTTCCTCTGTTTTTGGGCCACAATCTCGTGACGCGTACGTGAAAGCAAAACTGGAGTCCAGACAACGGATGCCATCTCTACATACCAAAAAGGACTACGCCGTTGCACAAGAGCGGAAGCGTCCATAGGAAATTCTGATTTTCAAAATTTAATTTTACCAAAGCTGCATTAAAGTTAAATTGTATCCATGCTTTATTAACACTTGTTTGTAACAATATTGAATTGGCTTTAATTGTATTTATCTTCCATTATCATTTAATCCCAACAAAGCAAATATTATAATTAAAATTTTAATTTTTAATGATGTTTAACTCTAATATTGTATTGTACAATAAAAGTAATAAAAGAGCCTAACAATACAGCGAAATCCTTCTTTCATTTATACTCCATAAAAAAAAAACAACTAAAAACAAGAGAAAGAGTTCAGAAATGTGACTTTAGAACCCTAAAACAGCTTGAAAACGCAAGATTGTTGTGCGGGTTGCCTATACACAACATAAGAAACTTTGAGGGCATTGCGCGACCCTAGGCATTGTTCAAAAATTCTGAAAAAAATCACAGATGCTCGGTGCCACCAAATGCAACTTTTCCGCACTATACTTTTTTGAATTTCGAAAAAAAGTCAAAAACGATACACCCTAATGGTGATCCCCCCATATTTTGAACTCAACGTGAGGAATCGTTTGAATCAAGCATATCCTAACAGGAGAGGCGGTCTTGTAGCTTGACCTTAACGATCCTTAGATCTGAATCCCCTAGACCTAGTAGACTAAGCATTTAAAAAGCCTAGTATACTCACAACCTGTTGCTACAACACAGGAATTGCATGCGAGCCTTCCGGATAGAAGTAAGAGAATAAGAAATATACCCGGCATTTGCGATCGGGTGTTGGCTTCAATGGCATTGGCACCTATTCGAATGGTTACAATCTGATATAATCTTATGTAAAGAAGAAATTAAACGTGAAATGTTAGTCGAAGGTATAATTTGGGGAAGAAGTCATTCAAATAATTGATTGATGAAGCCTGAACTACGTGATAGTTGATAGTCATAATTAATAATAAAATAAAACAAGTTACTATGTTTTAACTATCACTAATTTATTGATGTAAAGAATAAAAAATTACATTGGTTGGACCGGTTTCGGACATACGTCCATTATCAACAACAAGCCAATGAAAACTGAATACTTATGTACAATACAGGAACTAACATCAATATACTGCTTAGTAGAGGTCACAGTAACTTGAAGTATAGGAATTGTTCACAGGACTTGTCTCAAGTTTGAAGTTACACCGAGATATGTGAATATCAAAACGAATAGTGTATATTTATCATCATATGAAGCATTCCAAGCAGCGAATATCATTTGAATAAAAGAAGAATGTAAACATCTTTATAATAAAAGGTATGTCATTCAGCACTACCTTAAGGTCTTGCACTAAGAACTAAGTTTTAAATTACATTGTTTAGAATTTGATATTTTAGAAGATATAATTGGATCTGAAATTAGTATTTCCATTGATAGTATTGATGATTTATTTATTTTATGGAAATTCATTTTTAAAGTAAAACGAAATGAGACATTTTCCACAATTTACTCAATAATCAGGACCGGTTTCGACCCTAGGGTCATTTTCAAGTGAACAACAATATAATAAATGATTAGGCAAGTACAGAATGAAATTTATCCTAGATATTGAGTAGTGGGGATGCATTAAGATCTAGTTGGCTGTTGAGGGTAATAAATTGTCAGTTTTTACATAGTTTGTTAATCTCTAAACTTTCCAACAAATTGATCTCTATCCCCTTGTTATATTTATGAAGGATTTTAAGGTTGTTCAATGATATCGAGTGGTTGGTTGATTTATATGTTCAAATATTGGCGAATTTTCATCTGAGGAAATATGTTCCTTGAATCTAGCTTCAAAACTTCTCCCTGTTTGTCCGACATAGGCTACCTAACATTCATTGCATTTGATTCGATAAATTCCTGATTGCTTGAATTTAGCGTTCTCTCGTTTGGCATTGAATAATAATCTGCTTAAGTTGGGGCCGCTTGGGAATTAAGTAGTTATGTTGAATTTGGAAAAGTAATTACTAATTTTGTTAGAGAGTTCGCCGGTGTATCTGAGACTAGTGTATCTTTTTTTCCGGGGTTTCTGATGATGTTAAGTTCACTTTGGAATTTTTCTGTCGAAAGATGAACAGAGTAAGCTGAATCATGGAGTTATATGGTTTGTGGCTCAAATGACCAAACGAGTCCATTAGAATCGCTGCGTCTGTGACTGTTTCCTTTCTGTAAATTTCTTAGTGAGATGGTTATTTGAATTTATGATGGTTAAGTCTAGGAAATTAATTGAGTTATTACTTTCTATTTCAGCAGTGAAGCTGATGTATCAATGTATTTTATTCGGGAAATTTAAGAATTACTGAATTTATCTGTTTGAACCACGAAAACCAACTAAAATGTCATCTACACATCTGTACCAGATGATAATGTATTTTTAGCGAAGCCTGTGTTTAATATTGAGTTTTTCTCTAAATTATCCATGAAAATGTCAGCTAGTAGGGGACTAAGAGGTAATCCCATTGGAAGACCTGAATCTAGATTGAAATTGAAAGTAACTTTGAAATAGGCATATTTGAAGAAGATTGCTAAGTTCATTAGTGATATATGGCAGTGTGTTAGACTCCGATAAGATATCTGTAAGAAGGTGAAGGCACTCATCCATTGAAATGTTCGGGTATATATTTTTGACATCGAAAGAGACTAACTTAATATCTTGGGAGATTATGAGATTTGAAAGTTTATATACACAGTATGTCGGAAAAGTTCCCGAAATTATTTTTTTAGCGCCCATACAAGTGGCGCGATTTGTTGAACTACACCGGTACCATGTTACTACACCCTTCAAGAGTGTTTGGTAATGTTTTCCCCAGTAACGGTTCATTCGTTCTCGAGATAGAAGTGTTTGTGTGAACGTGTGTTTGGTACCCCGGTACAAAATTCGCGATGGATGAGAAATTTGAACACTGTGCGACGATTAATTAAATTTTGTTATAAACTTAAAAAACCGTTCATGGAAACGAAAAAAATTATCGATTTGGCTTACAGTGAAGGTGTAGTGTCGCGTACAACAGTTTAGACGTGGTTCAATCGGTTTAAGAAGGGTAGAGAGTCCTTATAGTCCAGTCAAAATAGACAAAAAAAGTCATAAGTTAGCCAAAATTCACATAGAGCTGAAAATTTGCAGAGACGTTGATACATCATTATAAATGAAATGTCAAAAATCCCCTTCGATCCCACTTCTGCAAAAAATTTTATTGAAGGTCAAACATGCAAAATTTAGGTTTTTTCCATTTTTCTCCAAAACGGTAAGTTTTATCGTAAAAATAAATCAGACATAAATTGTAGATCATATTATTCTCTACAAAAATGGTTCAGTCGCTTTTTCTCTTATCACCATTCGTCGCGGTTTTAACTATTAGAAAATTAATATTTTACGTAATATGCACACGTTTCCGCACCACCTATGAGGTAATGTACTTGGCGCATTTTTTTTAACGTGGTTTCCCCAGTAGGTATACTCCACGATCTATTGTAATAAAAAAAGCTCGATCAGATCATATCCTATTGATTGAAAGAATTGTAATATTGCTAATTAAAGTGGAATAGGTTTTTTTTCTAAATATTATTATATTAGATAACTGTCTAATTCTACGTCGACAATTATTTCTTCGTCTTCATTTTCTTGTTGTAGAATTTCTATTCGCTGTCCTAAGAAAATGGATGCTTCAACTGTCTCTTCATTAATATCATAAATATTTTCATCTGTCATATTTTCTTCAATATTGGAGCAAGTCTGACCCTTACAGTTGATGCATACTGGCGAACAAAATAATCCCACTTTTCGACAGCCACAATTCTTACTACAATCCGTCTTGCAGTTACAACAAATAGTATTAAGCAGTTTTTCTGGAGCAGGCGGGAGTAGAGTTTGAATTGGCTCCAAATAATTGTCTGTTAATTTCCAACCCCATTCTTCTGGGTCCAGCTCATTGCCTAGCCACACTTGAACTTGATAATACACACGATACAAGTGTTGAAAGGCAGAATCAGATGTTGGAGGCAGACAAGACAACTGTACTGTTTCATTGTTCCAAGCAGATTTTACAAACCTCAAATATCTATATTTGTCTATGGAATCAATTTTTTTGGAGCACCATACATTGCAAGAAGGAAACGAATTCCATTTGTAACGATGTCGTGTGGAGAAGAACCAATCTTTGTAAATACTTCTGCGCAATCAATTAAATCATTACGTTTTTCAAACAATTTAAATACTGCTATTTTACCTCTTAAAAATTGCTGATGTAGTATCGCAACCAGTTATTGCATGTAAAAATAAAATATGAGCTTGACATTTCGGATATGCAGTCAGACTTTGTGATGAATATATTGTTGATTGTACTTGAGCTTTCCCAGGTTTCAAAAAGTAAACCATTTTATCATTTAATAAAAAAATATTAAAGCTGCAGAACAACGTCGTCGGACTACAAAAACATCATCATCTGTTGATATCGTTTTTGATCGATCTATGAAAGTTCCAACAAACCAACAACAATTTCTTGCAAATACTCACAATAAGTCTCGCTCCATTTCAATGTTATGTGAAGAATTTACAGATGCTGGTATTCCAATAAAACAAGCTGATAATGATGCTGATGTCCATATAATTGAAAATGCAATAGAAAAGTTCAAATACAACAGTCGTTGTTGGAGAAGATGTTGATTTGTTGATATTACTGACTGCACGGAATCCAAATGATAAAAATTATTTACTTTTTGAAACCTGGGAAAGCTCAAGTACAATCAATCTACAATTTTGTCTGATTCATTTTTACGATAAAACTTACCGTTTTGGAGAAAATGGAAAAAACCTAAATTTTGCATGTTTGACCTTCAATAAAATTTTTTGCAGAAGTAGGATCGAAGGTGAATTTTTAACATCTCATTTAAAATGATGTATTTAACGTCTCTGCAAATTTTCAGCTCTATGCGAATTTTGGCTAGGTCAAATGTCTATTTTGACTGGACTATTAGAAGACGACGAGAGAAGCGGCCGGCCGTCAACAGCTGTTACCGACGAAAACGAGGTCTCTCAGAATGTTAACAGACGAACTGAACAGGAGTAAGGATGGCGTAGCTTTGATTTTGAAAGAAAAAATGAACCGTAGGAAGTTCTGTTCTCGATTTGTTCCGCACTTCCTCACACACTAGCAGAAGCAGACTCGCGTCGAATGTTGTCAAGATTTTATCGAGACTTGCGAGACCACTCCAGACTTTCTAACCCCAATTGTGACTGGTGACGAGACTTGGTGTTTTCAATACGAGGCCTCAAAAAGTGCGCCAACAAAAAGTGAAGACGATGCTCATCGCTTTCTTCGACTCCACCAAGAATTTGTGTTGTGTATTACGTAGAAGTGTTGAAACGTCAGAAGCGCCGTATTAATCGCGTCAGGCCCGAGCACAAGGATCCGTATCGAAAATCAGATTCCACGTATCAACCACGCCCCATACTCGCCAGATCTGGCTCCAGCAGACTTTTTCCTATTTCCCGAGCTGAAAATGCACCTGAAATGAATTTTCTGAAGATGTACCGAGCATTCAAGCGGCTTGCACCGAGCGTCTCAGAGCGATAACTTCAGAGGAGTTCTAGAGAACCTTCGAATCACTCGTGGAGCGTTCAAAGAAGTGTATATCTAGGGGAGGGGACTATGTTGAAAGCTAATTGGAATAAATTTCGTTAGGAGTAATTTTCGATTTTTTAGTTCGGGAACTTTTCCGACATACTAAGTAAGAGATCTACAGAATTGGAGATAGTGTTTTGTGCGTGAAAATTCGTGAAGTCTAGAAATTTTTGATTCAAGAATTTCGCTAGTTTACCTGATGGTGTATTTATATATGACACTATAGGTCTTGCAGATTTTTCTTCCTTATGTAGTTTAATCAACCCATACATTTTTGGAACTTGAACATTCATTGTAATCAGATTCCTCTTCTCCTATTCTGTGTGTTCTAGGTGTTCTGACAAACTTAGCTCTTCTTCGATTTCAAAGAAATTCCTAGACTTAACCATCATAAATTCAAATAACCATCTCACTTATAAAATTAACAAAAAGGAAACATTCACAGACGCATCGATGCCAATGGACTCATTCGGTCATTTGAGCAACAAAGTAGCTGCATATAACTCCATGATTCATAGAGCTTACTCTGCTCCCCTTTCGACAGAAAATTTCCAAACTGAACTTAACATCATCAGAAAAATTACCTCAAATAACAATATACCACAACATTTTCTAAATACAATTATTAAACGCAAAGAACAACGTACCTTTACCTCTAAATTACTATATAGAAACTCTGGGAAAAAGATACACTAGTCTCAGATACATCGGCGAACTCTTACAAAGAGCAGATTATAATTCAATGCCAAACAAAAGAACGATAAATTCAAGCAATCAGGAATTTATCAAATCAAATGCAATGAATGTCAGGTAGCCTATGTCGGACAAACAGGGAGAAGTTTTGAAGCTAGATTCAAGGAACATATTTACTCAGACAAAAAGTCGCTAATATTTGAACATATAAATCAACCAACCACTCGATATCGTTAAACAACCTTAAAATCCTTCATAAATGTAACAAGGGGATAGAGATGAATTTGTTGTAAGGTTTGGAGATTAACAAACTATGTAAAAACCCACAATTTACTACCCTCAACAGCCAACTAGAGCTTAATGCATCCCCACCACTCAATTTCAAGGATAACTTGTATTTACCTACTCATCTGTTATATTGTTATTCACTTGAAAATGACCGTAAAGTCGAAACCGGTCGTGATTATTAATGAAAAATTGTGGAAAAGTGACAAAAGGGTATTATTTCGTTTCACTTTGAAAATCTTCTATTGGTTTGTGCTTAATTGGCGACTCTACCATAAACGTCTGCCGTGTCTACATATCATCAATAAAAGCGTTAAACTAGATTGCAAAACAGAAAAATTTCATTAAAATCTTAATCATTACAAATTGCCTTTTCTCTATCGCGTACGCAATTCAATTAGGAAATTTATTTGGGTCAATCATCGCTACAAGGTTGGATCTCTCAAATTGTTCACGATACAAATGTCAGGTATATTTTTAATTATCAGTAATGATACTTCTGATAGTATCAATAAATAAGGAGACTCATTGTGCCGACCTAAATATTTGTGAAGCCGGCAACACGAGGACGATGATGATTCGAAACATTTCCGGCATTTATCGACATCACGCAATCACTTGAATCCAATTTTTTCCTGCAAACGTACATTCGAAATCCGTTACTTATGTAGTAGTGGCCTTTCAAACTCAAGATTGGAGCACTATACCGGCGGATAATCGACTTTATTTAACCGCCATAAATAAATGTTTTAGCATTGAAAATGCATTCTGTCAAAGAGATACCGGGAATTGATTATTTGAGAAATCTAATCGAAAAGATTGTCAACATTTTTCTTGTTGCTAAGTTGGCACAAGTGTTTTCTATACTGATGCGGAGTTTCAACGCGATCTGTGGTTTAGTTTGTTTTCAGTGCTCGATTTTGTATTGAACTACGTGTGCCGAATCGCTGACTATGTTACAGAAAATTAAGACTTAGGCCGAACTACGTCTCAACCGCGGCGAATTTAACCGCCTGATTTTGTGAGTAAAAGAAACTAATGTAAGCGGCCGCCTGATTTTAAAACCGCGTTCTGTTACAGAATGGTTAGCGAGAAAAAAACGCGCCAAAATGTGTAGTCCATAGAACTGACACAGTATGTCGGAAAAGTTCCCGAACTTTTGAAATAAAAAATCGAAAATTACTTCTAACAAAATTTATTCCAATTAACTTTCAACATAGTCTTCTCCCCTAGATATACACTTCCATAAGCGCTCCATGAGTGATTCGAAGGCTCTCTGGAACTCCTCTTTTTTGTGGCTTAAATGACTGAACGAGTCCATTGGAATCGATGCGTCTGTGAATGTTACCTTTCTGTAAATTTTATAAGTGAGATGGTTATTTGAATTTATGATGGTTAAGTCTAGGAATTTCTTTGAAATCAAAAAAGAGCTAAGTTTGTCAGAACACCTAGAACACACAGAATGGGAGAAGAGGAATCTGATTCCAATGAATGTTCAAGTTCCAAAAATGTATGGGTTGATTAAACTACATAAGGAAGAAAAAAACGATCTATAGTGTCATATATAAACACACCGTCAGGTAAACTAGCGAAATTCTTGAATCAAAAATTTCTAGACTTCACGAATTTCCACGCGCAATACACTCTCTCCAATTCTGTAGATCTCTTACTTAGTATGTCGGAAAAGTTCCCGAACTTTCGAAATAAAAAATCGAAAATTTATTCCAATTAACTTTCAACATAGTCCCTTCCCCTAGATATACAATTTTTTGAACGCTCCACGAGTGATTCGAAGGCTCTCTGGAACTCCTCTGAAGTTATCGCTCTGAGACGCTCGGTGCAAGCCGCTTGAATGCTCGGTACATCTTCAAAAAATCACCCCTTCAGGTGCATTTTTAGCTTGGGAAATAGGAAAAAGTTCGACAATGTTCGACGAATGAGCAAGCGCATTGTCATCCAGCAAACTCCCCGATCCCGGATCCTTGTACACAATTGAGGTTAGAAAGTCTGGAGTAGTCTCTCAAGTCTCGATGAAATCTTGACAACATTCGACGCGAGTCTGCTTCTGCTCGTGTGTGAGGAAGTGAGGAAAAATCGAGAACAGACCTTCCTGCGGTTCATTTTTTCTTTCAAAATCAAAGCTACGCTATCCTTACCCATGTTCAGTTCGTCTGTTAACATTTTGAGAGACATGTGGCAATCCTGGTTCAGTAGCGCTCGCACACGAGCCTTGTTTTCGTCGGTAACAGCTGTTGACGGTCGGCCGCTTCTCTCGTCGTCTTCTAAGGACTCTCCACCCTTCTTAAACCGATTGAACCACGTGTATACTGTTGTACGCAATACTACACCTTCACTGTAAGCCAAATCGATAATTTTTTTCGTTTTTTCAAGTTGTAATTCAAAGCTTAGGCCGATTCGTCCTAAAACGGCTGCAGAACTCCAAATGAGTAGTCGAACTGTTCGCAGAATTTTAAACCAAGACCTTTCACACCTATAAGCTCATGGTTGTCCAGCGCCTGAATGAAGGAGATTTTGCACATTGCTAGCAGGTTTCCGAGAGAATGCAAATGATTATCGCTGATGAAAATGAACCAATGATAATGATGACTGATGGGGCTCATTTTCATTTGAGCGGTTCGCTTAATAAACAGAACTGCCGATATTGGACAGCAGAAAACCTCCGGGAACTGCATAAATGCCCACTTCACAGTGAGAAAGTCAGCGTTTGGTGCGCTATGAGCCGTCTTGGAGTGATTGGACCGTATTTTTTGGAGGATGAGAGAAGGGCAACCGTAAGTATAAGCTCTGAGCGATATTTTTTCATGCTGAAGAACTTTCTTATCTCTGTATTGCGACGACAAAGAATGAACAGAAGAAAGGTTTTGTTACAACAGGATGGTGCCACGGCGCATACAGCCAGAGCCTCAATGGAAGTTGTGCGTGCCATTTTAACTGGTCATAAAATCTCTCCTTTTGGTGATGTGCCGTGGCCCCCTAGTTCCCCGAATCTCACTGCTTGTGATTATTTTTTGTAGAGAAACCTAAAGGCTAAGGTCTAGTCGATAAACCGCGAAATCTGCAAGAGTTGAGAGAAGCCATCACAAGAGAAGTTAGGGCAATCGACACCGATTTGTTAGAGTGGGTGATGCAGAACTTCGAGAATCGACTACAGCAATGCGTTGCAGAACACGGACGTCATCTGCCTGATGTCATTTTCAGTACATGATTCTTTTCACTTTTTCTACACTAAATGGTAACATTTGAGCTTTCATTTGACGTAATTAAAAATGTTCTACGTTGAAGAATAGCTAAGTTATTCTTCTAATCTAATCAATCATAAAACCAGCGAAATTATCGCTGTATGTGTAGACATAATGAAAAATATTCAAGAAACAATATTCAACCTTCCGTAGAATGTGAAATATCCTTCTTCGAAGAAGCTTGTTTTCCGATCCACCCTTTAAATTCACCGTCAACCGGGGCCAGAGAGAAGTGGTACGGTACGGCCAGTTGTCATGAATAGGAGCAATGGACTGCAGTTTCGGTCATATTGGTCTTCGTCAGCCCTGCCCACCTATTGAAGACAACCAGTCCATACCGCCCCTACTTCATCCCAGTCCGTTGGAGCGCAACGAAACATGCGTATGTTATAGCCCCCTTCAATGGACCGACACAGAAGCTACCCACACCACCGCGCCAAGGACAAACCATGAAAACGAAGAGTAGATAAACAGAAAACCTCAAACAGTCACTAGTTTGACTATTCACCGCAACGCTACACACAGTGTCTGCTAGAATACGGTATGTCGAAGGGCTACGCTCCTGATTCATGCTGGTTGTCAACCCGATATACTTCAAATCTAATCAATCATAAAAACCGCGAAATTATCGCTGTATGTGTAGACATAATGAAAAATTTTATTCAATATGTCCAATATGAAATTGTGTGTATTTCACTAACCTTTATCGCGGGAAAAAACACAGATGAGGCACAACGATAGCGGAAAACCATCAACAATCGGGTTTCCCGACGTGAATGCACGCATGTCGCGCAAAAAGGTGGCATATTAAAAAAGGAAGGAGGTACAATCAAATGACCACATGCTGGTCAGTTCTGAAACTTGCAATGATGAATTTTTAGCAAAACCTATTGAAATAGTGTTGTACTCGACTAACATCCAAACAATCAGAAGACAAGCAGACGCGAATTACCTAAGTTTGCAAAAGGCTTCTTCTAAATCCAATATAAATAAAAGGCATATTTAGGTAGAAATTGGAAATTCCAATCGGGGATTTCAGAAATAAATATGAAGATTAACGAAGGTGTCGTGGACGTTAATCAGAGTTAAAGGTGTGAATTGATACTTTGACATTTCACACTGAAAGTCGATACAGGATTATTTTCGATTGAATCCAATTAAATTGCTATTGATATTCAAGTAGGTATATTTAATTTTTTCTGATAGCTATTCCTTGATAAATTCAATGCAAAATAAGGGTATTCCGTCTATTCAACATAAATTAGATAATTCTTTCGAGTTTGAACGATAGGTGCATTCTGCAACTGGGAAAAATACAGATCTACTTCCTACTTGAAACTACATTTGAAGATCGCACAGGATATTTCATCAGAATATAACAGAATTGATACGGGAACATAATTTTGGACGCGGACATATTATGGGAATATAGTGCTCTCACTACTCATTGCATATTTGAAGACTCCACAGGAAGAACACTTGTTAAAATGACCTTTTTATGCTATCTATCAGCTTATTGGTGTATTATGTTCACAAATGCATCAAAATTGGGCATGACCATCGAAGTCCGCTGTGAAAGTTCAATTTCTATCTGTTCATCCATCGCAAGAGACAGGAATGTCACGCACCGAACGTCAAAAAACGACAACTGTCATCGTGCGAGCTTCGAATGCGCGTTCGTTTTTCCTAACCTAGAAATCTATGACTCAAAGTCGTTGTTGATGCAAAATTTTGCTCATTTTGTAATTGTTCAAGAAGTGAAATGTCGAGTAGTGATGAAGATACGCACGTCAAATCACCTGACCGGAATAAAATATGTAGAGAACGAATAAAAGAGGTAATGAGACAAATTCGCGTACAAAGCCATGAGCCCAGCGAAGATTGTTGTTGAAAACGACAAGAGTGTTGTAAAATGTTCTATGAAACAGAAAGAAACCTATTACTTCATCATTTTAATAAATTGCAAACAGTAAATGAGCAAAATAACGTTCTAGCATCTATGATAACAGTGAATCTTATAAAGCAACGACGATCGAAATAAAAACAGCGAAGAAAGCAAACAACACAACTGCTGCTATTGTTATATTGTAAAAATCGTCAGAAACGATGTTTGTCACGAGGTTTTCTGTTCCACATTTGATATATCTAAAAGTTAAGTTCAAAATATACAAACTCATTAAAAGTTGACTGATGTAGCTCTTCAAGACAAGCGAGGTAAACATCAAAACCAGCACAAAAAAAATATTGAATCTAATAAAAGAACACTTGAAAACCTTCAAGGGACGTTCCAGTCGCTATGGTAATAAGAAGTCATCAAAGATCTGTCTCCCTGAATAATCTGATATGAACACTATTTGTAGAAAAAAATTCTACGATGCTAGAGTGTTCCAGAAGAAACAAAATTTTAAGTTTGCATGGGTGTCGGATGGGAAAATATATTTAACGAAAGACGAGAGCTCAGGGATCATTGAGGTCAAATCAATCAACACACTGAGAGATTTGGAGAGTAATTGACTGGTTGAAGACGTCACCTCGTCATCCACTGGAGAGACATCTTTTTCAATTTCGTCATCCACTGGAGAGACATCACTTTCAATTTATTACCAAAACGTAAGGTCTCAATTCTATCCGGGCACCTGTACGACAGAGTTTGATTCTGTCTGACTTACTGGGACATGGTTGTCGGAGTCTGCTACTGACAGTGAACTCTTTTGTAATGACTTTGCTGTTTATCGTTGTGGCCGTGATTCTTGGAGAAGAGATGGCTCTTCGTTAGCAGTGAAAAAGTGCTTCGCTTGTGTTCAGTTGAATTTAGCTCCCCATTTGAGTGAAGTGCCTAGCATTGAAATAGTTGCTTGTAAAATTAAGTTGCAGACATATCTGCTATTCATTTTTGTATTTTATATACCGCCATCAACACCTGCCAATGATTATGTTATTTTGTGTGAGTATAGAAAAAACATTTGGAATAATAAAAACAACTTACAAATAGAGAAGAAATGCATATTTTGAAGGCAAGCCTTTTTTATGATCGAAAAAAGAAAGCTGAATTGAAAACTCAGAGTCAGAAGCTATGTTGCAATAGTAATGGATCATCAAAATAACGTATCAATAACCACAAATAATGAGTACAACAGACACTAACTCAATGTACACGTTTAATATTCTTCATTCATATATTCCTGAAACTACATCGAAGAAAGACTCGACAGAAGTAATATCATTTCTGCATAAATTCATAATAAACTGCTTGGATAAAAGAGACTTATCAGTATTATGTGACTCTGCAGGTGGACAAAATATGATAAATTCTCATAATTTCTCACGCACGGGAGCAAATTGCTTGACATTCTCTGTGAGAGGCACTCTTATATGAAATGCGACAAAAATGTTGGCATAGTTAAACTGAAGACTAAGATGGAGATGCCAAAATATTTTTAATTTGCTAAGACGTGCTAAATCTAACCCTGAACCTTTAGTTGTGGTTAATGTAGAAGAACCTGAGATAGTTCACAAGTGGGTACACTTTTTATCAAATGCCAACAACAAGAAGACAGCTGCAGACAGAAGTTTTGTCCAGCACAGACTAAATTATAATGGACTAATTCACAAAAGCATTATTACACAGTAAAATAAAAAGATACAGTTAGTTTAAGAAAAAAGTCAGGAAAATTAATGATATCTTTCTCCTTAGGCTTTCCAAAGTATCTATAATTAGAATCATTTTTGTTTAAGTAACAAATTATATTATTAAGATTTGTATTTCTTATAGAGCAACTGAAAATGACAAAAGAGAAGCATTGGGACCTTCAATTTCTAAAATAGTACTGCTCTCATGAAGTTCAAATTTACTTCGATTTTCTTTGACATCAGCCTGAAAGTTAATGAAATGAACAAAGTTTCAAAGTTTTTCTGCTTCTTCTTCTACAGTCATTCGTCTTTCAACTTTGGATATAAGCGTTCCCCAGTTCTCACCATAGGTTTCTATTTTGTGCAACCTGATTCCAGTTTAATCCACTAATTCTCTTCAGGTCGTCTTCCCATCTCATTTGTGGTCGGCCTCTCGCTCCTCAACCCAACCATAATTACCATTGCTGCATTGTGGCGTTCCATCTACTGTCTTTTTGTCTCGCATCATGTCCGGCAAAGCTCCATTTGAGTCTGGCGTTTTCCTCCCTTTTCGAATTGAATCAATTCTACTGTTGTTCATAGCTTGCTCCACGGCCCATATCTGTTATATCGAAGGCCTTCTGATAGTCAACAAACAATATTACAAAGTGAGATGGTATTCATTAGCTTTTTCAAAAAGTTCTTCATCAAAGTTTTCATCAAAGTTCTCATAGTTAGTAAGTGGTCTGCTGTATTATATCTCATTCGAAACCCGGCTTCTTCAATAGGTTGATAAGAATCCATCTTTGTTGTTAATTTGTGTGTGATAATTTCATAGAGAGCTTGTATAGCTGGGATAAGAGCGATCTGGGACAGTAGACTACTGCGCTTTTTTCCCACTCATCAGGAATGTCCACTTATTGCAAACATTCATTGAAAAGGGTTTTGAGAGTTGGTGAAATGATTTTTCTACCTTCCTTCAGCATTTCTGTTAGTACGCCATCTGCCCCTGGTGCTTTGTTGTTCTTTAGACTACTAAGAGCGTTCTCTATTTCATAATCTATATCAAGCAGTTCTTCAGAGTTAACATTGGTTATCTTTCTTGTCTGTCATTATCTGGTTGTATCTCGGAAGTGTATAGATCTTTATAAAAGTCTTGCACAAGTTGAGTGATCTTTTTGAAGTCTTTTTCTTCATCTCCCTGTTTGTTTCTCAAAGTGGTTATGACGAGCTTTCCGTGTGACTGTCTCAAGCACTTTAGTCCTTTATGCCTCTCCAGCATTTTCTCGACTTCCTTTTCTTAGTGTTTCCTCGTCTTTAATCATTTTCCTTATGGTTTTATTGAGTTCCACATATTCGATCGTTCCACGTTTCCCCTCGCTCAAGAGTTTCTCAAGTTTCATCAGGGCTTTGGTTCTGATGTTGAGCTCATCTTTCTTGTTTTTCTGTTTTCCAACTTTTTCACCTGCTTCTATAAGTTGCTTCTTCATACGTTCATTAATTTCTTGTGTTTCTGCGGTTTGTTTCGTCTGTTCTCTCAATCTTATTTCTTTTCAAGTTTGTTAAAGATTGTTTGATATATGAACTATTAATGTTAATCAAAAATAAGTTTATAAGAAGTTGATCTCTTTATAGTTTACATGTGATTATATGATACATTCGAAAGCTTTTAACGTTATTCAATTGAAATTGTTTTAAAAGTAGTCATAAGAATACGTTTAGCCATGTTATGTTATTTATTTTAAGTTACTTTAAAAGTTGGCTCGTAATAATGAATGTCAATGCGATGCAAAAACTAGGAATGTCAATGACAGACTGTTTATGCTTAAATGTTATCAAGTCTTCAAACCTAACCTACTCAACCGACGACAGTGAAAAAAATGAGAAAATTGTACTCGAAAATCGTCAATTAACACGTGATACAGGAAATGTCGCCTCACCCTTGCCAAATTGAGACACTCCAGGCTGAGCCTGACAGTTCTAACTGCCATACTAACAGGGCATTGTCATATCAGAAATCACGAACAAACAAGTTAGGATTCATGGAACAGCTGAGAACACAGTCAGGAACTTGGATCTAACAAACTGAAGCTGACTGAGCTTATTAAACTCTCGCCCACAAAGCTCATATCCTTTACAAGAAGGATGGACCTTGTTGGTGAAATTCAGGACAGATAGAGATAACACGAGATCTAAAATCTTTAGTTCTGATATTACTAAATTTTCTTCAAATAACTATAGTGTAGACATGTTGATTGGATCGTGCGAATTCTAATCCCAGGTTCATGAGACGATCATAGCTATCTTCATATAAACATACTTCAGGTAAACAATAACTTCATTAGTACTGGTTAAGCTAATTATAATTGCATTGCGATTGTATCAAAGGAACATATTTTATTCACATGCAATCATACAAACCAAATGACTTAACCTTTTGTATACATTTCAATGTTCTGCATGAGATCTCTTATCCAAAATAAAAGAAAATCAAACTTTGCAACCTAATTTTCATAGAATTATACTCCTGCACCTCAAAATAATATTCATCATTGTATTTTACAATTTATGTTTTTCTCACTTGATTATGCCAAACATATGTATAACACAAACTCAAATATATTATAAATTTCAATTCTAAAAACAAATTTCGTGACATTTCAAATAATTTCTGCCGAGTAACATAGTTGAAATATTTCACGCTAAGGGTAAAAATAATTGGCCGCTCCTTCGGACACACCTGTGCAATATCTGATGCCTGAAATGAATGTATGGCTAATATTTCCATATTAATAAATTGGCAATCTTGTGTTTGAAGCCCCATAACCCCGATGACCTAGAACTTTAATATGTTGTAGAAGTGATTATGCTAATTAATTTATTTCATGTATGCTGGATGCAGAAAACATTTCTTCATGTAGTTTTTAATGTAAAAATTCTGAAACTTGAGTTTATGACAGTGTATAGTTATTATTATTCATAAATGAAGTACTCTATGAGAGCTCCATTTCTATTACTATTGGTCCAAATGTAAGAAAAAAGCCCTATATTTCCCTTCCACCTCGCTTCGACAACTAGCCTTGAAAATAAACTTTTTTTCGAATTGGTCATCAAAAATATAAATTATCCTTTAGTTTACGTCTACATATGATTGATTTATCATCAATCTCCAATACTGAAAACATAAATTAAAACGAAAGTGGAGAAGATATGTCGTTCGCTAGGATCTTGTTTTTCAAATCCTTGCTGACGGTGGACATGATTTCTTCGTCCAACATTGTTTGGAAGCAAAACCGAACAATATTATTGGAGATTACAGCTGATTAAATAAAAAACTCGAATTCCCATCAAATTCTGATGATGGTGCAGAGATCTGGGAATACACTGGGTGGTCAATCAATTAGCAACGGAGTTCAGTAAATTTGAAAATCGTTTTCATTGACCTTATATGGGGCATGAAACAGCACCTTTGCGTCTGAGAAGGTATTGTCCACTGTAACGTGCTAACTGCACTTTACATGTTGCTTCTATAGTTCTTCAATTCATTTCAGCTGAGGTTCTTTCCGATTCAGTGCAGTAATAGATCCATATTCTACCCATTGTCAGCTGTGACCAAGTGCTGCACTCATTTCAAACAATGTTTTACCCGAAACATATATTGATGCGAAAAAGTGAATACCCTGCTTTTTAAAATTTTCAATTCTTACATAACATTACAGACTCTTCTGTTTTCTGAGCCAAATGCCGAATTTGGTCAGAGCATGCAGCAGCGCCTCTTGAAGTCAGGATTCCACCTTTAAAGCATTGATTTTTATGAAGTAGTCTCATTAAGATAAATCACGGGGGCCTTGAGATCGACACCCACGGCCTCCATGAAACGTCTGCTGCCCCCTCCCCTCCCACTACACATAATAGTGCGGGGGACGACCATGAGGACCACATTAGGGCTGTAGGAAGGACAGCAATCTGAATTCTAGACACTCTACATCTCTCAATTGAATAAGAGAACTCCGACCTGATCTTCTCATAAGGGGAGATCCACTGAGAGCCACTCATCACTTTGACGACCCCTTTTAGGTCGTCATTCCAACAAAAGAAATTTGGTCTACGTCTCATTCTCTACTCGCCCCACCTGGTTTACTGACGGGTCAAAAAGCATGAAGGGGTATCCACGGCCCCACGGCAAACATTATGATTGTTCTAGAAACTCTAGATCATATCACCACAGATGTAGAAGTATACGATATTCTCATATGCGCCCAGGAAAACCTTTGCAGGAACTACAGATACGCTTTTATCTATATATGTTCTGATAGCCTGGAGATACCTGAAAGATCCAAGAGTTATATCTAAATTAGTTGATGAATGCAAAGGAGCACAACGACTTCTCTGGTGCCCAGCCCATCAGTGTATCGAAGAGAATGAGAAAGCAAACAGCCTTGCCAAATAGGAAACAGCTGATGCCAGAATCTATTCTGACTATCCCATGGACCCACATGATCTCCTTTTTCCATCACTGGGACACTAGCGAATTTCAAAACTATTAAGCAGGCGTATGAGAACTGAGACAGCAAAATGGCTCATAAAATGCACCAATCAAAGGAGAGGGTACACATTGGGATGATGGTTGGGTCAGTAACAGAACTGTTGCATACCATAGTGTTATGATTGCCTAGAAAATGATCAAACAACAGAACATATACACTTTGAATATGCCGCTAATAAGGCGTCTAGATTGGGGAGATGAGGCGTTGAAACTTCTAGTGCCCAGATAATCTAGGAGGCCCCTTACAACAGTGTCCCAAACTTTATTAAAATTTTCTGCAAGACTGATAACACCAAGACAACATGGTGTGCATGAGGGCGCCGTGCATGAAGAAGAAGAACCAGAGATCTAGCTCCTTCAGTGAGCGATATTAAACATTCTATGCAATGTCTCTACAATCCCTACACTTTCTACGGTAAGAATAGTTTAATTTTAGTCTGTAATGGACAATTTCATTGAAATATTTTTGCCATTATTAGTTATTTTAACGCCTATAGAACCAGATACCTTAAGGGAGAATTAGCCCAATTCAAAAAACATGAGTAGAATGTTGTATCAAAGATAAGAGATAATATTTTTCGAGAAAATTAAGAAAATCTAACTGATAGCTATCATGATCAGTTGTTGAAAAAGACCTTTTATTAGACCTCTAGCTCATAAAGAACACTACTTATCGAGAAAACACAATTGAAAGTTGTGCTATATTTTGAGTGGTTATTTCAGCATGAAAAGAAATTTATATTACAATTTCTAATTGTATCAAAAAGAAACATTGTGATAGTGAAACCAAAGTATCCCATCATCATACAAAATTACAAAATGATACTATTCCAAGATAAAAACCCACAAATGGTAGATTAATTTGTTTAAGGTGGAATAGAAAAGAAGCAGAAAACTCTGTGATCTGGAAGTTTGGCTACAGTTCAGTGTTCGAAGGACTGTACTGTGGTTCAACTGTTATTCGATTCGATGAGTTTACTTTATGTTATGATGATTATGTTGTTGTGTTCTTGTGATTTCTAAGATTAAAATATAGAAACATGTAACGTGATGTATTCTGAAAAACATTCAATACTTAAGTAATCCCTTATGACTTATTTTGCTCATAATGAGCTCATGTATATTTATTATGTTCATTCTCTCATGATATTTTATGTATCCTTATTTATGTACAGGTTACAACTTAGGTTTTATGTAAAATAGCTTAGATCGGGTCAATCTAATGTTGAGTTAGCATAACTGTTAGATTAATGTGTTTGTTAAAGTGGAATAGAAAAGAAGAAGAAAACAGAACTCTGTAATCTGGAAGTTTGGCTACAGTTCAGTGGTCAAAGGACTGTACTGTGGTTTAACAGTTTTTCGGTTCGATGATTTTACTTTACGTTATGATTATGTTATGTTATGTGTTCTTGTGCTTTCTAAGATTAAAATGTAGAAATGATTATTTGTTCATTCAAATAACTGGTCAGCCTTACAATTCAGGTGTGGGGTATAATGAAAAATATTCAATACTTTAGTAATCCCTCATGACTTATTTTGCTTATAATGACTTTATGTATATTTATTATTTTTATACTCTCATGATATTTTATGTATCCTTATTTATGTACAAGTAAGGACTTAGGTTTTATGTAATCTAGCTTAGATCAGGTCGATCTAATGTCAGGTTGGCCAAACTGTTAGATTAATTAATTTGTTAAAGTGGAATAGAAAAGAAGAAGAAAACAGAACTCTGTAATCTGGAGGTTTGGGTACAGTTCAGTGGTCGAAGGACTGTACTGTGGTTCAACAGTTATTCAATTTGATGATTTTACTTAACATTATGATTATGTTATGTTGTGTTCTTGTGCTTTCTAAGATTAAAATATAGAAATAATTACTTGTTCATTTAAATAACTGGTCAGCCTTACAATTCAGTTGTGGGGTGCACTGAAAAACATTCAATACTTAAGTAATCCCTTATGACTTATTTTGCTTATAATGAGCCCATGTATATTTATTATGTTCATTCTCTCAGGATATTTTATGTATCAATATTTATGTACAAGTTAGAACTAAGGTTTTATGTAATCTAGCTTAGGGGGGTCAATCTGATATCGAATTAGCCAAACTGTTAGATTAATTTGCTTGTTAATGTTTGGCTACAGTTCAGTGGTCGAAAGACTGTACTGTGGTTCAACAGTTATTTGATTCGTTGATTTTACTTTACATTATGATTATGTTATGTGTTCTTGTGCTTTCTAAGTTTAAAATATAGAAATAATTATTTGTTCATTTAAATAACTGGTCAGCCTTACAATTCAGGTGTGGGGTATACTAAAAAACATTCAATACTTAAGTAATCCCTTATGACTTATTTTGCTTATAATGAGCCCATGTATATTTATTATGGTCATTCTCTCAGGATATTTTATGTACAAGTTAGAACTAAGGTTTTATGTAATCTAGCTTAGGGGGGTCAATCTAATGTCAATTAGCCAAACTGTTAGATTAATTTGCTTGTTAAAGTGGAATAGAAAAAAAGAAGAAAACAACTCTGTGATCTGTTTGGCTACAGTTCAGTGGTCGAAGGACTGTACTGTGGTTCAACAGTTATTTGATTCGTTGATTTTACTTTACGTTATGATTATGATATGTAATGTGTTCTTGTGCTTTCTAAGATTAAAATATAGAAATAATTACTTGTCCCTTTAAATAGTTATTTAATTTACCAGTTGGTCAGCCTTACATAAGTATAAAAATTTGTGCGAATCTATTTTTCAAACTGAGAAATATCTATTACCCTATTCAATGCATCAATGGCATCCTTTATTCTCTGACAAGAACTTAACATCACACACAGTATTCAGATTAAAACAATTAGAAAAACATAAAAATATTATACTTGCTTCAGCTTTCGATAATGAAATGTATTTAGCATTAATGTATGATACCTTCAGAGCAAACCAATGAACATTTAATATTTTCCAAAACCAATTTCAATTTTCAAAAGATGTTTCATTAAAAGATTTGAAATCTATGGATCTTGTTCCCAGTATGTCTTCATATTTTAGTGAACACAGATGTCAAATGACTGAGCTAAAAGCTATTGTGTCTTCTATTGGATTATAATCAACGTGAAAAATTACCGTTGAATTATGAAGTTGATCATATGGAAGCACTAAATGTCCTAATTCAGTTTGAAGACAATTTTTTCTCATTTTAATTCACCACTACAAAGAAAGCAGTTGCCTTATATGAAATTAATTAGAACAAGCAGCTCTGAAAGCGAAGATTTCATTTATTATACCAATACACAACTATATTGTTCAATAAAATCACAACTTTATTTCATAATATTTCTACCTCAATTTGAAATTCCAAGATATTAGTTAAAGGGAGGACGGAGCAATAGAATTCGAAATTCGAATTAGAAAATTGACAAGTATATTCCTGATTTGACTCACCTTATATACTTGACCATATGTACCATTTCCGACTACTTCAATCAGTTCAAATATTCCAGCAGGATCCTGGAATAAGCATGAAATAAGTTAGATTAGCTTCGAAGCAAATCATTAGAAAAAAATGTTTGTGTAGTGAATCACACACCCAACTGACATGTTTACGGTGTCAGTGCTAATGACAACTATGAATGGGAAAATTGCCAACTCTGATAGTAATGCCGGATTATCCAAAAATGTGGTGTGGGAATTTAAATTGCATTGCTTACTTTGAGAGCAGTTAGATCTATATCATCTAAAGAACAATTCACTGAAGGGGGCATTTGATGCGCCATTTTGAGTTCAGAACCAAAATAACACTTCACTGATACTTAATCACTAACACGTAGAAAATTTACAGAAATACATTATCGCACTAGTAGTTATTTGAAGTAAGAACACTCTAATACTAAAGTTAAGACATAAAACAGTTAAACAAAGAAATTATTGTCCTTATAAACCTAGCATGTTTACGGCGCACCCTTTCGACTGTCAAATGCAGCGAAGTGCACACTTCATAGATTTTCCTGTTTAACTCAGTCATAGAATTTTTTTCTTCAATGACAAATGGAGCACGGACTCAGGCGTGCCAACATTGATGCTTAAGAATCCGCAAAATAAACCGTGATTGAAGTTATATTCTGTGTTAAGTTAGCAACTACAAAAATGATAAAGTGGTCTCCAATACTCTAGTCTCAAGTCTCCAGCAAATTGTTTTCATCATAAAATGGGCAACTTAATGCATGCATTTAACCCAACTGAAATATCTATATATTTTTAATTTAAATCGTTTTATTTTTTCACATCGATATGTCAAGGAAATAAATAAAATGAAAAGAAGATTTGAATTATTTGTCAGATTAGGAAATTCTGATTTTTTCTCAGTAGCACAGATCGAGTTGTTGTCTTATGTATATGTATTTGAACCCAGTAAGCAACTTGTATCGACACTGTCTTAGATATTATTTGTTGCTATATTTACATAACAATTTCTTATGTTATTCTGGTGGCAGTGTAACTCAGACTTCAATACATTGCAACACAAATAGCCCATCTCAAAACTGCTCTTCCAATAATATATATATATATATATATATATATATATATATATATATATATATATATATATATATATATATATATATATATATATATATATATATATATATATATATATATATATATATATATATATATATATATATATATATATATATATATATATATATATATATATATATTACAAAAATTTGAATAATTGTACTTAATAAATGCTTATATCTATAATTTTGGTGTGTGTCAGAAAAAACACAAATGTGAGCTCAGGAAATGTAACAGGGGAACCATACTATCTTGCATATGATTCAATATGGTATATAGATATGAGTGAAAAAACCTGAGGAAAAAACTCGTTTCCCTGTCGCTATTGCACTAGCAATAGCTTATTTGTTTATGTTGTGTTCGTGTCGTGTGTACATAAAGAGTAGCAAAGATTTTTCTGCTTAGCCGTTTCATTCTCTCTTGCATTCCATGATTTCCAAACGAAGACAAGGGTGAAAGGAAGGGGTTTGGGACAGGAATCTGTAACAATGGAAAAAGAAAACCAGCAGAAAAATATTTCAACAATCATACTTCTTATATGTCTAAACAAATCTAAGAAAAGATTTTACATATCAGTGAGCTAAAATAATCAACAACAGACAGCTCTCTAACCCTGTATATCAGGTAGGAGCATGTATAACCGTTCAGCAATCAGAGCAGTGCTAGGCAGTACATAGTGGATACCCAAATAACTAAAAAAATCGTCGTTCTTGTTGAATGTTCTCGAAATATGTAGATATACAAATAGACCAACTACAGAAAGGTGGATGAGGCTTTATCAGCAACTGTTTTGGCCTCCACAAAACCATAACAGAGAATACAGATCATAAGATTTATTGCAATACTTGGGAACTACTTTAATGACTGTTGTACACAATAGAACTGGATATCGCTATCCTATTGGGCATCAGTACACCAGCAAATGATAACATCAGTAGGTAATATATAGAAAAAAGTCACTAAATATCAAAAATTAGCTATCAAAGTGAAAATTCAAGCCTGTCACAATTCTATGGATTCTAATATCTAAGAATCAATATTTGGGTTCAAATGACACAACCAAATCAGATCGTCATAGATCAATAAAAGAAGCTTATAAAAGAAATTCGGTATATAATAAATTTTCATCATATTATCTTATATGTGTCACAATGTCTACTCAAAAAGTATTGTGCTTACTAGGCCTCGTTCTCTTATTTTTCTTTTCAGCAGAATTTCCATTATACGTTTTTTTCCTCTACCAAGTAGTAATTCAAGGCTACTGAATTCATTTTGTTAGAAAAATCACACAAAATGAATTAATTCGAGAGAGTTTTAGCTTCAATTTTTTCTGCACAATTTGCGGCTCTTATCATTTGATGATAACAAACTTATGGAGTCTTAATATTTGTGCTACTTAAGTTGTACAGAATTCTATCATTCAAGAAAGGTAAAATAATATAACGGTCCTTCGAATATATAAACAAATATTCTTCCTCATTCTAAAAAAGTTCAAGTGATGAAATTTCAACTTAACTTGAGGTTGTTGATGATTCGAAACTGTGAGAGAATATTTGCGACTCTGATGTCAAAGCCAATGGATTTCACATGCTCAGTTGATATTGGATAAATGGGTTGAAAAGAAAAAGAAACAACTAGTTAAAAAGGCAGCTATGAATTTATTTTACCAAAACAAAAGATACAATCAATAATATAATTAGAATTGTTACCCTTATGGCAATGAATTTCTCATTCACAAAAGCATAAGACTAGTGATTAGTTTTGAACATTTCTACTTAAAATGAATGTTAGTGAGCAACTGATTTTCAATTATTTGTGCCTTCTCAACACCTAAATGTTTATTGCTTCACATGATATGCAAAAGAAATAAGACGCAAAGCAGCAAAGTATTAAAATTAGAGAAAATCCTAAATTAATATGGCTTTTTCATTTATTCTTGTTGATTGAATATCAAATTTTGTGCTTTCAAACTTTACTCAAAGGATATAGAGGTCAATAAATTTTTGTCATACTGAATGAAATCTAATCAATATATTTTTATATTTATTTCCTTTATGTTAATTAAATTTAAAAATCAAACGGCAATGTTAGTTTTTCACTAATAACTCTTTCAGACAGACTACTAGTACTATATGCCTTATATAATAATGGTACATGAATGAAAATAATTCACATCTAGATAAATACTTGAATGTTTGTTGAGAAAAGAAAATGAGGATGAGAACTAAAAACTTGGAAATCCACATTAAGCAATGTAAACATTGTATTATCAATCTTTATCTATCAAGATAATGGAATTAAGATATTATTGTTCACTAACAAAGATACATTATTTATAATTTTTCGAAAAGATTCAGACTTGAACCTCAGCTATTCTTATAATTGATTGACATCATTTTAATCAAAGGGTATCCCCCCGTTAAGATAGTCGAAATGCCCTAACTGGGGAGATCCTTTTTTGTATTGGAATTAGGGTGATCAAAAGAGTAGTTTTCATCCTAATTTCAATTGTAATACTTTTCATATACTAGATTCCAAAAATAATATGAAGTAATACAAAGCATAAGGGACTACAACCTACAAAACTGAAAAATCAGTAAAACTCCAAGTTCCTCACACCCCCAATACTGATTTCTTAGTTGAATGTCCTGTTGATAAGTTTTCATAATTAATTAAATCTCAAAGGATGTATGTGTTATAAATTATAATTTTAACTTCAGAACGCAAAATTTGGGCGGAGAAGTGAGATTCTTGGCATAGAAAACTAAAAATCGTTTCTGAAAAATTTTTTTGGGTTAAGTTATCTTCAGTTGGCTTAAATGTTTATGGTATAGCATATTAGATTGTTTTCATTATTTTCCGCATGCGCAGACGCGGGAAAGTTGAGGTTTCCGCTCTAAAAGGGACTAAAATGAAACAATAGCATAAATAACTAAAAATCGTAACTAAAAACTTTTTTTGAGTTAAATAATCTGCAGTTGGCTCTTATGTTTGTACGATAACATGGTATTAAACTATTTCCATTGTTTCCCGTAAGCGCCGAAGCGGAAAAGATGAGTTTTTCGCACTGAAAAGTAAAATATTCAGAAATCAAAAGTAAGGAAATTTTTTTGAATAAAAACATTTTCAGTTGGATATTATGTTTCTAGGATATTATAATATTGAAATGTTTTCATTGTTTTCCGCACGCCCAGACATGTTGAGTTGAATTTTCGGCACTAAAGGGGAGAAAACTGATTTTTCACATTTTTGGAGGTGGCGCTCCATCATGAAAAATCTAAAAAAATTAAGAAAGGTACTTTTCAATAATAGAAATCAAACGTCGCAGAAACTACACCTACGCCCAGATCTCCATTGAGCCTAGGGAAAAAAATTCTTACGATAACAATTTTTTTGGAGTCCTTGCGGGAAGACAATAATTACGACAAATTTTTGCATGTTTCGTGAAATGGTTAACTGTATTAATGAATTTTTTGTTTATTTAGTCGATCAGTGAAAAAATACGTTTCTTCATGTGGGCGATAGGGAAGGGAAAGCAGCTGAAATTATGATGAAAACTTTTCGTTTGACCACCTCAGTGATGTAATCAAAAAAATCTTAACAGGGGGTACCCTTTATTGATATTGTTTGTGACTGAAAGAAAACTAAAATGTTTTCGTTCACAACATTCTAGGCAGAGGAATTGAAAATAATAAACTGAAACTTAATAAAAATCTGAAATTTGTGTTTATAATAACTATAATTGTTGCAGTTGAAATAAAATTTATTTGGGAAATTCCAAATGTCCCAAAAATGCTTTCAAAAAAACATATCGATCAGTATAAATTTTCCAATTAATATTCATGAACAATGCGATTAATTTATCATTCGGTGTGATGGAAAGTGGCAATAGTTCTTAATAATTTTTCATTATTTTCATTCATTAGTATCTGAAAAAGTTGTTGAAAATCGAAACTGTGTCATACGAAAGTCATAATAAGTGAAAATCTAACAGTGTGTGTGTCAATAATTTTTATTTTATTTAACACAAAATGATTTTCCTCATATATCGACCCCATCTATATAAGATTATATTGTTAGAATTAATCCTCCAGTTTGTTATTCAGAGAAACATTTTTATATTCTACGAGACGATGAATAAATGAAAAGGATAATCCGTTACACATCCAAATATTCTGAATAAATTTAGCCAAAAATTCTTAGTTATTAAATTAATAAAATAGTTCAATCACAGACATTTCGCAAATTAATTTAAAAATACGAAAATATTTAAAAATGTACACGCATTCATTCAGAGTTTTTCACTTAGTAGATATCATATTTCCAATAAATAGGCGATAATAAATAGCAAACCAATAAACAAATACTTCAATTCATTGATGAATAATCACAATATTAGAAAAATTACATAAAATTCTTTTGGGATGTAATTCGTAAATGAAAGTGATGATCTGTTTCGAGTAAACCTCAGATTGATCAATGAATTTAAGTGTTTTTGTGAAGAAGTTTTAATTCCAAAAATGTTCCTAATATGTACAAATATCAACATGTTAACAATATAATAATTATCTGATTTTAAACTCAGGAAAATTTATGAAGAAAACTCTTCAACAATATCTGTAGTAGCTTTTAAATAGACTAATTTTCTTCCAACATATATTTCCACTAAAATTGTGTTTAATTCTGAAACATGCTAATAATATTATTGAATCAAAAGTACTAATCTGTTATTCTAACAAAATTTTATTTCTGATATTGAGTGAATATAAGATCAATCGTTCTATTAATTCAATGAAAGTACATTGAAATAACTAAATATTTCAATAGTTAGCTGCATATTTCTTTCAATAGTTTATAGCAACAACTATAATCATTTGAAACAGGCCATAATTATTTTCTGGTGATAACGGAAACATTATAAACTAATAGTACAAAAAATCTATCAAATATTTTCATTTGCAAGTGAGACCATAATATATGTCATTTGAATATTTCAAGCTATGGAGATCAAGTAATATTTGAATTAAAGTGCGATTTTCGTGTAATTCAATGAAAGAAATTATATCATGTCATAAACAAAATATGTTTCACTTTCGTCACTTGCAATGAAAAAACTTGCGAAATATTATCTCTTATTAAATTACTCAGATATGGGGTAAATTGAATAAGCTATGATTACATAAAATAAATAAGAATTCAGAAAAGAACTTAACAACTACTTTTACAGTCTCTTTATGTAATCTATATATTTACAACGATTGGAAACAAGGAAAATCATTTCCAATTCACACCTAGATGATTCTGGAGCTACTTCCTATTACATATAATAAATATATTATTTTATAAACAGCCAATTTCGAAATATATGTATACCTAAACTATTAATCTCTATAGTGATGGGCGATATCACTTCAGCTTTAAAACTACATAAAATTCATCAATTTATTTGAAAAAAAATTTATTACATCTTAAGTAACATTTCTTTCATCGTATTAATAATTTTATTTGAGAAAAATGTCTAAGACTTACAGTTATTGCTTGTTTCCGATATCCCTCAATGAATTTTCTTTCAGATATTTCTGCGTTAACAAAATATCACTTGTAAGCTGAAGTGATTATCTTATAGCACATTTCGTTCGAATGTTTCAACACAATTTACATCATTTCATTATGTTTTCAACAACAATAGAATATTGTTTTTTTTTTGTTTTGAAATTTCATTTCAAATTCGAAATATGTTACTGATAAAAATATAATTAATTGAAAGTCTAAACTAGTCTCACAACATTCATCAGAGGGAGAAGCACCAAAAATATGAGCAGATTGAAAGATACACTATACAGGGTGTTGGAACTAGATGGATTTGTAGTTGGGGTGCTATGGAGTGGCCCATTTCCGCCCTTATTATTTTTGTATACTGTGACTTCCGGAGATGCGGGATACAGTTGTTTCGGCCGATTATGATGTTGTACTCCTGAAAAAGAAAAATGGTTAATTTTTGTTTTTAAAATTGTATGTGATTGTCAGGGCTGCCTTTAAACTATTTGTGGCCCTGGGCTCATTAGGATAATGGTGCCTGTATGAACTTGACAAAGTACTATTTAATAATAAAGAACAAGTACTGTTTTTTAAGGAATTTTACTTAATAATTGCGATTCGTAACGCAAATTAACTAGACCGTAGCTTCTTCAGACGAATGAATGTGCAGAAAATAAGAATGAGAATATAAATATAAATGTTCTTGAGTAATTGAAAGCTTATTGGGTTCCTTCTTCTTAAGTGGTTATTTATGACAGGTATATCCAATAAAATTAAGGAATAGATTGCTTCCCGGAAAGATTCAATAGAGGTGAAGGGCTTAAATCGACTTGTTCATTGATGAGTCTACCTGAGTGTTTGTGGTTGTTGATTTCCAACCATTTTCTTTCGACTCTTTCTTCCTTCTTCAATTTTCGAATGAATAATGCTTTGTTGAAATACCTCGTTACTAATTTATTACCATCTTTGTAGGTTTTGGATGCCTCGGAAAAGTCAGAATCTTTGAAAATATACTGGTCCCTTACGAATTAAAAATATTATGTGATATTAGTTCTTCTGTGTTGTAAAACTGCTGTTCAATTGATACGGTTGTCGATTTTAGTGAAATCACTGAAGTTGTTGCACTTGTCATAGGGACAGTCGCTTTCTGATTCAATTTCTTTTTCAAAATCGGTAGAAACTAGCGTAAAACATGAAGGTTCAGAAATTGCCAAAATTTGTGATTGAGCTGACTCATCATGTGGAAGATTTATTATTTGATTTCTACATACAGAAGTTTCACCAGTATTAGTAGTGAAATATGATGTTAATTTATATTATAATTCAGTATTTAATTATTTTTATAACGAAAATAGTCGGTAACAACAAACGACAAATACAGGGGAATTCCCGTCCGTCAAGTCAAACGACGATCGGAGTTCGGGATTTCCCCTTTCTGGGTCTGTGGTATTATGTATGACGTCCGAATAGGTTTATTTGAGACATAAACCACACCGCATCGAATTTCAATTTTATGCAAGATAACGTCCCTGCGCATACCAGCAACCTCGCGCAATATAATCTTGAAACAGAGGGAATCGCTACTTTGGACTGGCCAGCTCGCTCTCCAGACCTAAATCCTATTGAACATTCATGGGATAATCTCAAAAAGAAAATTAGATCGCGCCAGAATAATCTAAGAACCCCACAACAGCTCATCCAAGCCGCCACAGAAGAGTTGCAGAATATCACCCCAGAGGAGGTCGAAAACCTAATCCAAAGCATGCCTAGACAGATTCAGGCTTGTATCAGGCCGAGATGAGGTGATATAAGCTACTGGTCGAGGAAAAACACCTACTCCGTGAGAAAATAATCTTCAATTGTTTTACTACATGCGGAGTCTTTTATTTTCTTTTATTTGTTTTTTTCTTAAAATAAACCTCAATTTATTTATTTTTTCAATTGAAATATTTCAAAAGGATTAATTCTAACAATCCTTCGAAATTTCGAAACTACCTGATGTAATATTCAAAATATCGGGTGATTCCATATAAATTTGGTTGTGTGTATTATTGAATGCTTTTGTCATTCACTCCATAGATACTTCGAAGCACTTTTTGTTCCTTTTCGAAATTTGTTTCTCTTACCAGTTTTAGGAGTTGCTCCGCTATCAATGGAACCTGGACCGTCACCTGAACCAGATCCTCTAGTGGATTCATCATCTTCTTCCTCCATATCTGGGCCACTTCCTGAACCAGAACCATCAGCTCCGCTATCCCTCTGCATAGAGTCGAATTCGTTCGAAAATGTAGATCCTAAAGCATTTATGACAATCTGGAAAACGACAAATTGTGTTCAGACAGTTCCACAATTGGTAGATGTAAAAATCAAATTAAATATTTAACGTTTTCAATTTTTAAGGGAAAATATTTTGTGTTCATATAATTCATGTCTAAGGCGAAATTGCAGTGTGTTGTTCTATTTAACGACGTCCAATTATATTAGGATAACATTTTCATTCATTGTTTAATACTTAAAAAGTCTATATTTACGTTCTGAATTGAAAATGTCCTTGAAAATGCGAAATTCAAATCTATGAAAGCGTCGAGCAAAGATGATCTTTCTTTGCCATCATCAACTGGATGAAGCATCTATGGGAAAGCTGAGGGATCAAAATTTGATCCTTCAGGGCTCATTGAACAGAGATAATTGAGTCATTACTATAATTGACTCGAAAAAATGATAGTATAAAGCAGATTATTTTCTCTATAACAGAACCAGATCAAGATTTCAAAGAACTTAAACGTAAGGTGCAATGTTTATTTGAATCGTTTTCCAAAATTTCTTTCAACAAACTGAAACGTACGGTTGAAGGTCTTAAAAATAAGGCTTCGGCAGATGAAATTCTGACCTCTAAACTATTGAATGATTTATTTCCTTTCATGGGATATCCTTTGCTGAATTTGGTTAATAAATCACTTCTGACTGGAAAACTATCTTCCGTTTTGAAAATATCTGACCCGCTCCGAAAGTCAACAATAAATCCAAAGACAGCTGAGGAACTCAAACCCATAAATTTATTATAATGATTATTATATATTAATTGAAAAAATTATAGAAAATTTAGTTCATGAACAGCTCAGTGTCTATCTGGAGAAAAATTAAATATTCTACAAAGGTCAATATGGATTTAGTAGTAGACACTCATGTGAAAGTGCATTGCAGTTTGTGCTATCTAATAGAAAGAAAGATATTGATGATGGCAAAATATGTGTTAGTGTTTTTGTTGACTTAAAACGGGCTTTTGAAACTATTAATAGAGATAAATTGGTTGAAGTGTGTCGTATTTACGGGGTGACGTGAGTGGTACTTGAATGGATAGAGGACTACCTACAAGAAAGAACACAAAAGACAAAAATCGGTGAGGCTAAAATACTAAATGGTGTGCCTCAAGGGAGTATACTGGGCCATTGTTGTTTATATTGTATGTTAATGACCTGAGTGAGTATCTATGTCACTGTTTTGTGAGTTTGTACGCTGATGATACCCTTATATCAGTCTCAGGTTCGAACTTTGTTGACATTATTAAGATATTGAATGGACAATTGAAAATTTTTTACAATTGGCTTGCTCTCAAGAAATTGAAGTGAAATTCACAAAGACAAAGTTCATTGTATGTGACTTCATGTGGATCCGCAGTTGACACTTAGCACCCATATTGATTATATGCGTAAAAACTTGGTAAAAAATTGCTTATTTTCGTAGAATATCCGGGATATCATCATATATTTGATTGGTCAAAACGAATTGTCTATAATACGATAGTTCAACCCCAATATATAAGAAGATATAGACAGATTGCAGATTTTGCAAAACAGAGCAATGAGGGTTTTATTAGGGTACAATAAGTACCCAAGGATAGACGACATGCTGCGTTCTTTGAAATTCATTAAAATCCAAAATATGATAGGGAAGCTAGTTTAGTTTTCATTTCTAAAATAATTAATAATTTGGCAGCACCATGTTTTTCTCATTTTATTATAAAAGATCAAGATCAAGACTAAGTGTTTAAAACAGTCTCTGTTCAACCAAATTTTCAATGGATTGCCTTTGCTTGGAAGGAATTCTCCTTCCTTCTTTAAGGACATTTAAGTCAAGAGTTCTATTCAGTTGATTAGTTGGTAGGATGGTATGGCTTACGATGGGATTATACATTTGTATCATTTTTGTGAACTACATAATTATTTGTTATTGTACTGTAGTAGCAGAAGCTAATTAAATATACATTCATTCATTCATTCAATTGGAATGTAATTTATAGTGTATTTATTGATGGAAACATGACAACGCAATATAAAATATGAAAACCTAAACCAAATTTGTAATATCCATAAAAATAACTTTGGTAAAATAGGAAAAAATTGATTTAAATTGACAAACTTAGTCGATGAATCACTCTCACTGTCATTTCCTGTATCATTATCAGCCTGAGAAGTGGTGTGTTCGGTTATGTATGGTACATTTGGAATATGGGTGATAGGTCAGAGGAATATAGGGTAAGAGGTCTACCATGTGCTTTTTTTCACAGCATTCACAGGTCTTGGCTCTGAATATAATGGATCCTGAACAATATTACATTAATCAAGTCTTCCTTTTGAATCCGTCTTTTTTATATCAATTTCAAAAAAAGGAAAGTCTTCTTGTAAGGTTTCTTTATAGAATATGGAATGAGGTTTATTTTTGAAGTATCTCTAACTACTTTTAACCAATGCACATTGCCATCCTTAGTATTGATTTTTCTATTGCAAATACTCTTTTTTTTTTGTTGAAATAAACTCCTCTCTATTCATTACTCCGTCCTGAAATGGATAGTTTTTTGGCAGCATCAACTATATCGAACCAATCTTTAGGGCTATAAATAAATTCCTGTTTGCGAGCTTTTGATTCAATGACACCAAAATCGGCGTCGTAAGGCAAATAATTGTACCCAGACACCATTTGTGATTAATGATTTGAATGTTCATTTCTGGGTCTTGAACCAGCTTTTGTAATACTGAACTCAATTTTATGTTTCTGTTTTGCCCAGTGCAGCAATCTGAGTACATAATAATCTTATCATGATTGGCAGCATGAGCTTTTAGGAGCTTCACCAAACAGACCCCGATTTCTTGAGATCCTTCCGTTTTCTCACATGAACATGATACCTTCTTATCATTGAAACTATGGATCCCCAAATTATGAACGTACATGTTGATTTTATTATAAGCAACCGGAGTGCTGAGGTTGGGAAAGGCCAAGGGTTTTTCAAGGTCAAATATGGGAACATATGTATTTTCTCCAGCTGACATCTTATCATTGTTCATTGAAGTTCTAGCACGGCTTTTCGAAGATGAAGTTTTTATCAATATCTGCTCTATGTTTCTATTCGTCAATCTGGCTGAAATTCAGGATATTCTGTAATAAGTCGCATAAATGGCAAGTATATGTTCCTAGCGGCTCGAAATGTAAATCAAAGGAGTTAGAAAAACGTGATAATACATTTCTTCTTTCACAGGTTTAGTAAATTCTTCCCGACACTTTTCAATTTTAAGTTGGTAAATTTTTCTAATGGTTAGAAGAGGATTCAGGTATTTTCTATTTGGTGCTCGGATAACGTGTAATAGCTTTTATGAGCTATTGTCATTGTTATTATTATCATGCTTCAGCTGAATAGTCTGAAATATCCAACAGGATATTCAGAAACCAATCAGTGTAAGTCAAAAAAAGTGAAAGAATGGTATCTAGTTCACGTGCAACTGACTCATTCATCAAGTTCAGCATTTCACCAGAAAACATAAAGTCCTGCGAATTAGCATGTTTTTTTCAAACTATTCTTTTAAGGTTAATTTCACTCACCGGAATCGGATGAATCTGGTTCATTTTCAGGGGAATACTGAGATCCACTATTAAAAAGAATCCCTTTCATTATGTGAAACGCTAATATTAGTATGGATGGTACCAAGTACAAGTACAAGTTCTTGGGCGTCACTCAGCAGTCACTGGATGAACTAAACTGAAAGAAACTGCAAGCAAACTGACGTATGACTGACTTACACCAGTTGGCCTCTGAATTTTCGGAAGACAAGGATAGAGGCGCCATTTCTAGCTTAATAATTTACTAGTGACTTGAATGTTCTGCCAAATGGAATTTAAATAACATAGAATCTCGTGCAGTTTGTAAATAATTTCCGGAAAAAACTGACTTACACTGATTGGCTTCTGAAGCCTTCGAATGTACATACGCCGAATATATGATCAGCATATTGATTGTGAGAGGGGTATGTAGGGGTGCTTTCGTCTCAGTAGATTTTGTCTTGTTGTAAGGGTAAACAAGGCAACTTAGTAATGCGCAAACATGAGAACATATTCAGTAATTACGACCAAACTGTCCTAAACCTTGCCTATGCATGGAGTAAAAAAGAGGGACTGAAAATAAATGTTTCAAAAAAAACACTATAGTTTCCTTAACCAGATGAAAGAAACTTGAATTCCTTACTATAACCAACGCTCAAAAGTCAATACCTATTGGCTGAACCACTATGTCAGTTGTGGAAAAGCAAATTATTTTTTTTACTGAAATTCGCATTTTTATTGATAGATACGTTATATTTAATACAATTAAACCTGACGTATCATATTCGAAATTCAACTTATTATTGTTTTGAATAAATATTATGATTCATCAAATATATCGATAGAAATACTTACATTATGAATATGCCTCAGTTTATCTGCCAAGTCTGCAATTTTCTTGTCGCCGTTCTGTTGATTGGGGTTCGGTTTCACTTCTGGATTATATTTCTGCATGTCTAAACTTGAATCCACAACGGTTTTTGTATATCTGCAAAAGAAACAATAATATAAGAATTCTGATTAGACATTATTGCGTTGGTGTAAAATAAAGAAGATATAAGAATGAATCTAATTAGTTATTATGGTATTAAAAATTCATCAATATTAATGAAGTAGAAGTAAAATATGTCTTATACTTTCTTTAATTTTACTTTTACAAACACGACCGGTTTCGGCCTTTAGGTAATTTTAAGTGGTCAACAACAGGAAATGAACTTACAGATATAGATACTAGTCTAATTTCATATTAAGTAGAGAGAGGTATCAATATCTAGCTAGCTATTAAGGGTGATTAAAATTGGGTTTTACAAAGTTTATTGATTTACAAACATTCGCACCTGAACATCCATTAAAAAAATACTCACAAAATACGTAACGTTTCATTTCATTTCATTTATTGTTCAAATAAATACACTAACAAAAAGGTATGAACAATAAATACTTGCCATCAAAAATACATGGTGTGTCATAAAATACAGATACAGATAAAATATCCCACAAAATTCATTCATCTTTAAGAATTATCATTAAAATACTCATTGACGCTATAATATGCCTTGGACATAAGGATATTCTTCCAATCTCTTTTGAGATCAGTCTTGTTTTTCATTTCTTGAGGAAATTTGTTAAAAACCTTTATTGCGTTATAGTTAACGCCAAGTTGAGATGCGTTAACTCTGTGGTGGGGAATTCTGTAGTGGTGTGCATTCCTGGTCAAGTAGGAGTGGTTTTCATTATTTTCGGGAGTTCATCTCCAAAGTCTTTGATATATATATATATATATATATATATATATATATATATATATATATATATATATATATATATGATGAGACAAATATTTTCCGAACTTCGCGAGGAGTCTACATAGGTAAACTTGGGACAAAAATAATTACTCAAAATCCATAGATCAATGAATATTCCTTCCTGACAAGAGCTAGTTTCCGAATCTGCCCACCATGCACGCAGCCCCCAAAAGCCACAATAGTGCAACAAAGCAGGATGCCGAGAAACGAAGCGGCGGACTGCAGTTTCGTCCTTACTAGGAGCTCATCAAAGTCGCATATCACTTCTCAGCATCCTAACAAGGTACATCGGGGTACCCTATCGATTCCAGAAAGAACGCATCTCGTACATACGTACAGAGTCGCCCTCTATGGACCCAGACGGCGAACAATAATAAAATAATGTGAGAACGTGAGAACGACACTGATGAGCTCCTAATTAGGACGAAACTGCAAACTGCCGCTTTGTTTCTCGGCATCCTGCTTAGTTGCACTATTGTGGTTTTGAGGGCTGTGTGCATGGCGGGCGGATTCGGGAACTAGTTCTTGTCAGAAAGGATCATTCATTGATCTACGGATTTCTGAATAATTCGAATATATATATATATATATATATATATATATATATATATATATATATATATATATATATATATATAAAAGGCCTCTACAACTATCTGATAGTTTGGCGTCACAGATAAACAGATAATCCCCACCACATATTTTTTTGATGATTGTTGATGAATATCTTTTCACTGTCATGATGATTTTCCCAGAATATTATCCCGTATGAGATTAGGCTATGGAAATATGCAAAATATGCAATCTTTGCTGATGATGGTCCAGCGATTTGTTTAATTCTTCTCACAGCGAAAATGGTAACATATAATCTGCTCACCAAATCCTCAATGTGGCGACCAAACCGCAGATCAGACTTTAATATAATTCCCAAGAGCTTCACGTGATTATTTCCTTGTAGCCTTGTTTGAAAAAGTAGTTCCGCGTTTTCATTTTTTTTTTTTGTCGCAATTATGAAGATTTTGATATTATGTAAGGTCACTGAATGTTTTGTGGTTTTTATAAGTTCAAATATTGAAGAATTTTCACAGGAAATCTGGTTTCGAAATTCCTACCTGTCTGCCCAATATAAGCTACCGTACACTCATTGCAAGCAATCTTGTAAACTCCTAATTTTTTGAATTTGCCTGTTTTTTTTCAGCATTGAAGGATAATTTGCTCAACTTCAGACCACTTGAGAAAGAGGTGGTTATTTTATATTTAGAAAAATAGTTGCTCAAGTTATTGGAAAGGGGACGTAGTTGAAGCTAGTACGAGGGCGGTTTGATAAGTTCGTGACTTTGTGAATAAAACAATTTTTTTCGTTAGATAAACATTATATTTTTCTACATAATCACCTATTAGCTCGATACATTTAGTCCTGCGTTTTTTAAATTTTTTATTCCTCCAAGTAATAGATTTTCTCAAGGCGCTCAAGATACGAGTTTGTTTTGGTAATGACTTCTTCATTAGACACGAATATTTTACCGCCCAGCCATATCTCTAGGCTTGGAAACAGAAAATAGTCGCACGCGGCTAAATCTGGAGAATATGTTTGTATCCCAATTTGTGAATTTTGGCCATCGTGAGCAGACAAGAGTGCACAAGTGTAGATTCTGTAGATGTTATATTTGAAATTGTTAGTCGATTTTGTAATTGTCATGTGTTTGTATGAAGTTCATTCTGAAATTGGAGAAATTAGTCAATTTGTCTGTTCGAGCCCTGGAAACCTATCAAAATATCATCTATATATCCGTACCAGAACATTAAATGATTTTTAGCTGAGTAGCTATTTAATATTACTGTTCTTTCTAAGTTAACCATGAATATATCGGCTAAAAGGGGTTCAGACGTGATCCTATGGGAAGTTCTGATGTTTGTTGGTAAAATTTTGATTGAAATTGAAAATAAATTTGAGATACGCAAGTTTTAGAATGTTACGTAATTCAAATTCAGTTACATACGCTAAATTCATTTGTTAACAATTTGTTTTAGAATATCACGTTTGTGTTAGTAAATTTAAAGCATAAATTTCTACTTGAAATTGTTGTTTTCACTCAGATGAGTTAGTTCAATGACTTCAAAGCGCTTGTTTTATCAGTGAAAAATTATTTCTTTTTCTTTTTGCCTCTATTTCAAATAATTCTTAAATTGTTCTTTCTATCATTTGTGTAATTGTATAATTTTTCTAAGAAAAATTCGACCATTTTACTCCTTAAAAGATTCAGAAAACCATATATAGACTTTCTGTCATTTATGTTTCGATGAAACAGAATCTATGCTATATGCTTTTAATTTTGAATTTGGAACAATATGTTGTTTTACACATTTAATTATCGTCAAATTGACTGAGTCGAATATGTTGATGTAATCAATATACAGTATGTCAAAAAGTACAGTACAACTTCTCTAATCCGAACACACTCTTCTCTTCTTCTCGCAATGTGAAATTTTGAAAGAATTAGATAATGGAAAACGTGTTTCTGAATTGGCCAGAATACACTCAATTGGAAAATCTACAGTATGCGTTATAAAGAAAAAAGAAAATCAATTGTGAATTTTATATTTTCTTCTGATACTGGTCCTGGGAAACGGCGTATGCTGAGAACTAGTAAAAATCCGAATGTTGAAAATGCTCTATACACTTGGTTCTTACAGTAACGATCTTGACATGACGATGAGTTATCTGGTGATCTCTCATATGTGAGAAAGCAAGATTTTTACACCAGTATAACAGGTAGAGATAATTTCAAGGCAAGTCAAGGATGGTTGGAAAAATTGAAAAAAGACATGGAATTTGACAACATACCATATCAGGAGAAAAATTGTTCTCAGACGTTAGTGCGGTAGAACCATTTAAAAATAAATTTCTTTAAAAGATACGGGGGATGGATCTAGTGCCAGATCGATTTTACAACGTAGATTAAAGTGGGTTATTTTGGCGAATTCTTCCAAACAAAACACAAGCTCATGCGGCTGAAATTTCAGCTCCAGGTCGGAAGATGAGTATTATATTCATGCCATGCTCTAATGTATCTCATAAAATAAAATTGTTGGTCATCGGAAAAGCTAATAAACCCGCAGCATTCAAGAACTGCTCCAATTTGCCTGTTTATTATAAAGGTCAAAGAAAAGAGTGGGTAACCAGAGAACTTTTTTATGAATGGTTCCACAAACAATTTATTCCTGATGTTTAAAATAAAATGAACGAGCTGAAATTGTCACGAAAAGCTCTACTCTTATTAGATAATGCTCGTGGACATCCAAGAGAAGAGGAATTAATCAGTGAGGACCGAAATATTCAGGTCATGTTTCTACCTCCTAATTGTACTCCATTATTACAACCAATGGATCAACATGTGATACAGAATGTGAAATTGCATTATCAAAAATCTTTGCTACTGAATATTGTGGGACAAGAAGACAATAACGTTTCGCAGTTACTGAAGCAATTGGACCTCAAACATGTGGTGTCTTCTCTTGAAAGAGCCTGGTCATCTGTGTCCCGAGAGTTAATTCAGAAATCGTGGAAGAATGTATGACCCACAAAAGATGATGATTATGACACAAGTGAACTGTTGCCTCTTTCACGGCCGAGAGAAAAAATTTTGCTAGAGAAAGAAGAGAAAAATTGCGATCAGATGTGCAAACAAATGTATCTGGTCAAGTATTAACAACTGAAGACACTGAATAATGGGCTGTAGGAGAAAATGAGAATTATCTCTCTGAAGCTGAAATAATCAACAACATAGAAAGTGACGAGGATACAGAAGAACTTGAAGAAAGCGATATCACCATGAATTCAGTGAAACATAAGGAAGCTCTCTTGTGCTTCAACAAATGTTTGGAATGGTGCAAAGAAACTGATATCCCTCAGCACCAAATATCAAATTCTCATCTTCGTTCGTTAAAACAGAAAACGATCCAATACTTCTTCAGAACCTAAAAAATGATCTGTGAAATGTATCACTTTCTTAAGAATATGTAGTTATATTTTCATGTTTTCCTGTGAACCACAATAATTTGGAGTTTTTCAATAAATATTTCACGTTTTCGATAAATATTTCACGTTTTTCAGCCGTGTCTTTTCTTTACTATTTCATTTCAATTACCTCGATAATCCGAATATTTCAGTAATCCGAACAAGCCCTGGTCCCAAATGATTCGGATTAGAGAGGTTGTACTGTATTTAAAATTTATTTTGCATTGACAAATTGGCTAAAGAATTAATAAAAATAAATATAATAGCTGCATAATTTAATTCTATAAAAATATTTGCTGTTCAAATGATGTCTCGTATACTACTGCGTTGGTTAATTGTAAAATTGAAGCACGTCAGTAGTCGTAGAGTGTTAAGAATGTTTCAATTGGAAAAAAGCTGCAATTCGTCAATTTATTTCATGGAATTAATTGGTTAGTAAAAATATGAAATTCGAATAAGATTCCGGGCATTCCAACAATCAATCACCAATTATTTTTATTTTCAATGAAATAAAACTAAAGTATTTAGATTTTCACTATATTAACAAAACTATGACCGGTTTCACTACACTGTGGCTTTGTCAGATAGATACAAACTAATGAACAGAGTTATTCCTTATATATTAGTCTTATTTCCTACTTAATATTACAATAGGTACAAGAGGTATGTTGGAAAACCCATCGGAGTTGCTTACTTTATGAATTGAAAAGATTGAGTAAAGGAAAAGAATTTAGATCTAATTGACTATTAAGTAACCTACCTGAATTTTTTCTTTGTTGATCTCTGAAATTTCCAATAGATTGAGTTTTTGTCTGTTATTTTCATTGTGTAAAATTTTGAAATTATGATTAAAGTTATGGCAGCTATTTTACATCCATCACCGGTCAACGCTGCAGGAAGAGAGGGTATGCTCCGTGCCTGCTTGACCAGCAAGTCCTTCTGTTCTTGCCAGCGTTGCCAGACTTATATACATTTCCTTATATTATACATAATTACAAATTACCGATTATTCGAGTAAGTGATTAGAATAGTGGGAATCTGATTTATGATAACTAAAACTACGTTTGTGCTCAGATAATCTAACTTTGAAATTTTTGAAGGTTCTACCAATATAAATTTCATTACAATCCCCGCAATACAGTTTATAAACACCGGATTTATTACTTTTATCAATTTTAGATTTGCATTTTTGATATGTCGGCCTAAAGAATTATCAGTTCGGAATCATGTATTGAAATTATAATGCGAGAGGAATGATTTTAATTTTAGACTAGGATTAATAATATAAGTTAAGCTGTTGTATGTTGTGTTAGAACTTTTCATACTTGGAAATACTTCCTGGATTGCTTTTTGAAATTTTTTGCGTGAAATCATGTTCTCAATCATAGTTGGACTGTAACCGTTATTGACTGCTATTTGTTTAATTATATTTAGCTCTTTTATGAAATTATTTTGTGACATTGGGATATTTATGAGTCTATGTACCATACTTTTGTAAGCTGCTAATTTATGTGGATAAGGATGTGTAGATGAGCTGTGAATAGTAATATCTGTATGCGATGGCTTATGAAAAATAGAAAAATCATGTTTGCCTTTAATTTTTGTAATAGTATTGTTAATATAGTGAAAATCTAAATACTTTAGTTTTATTTCATTGAAAATATGTATATCGATTTTCATCAAGTAACGACCTCTTCAATCAAATTAATTATTTTTTAGGCAATAGTTAGAACGAGAAATATTTTGTTGATTAATCCTTTTCAGTCTTTGAAAGAAAAGGCAGGTTTTTCGAAAGATAAATTTAGCCAATATCATCCAACACCCCAATCAAAATGTCAACAAACGACGACTCAAGAAAATATTAATTTTGTGTTTTAAATCTATCCTTTGAAAACTGAAAATCTTTCTATTTCTTCCACAAGAAATATATTAATTCAATACTAGTCCAAATAAAACGGAAAGCAGCAGTAAATCCAGGTCTGAGAGACGACGGTCCTTTGAATTGAGAAATTATGCGATGAATCTTTTTCGATTAAGGACAATCCTCGAAACGTTGAAACGGGCATTTGGTCCTGGTTTCTTTGTTCTTTCCGAGGAAGTCCTTGAATTTTGAGTCAATATTGTTCGGATTAAGGACGGAGCTAATACAAATACTGCTGTTTCGACTTGCTACGTAGTTGGAAGTTTATTTAACGATTCTCTGAATGTTTATTGGCTAATGGAGTAAATCTATATATAGAGCGTGCCATGAAATATTCTAGGGTAGATCTTCTGATTTCACTCCGTAATTGATACTTGAGAATAGAGGAAATAGTTTATTTGTTTATGTGAAAGTGTTGCAAGTTTGTTTTCAGGATTAATTTCATCCTTGTTAAAGGTAGAGAATCTTGAAAAATTAAGCTTTTCTTGTGAAATATTAATATTGAAACTGTACTGAAATTCTGAGTTTCAATATCGGCCAATGAAAAATAAAAATTCTGTACTACTGTAAAATATGAAAAAACTTTTAATTTTGCACCAACTCAGTAATCGAGCATGGAAACTCCAGAAGAGACGTCGCAGTTACTGAAGCAAATGGCTTTCAATCTGTTAAATGAAAATTATCAATCAAGGCAATCAACTTTGTCTGTCTCACGAATCAATTCGTTTCGTTTTAAATGATTGTTTGGGCATGAAACGTATTGCCGCTCGACTACTTCCAAAAGTTTCAAAAATAGAATCACCTAAATACACTCCCCACAAAAATTGTCGCATCACCCTACTTTTACGACAATACTATATAAACTTTTAGGTTGGTCATTCAAGAGTCGCTTGGTAACTTTCAGAAGTATAAAATACGAAGATATCATTCAAAAGTGATGAGTTTATGATCTTCAAACATTCGCGAAGAGACCAATCAACTAGCATCGAATGGTTACTAATCATTTTCAAAATCGAGTGTTTACTCCCCGGACCCTAATTACTGCCAGTATACGTCTCGGAAGCCCTTCAAAAAAATTTTTGATGTACTCTTGAGTCACTGAGTTTCAAATTTCAGGAAGCAGATTTTCTAGTTGTTGGAGTGCTCTACAAGGCATCCTATGTTGTCCCAAACATGTTCTATGGGATTCAAGTCGGGACTTCTGGCTGGCCATCTTAAAATCTTCTGTAACTACTCTAGCTGCATGAGGCCGAGCATTATCATGCATATAAATGAAGTTCTCGCCAATCAATGGGCAAAAGGGGACAACATGGGGTTCAAGGATATCTACGATGTATCTGGCCGCTGTCTTTCTTCCATTATTCACTAGGACTAACTCAGTTCGACCATGGAAAGAAATGCCTCCCCACACCATTACCGAGGCCCCTCCAAAGTTTTCGGTTTGCCGGATATTGCATTTCTGATACCGTTCCCCAAGTCATCTATAGCATTTGATACTAGACAGAATTTGGACTCGTCGGAAAAGAGAACATTCGACCATTCTGGAATACTCTAATTTGCATGTTCCCTCGCAAACTGAAGTCTTACAACTCGATGCTCTCTGGTGAGACGCGGGCCGGTAGAAGCCACCCTTGGTCTGATATCATCTTCTCTGAGCCTGTTCCTAACAGTTTGCAATGAAATATGCACATTTCTGGAGATTGCAAGTTAATTTTGTAGCATTCTAGCCGTACAGTGCCGAACTCTTCTTAGTGTAGTTAAAGGAAGCCAACGATCATCAACTAATGTTATTATCCGATTTCTTCCCTGTCCGGCCCTTCTTCCACATTTCCCTGTTTCATAGTACCGATTTATTGCTCTTGAAATAGTGTTCTGATTAACATTTAACCAGTTAGTCACGTAACGTTGGCTTAGACCCTTCCTCTAAAGTTGTTACAATTCTTAACACTTCATGATCACTCAAATAGCGTCCAGGACGTTCAGCAGCCATTACAGTAAATTCAAAGATTCGAAAATCAACAAGAAACACAGAAAACTTGCATTAATTTAGCGTGAACACTGAAGAGAAATTGAATGAAACTGATAGTCAAATAAACTCATTCTTGTTTCGGACGTGTTTGAGATCATATGGAAACAAATGTTACTACATAGATAAGATTTTTTCCCCTCATATGTCCAAAAACATATGTTGACAAAGAAACTGCGATCGAGCTGCTTAATCGATTGTGGAATTCGGAATACCAGATGATGCAACAATTTTTGTGGTGTGTGTACTTGAAGGCTCAATCCGTCACAAACCAGCGCTCAGTGAAGAAGTATAAAGCTATGTGAAGCTTTTATTTGACAAACTAACTGATAAACAAATATTGAAAAGGTATTTAGGAAAAATACTCAAAATGATAATGAGTCATACAACAACACCCTTTGGACAATAATTCCTGAACACGAAGTTACAGAATTGGCCGCGCATATTTCGGTATCACTGTTCAATGGGCGAATGACCTTTCTGAAAATGATGGAAGTAATGGGATGTGAGATCGGGATCACTGCTCTCAATTATGCAATAAATAAAGACGCTGAACGGATTGCTCAAGCTGAAAAAGCAAGTACGTCCACTTCAAAAGAAACACGTTTTTTTTAAATTTTCTTTTAATATAGCAGCCATTTTTTTTTTATTTTTGGATAATATTCTGGTGTACTCCATTTCCATATGCTATTTGATTTTTTTGTTTCAGATTTCCCATTTCCGAGATTTTCTGTCACCCACGTATGTTAAGGTCTCCACTTCAGCGCCATCTATAATTAAACATGTAATCGAAACAAACCTTGCAACTACACTCGGAGGCAAAATTAGCGGAACACTCGAAAATTTAACCAAATTCGAAGTCCGATATTTTTCCTAATTCTCAACCGATTTGGATGATTTTTTCGGCAAGTTATAGATCAACTCTTCTGCTTTGTAGAAATTATAAGAGAAAAGAAAAAAAATTTGAAAAAAAATTTATATGAGGGCAAAACTAAAAGTATTTTTTTGTCAAAAATTCGTAACACCCTGTGGAATTTCGGGGTCCAAGTTGAAACGTACAAGACACATCTTCCTACAGTAACGCCCTTCTTGTTTTATGCATTTATCTCTATTTTTCCAAGAGATATCCAATTTGAAGCGAAAAGTCACAAATTTCAAGAATTTATTTTTAATCTTGCGTAGGTGCATAACATCGGAGGTTAGCCAAAAAAACAAGATCACAATTAGAGAAGCAGAAATCTAACGAAATGAAAATTTTTGAAATTCACTGGCCAATTTCACTCTCCGGGAGAACTCGAAGTACACTAAAAAATCGTTGATTTTGCACATTTATTTTGAATTTTTTGTGTGACACTCTATAATAATTATCATTCCTGTCCAAAATTGAGAGCAGGTGTGTATCCTGGCGATACACTCGTGAAATCAAATGAACATGTTGAGAAAAATATTCATGATGACCCACAAAAAACATTTGATTTTAGTAGCGAGTCTGACCCCCCGAGCTCTTATTACAGCGCGCATACGATTTCGCATACTCCCAATGATGTTGTCTACCATCTGTTGAGGTATGTTGTCCTACTCTTCCACCGAAGCTAATGTCAGCTCTTCAACGTTGCCTGGATTCCGTTGTCCAATCATTCTTTCAAGAATGTCCCAAACGTGTTCGATCGGGTTTAAATCCGGTGACCGCGACGGCCAGTCCATTCGTGTGATCCCAACTTCATTGAGATATTCTATCACTATGCGCGCAGTATGAGGGCAAGCGTTATCGTGCATAAAAAGGAAACTTTCTCCTATGTAAGGAGTAAAAGGCACAACATGGGGCTCCAAGATTTCTGTTATATACCGACAGGCATTAAGTGATCCATTGCCAATAATCTCCAGTTCTGTTCGTACTCCCAAGCATATGCCACGCCATACCATAACTGACCCTCCACCGTATTGCCCAGTTCCTGCGAAGTTCGCTTGATTGTACCGTTCCCCTCGATGCCTCCATATTCTATCTCTACCATCCACGAAATTCACACAATATCGGCTCTCATCACTAAATAAAACTCGTCTCCACTGATTGATTGTCCATGCTCCATGCTCCCTAGCAAACGCCAATCTTGCTACCCGATGGGCTCTATCGAGTCTTGGTGCTCTTGCTTGCGCGTATGATCTCAGACCAACTTCATTTAATCGTCTTCTGACTGTCCTCACACTGAGGTTAATGTTATCCACTGCTTGTAAAAGGTTACGTGCCTGAACAGCAGTAAGACGAGGATTTCTTATGGTTTGATTGACGATGAAACGGTCATGTATAGCGCGGGTTGCCCGATTTCTTTCTTGTCCTCGCCTCCTCACGTACAATCCAGTTTCCCTGTAACGTCGGTAGATTCGATGGGTAACCGAGGTCGAGACACCCAACATGGTACCGACTGAGCGGTAGGTGCGCCCTTCCTCGTTCAATGTTACTGCCCTTGCTACTGAGGTTGGTGGTAAATCTCTCATTCTGAATGAAAAATACCGTTTCGAATCGTAAACAGTAAAAGAATCACAAAACACCGCAACCGATCGAATTTGTATCAAATCAAAGAATGGAAAACTCTCATTCTTTAAACAAGTGCAAATGTGGTCATATACAAGAAAACGTGTGTTTTATTTCATATTTGATAAAAAGGTGTGCACATGTGTAAATGAAAAGTTTTATCCATGGTCCCAGAATTCGGTTGTGTATTTTAATACTTACCGACTGTTATCTCCTATGAATTCCTAATTTTGACCAAATTAACCAAAGTGTCATCAATAACTAATGCAATTCGAACAAAAAATCGCAAACGACAATTTCGACACGCCTGAGTGATAATAAGAAAATTCCAAATTGATAGACGAATTCTAATGACAATTTCTTGATTCAATGGAATTTCTCCAAAATGGTGATTTTCCACTTGAAATTAAATATATTTTGCAAAAATAGAGATAAACGCATAAAACAAGAAGGGCGTTACTGTAGGAAGATGTGACCATGATATTGTACGTTTCAATTCGAACCACGAAATTCCACAGGGTGTTACGAATTTTTGACAAAAAAAACAGTTTTAGTTTTGCCCCCGTATAATATGTTTTTCAGATATTTTTTGTTTTCTCTTATAATTTCTACAAAGCAGAAGAGTTGATCTATGACTTGCCGAACAAATCATCTAAATCGGTTGAGAATTAGGAAAAATATCGAACTTCGAATTTGGTTAAATTTTCGAGTGTTCCGCTAATTTTGCCTCCGAGTGTAGTTTTAATGTACATGAAAAGTTTCAAATTAATATGTAATAAAATAGACCAGAAAAAGAATTGAACATTGTACAGTTTTTTCTTTTTAAACTATACTACCCCCTTAACGTCTCCCACTTCCCGAAATCACGAAACAATCTCATTGTCGACTTGTATCGATCGACAAAACCATCACAATTCTCTGAAAAGAACTAAAAACAAAATAAGGCACTCACTCGGCTATTCTTTCGCCATTCCAGCAACGCCTGTCATTCGGTTCGGCGAAACTTTCGTCCTGACATAAAGTGTCTGCCAGATTGCCGTAAAATCCCTTCGTCTTCGAGATGGAGGTGAGAAACTGCAGTAACTGCGTCTCAGGTGGGGGCAAAAAGGCAGAAGCCCGTGTTGGTGCGAATCTCTGTTTAGCGCCGCCGTTTGCTGAACTGACGGTGGCCGTTGTGCTCGTTTCTGTGGCTAGGGGATCTTCTTTGTCGGAGAATTTGGGCAAGCCGCAGAATTTCTTCGCCTGAAAAAACATAGGGATTAGTCTGGAAACAACATTTTTTTCATCTAATATCTATGACGCTTTGATATTAAGTTAACAGGTATTTCGACGTACGTTGCCCAATCGAGCATTACAAAAAATAATTGTATTATCTCTTAATAGAAGAGAAGTCCGTTGTTAAAATCAGTTATGCGCTGGTTAAAAAGGAATTACGTCAAGAAAAATGTATTGAATAGTTTCACTAGCACATAAAAAAGTTATTAACAGATTAAAAGAAATCGAGAATTTAGAAATTATATCTCAATAATGATAAGATGCGAAATTTATCGCTACGTATGAACCTTCTGTAGAATGTTGAATATCCGTCACTGAAAGAGCTGGTTTTCCGATTCACTTCATAGAATCATCGTCAACCACGACCACACAGTAGTGGTACAGTTCGGTCGGATGTCATGAATAGGAGCGACAGACACACTCCATCACAACACCAGGCTAAACTGAATGTACTCTTTCGAATCCATTGGATCTCATCAAGTACATATGTAAACACCTCAAAAAAGTCTAGGGAACACTTACCAATATCTTTAAAATATGAATTTGATGATTCGAATTTATAGAAATCTTTCGGTTTTTGTTAGGATGTATTGTATATAATGTATTCTCAAGAAAACAAAATAATATTTGACTTCTCCAAAGCACCTATTATAAAAAAAAAATTTGAAATTTGAAAATGAAATTTGGTAAAACACAAAAAAAATCTTGAACTAATATTTTCGAAACGATATGGAAGCACTTATATTTTTCAGTACCCAGAAGGTCCACCTCTGTTATTAGTGACACTTTGGCATCGTCGCGGCATGCTCAATATTAAATTGTCTATTACATTTTGGCCTAAATCATTCCAAGCCCCCTGAACTGCTAATTGAAGCTCCTGTTCATGATGGAAGACGTTTTGACGCAGGAGATTTCTTTTTAGGGTTCTCCACACGTGCTCGATGAGATTCAGATCTGGGGAGCAGGATGGCCACGGTAGAAGATCGATATCATTCTCTTCGAGAACGTTCAAGAAAACTCTTGCACGACGAGGAGGGGCATTATATTGTTGAAAAGGTGGATTTTGACCCATTGCTTGGAGATACGGTACCACTACAGGTAAAACTATCTCATTTGCGTAAGAATTTCCCGTGAGGTAGTTCTGTATGAAAACGAGGTCAGTTCTTCCACCAAGGCGTATACCTCCCCGAAACATCACTGATCCGCCTCACTGTCTAACAACTTCTCGAACATGCTGGAGACGGGTTTGCTTTCCAGGTTCCCTCCATATTCGAATTCTTCCCGAATCGGGATATTAACTAAATCTAGATTCATCACTGAAGAGAACTGTGGCTCACCTCTCTTGATCCCAGTTCACGTGTTAAGTGTGCTAAACGAGCAGCGCGATTTCCATGGGTCAGTTGTGGAACTCTTAAAGGACGTCTGGAGTGGAGTTGACCTTCGTGCAGTCGATTTTTCACAGTTTGGTCGGAAATTTGTACATTATGAACTCGTGATAGCTCTTGAGCTAATTGAGATGCTGTGGTAGTACGATCTCTTCTGGCTTGTAAAACCAAAAATCGGTCTTGGGCGACTGTAGTAATCCTGAAACGACCTGTATGGCGTTCTTCTACGCTACCTGTTTCATTGAAACAGCTACTTCTCGTTGTGAGCTCCCAGCTTGGAGCATGCCAAAGGCTCGTAACATCTTCTCTAGTCAAATATCGTCTTTCCATGGTCGAATCACAAAACTTGAATCTTTTATTTGCGCTTACAACAGAAACAAAGTGCCAACTAACTGATTTCAAACACTGAATACATGAAATGATTATAAAGCAGCGTCGCATCTGCTGCATTTTTAGTTTTTTATAAAAAAAACAAAAGAAGAAGTACAAGAAATTATCGCACTACCAACTAGAAAAGCTATTGGCATCGATGGGATGAAAAACTAGGCATTAAAAAACCTACCAGAAAAAGCGATAAAAGAACTAACAGAAATAGCAAAAGGTGATGAAAATAGAACACTAGCCAAGCACAAGGAAAACTGCAGAACCAATCATGATACCAAAAACAGGAAAACCAAAGAACGACCCTAGCAGCTATAGACCAATTAGCCTCCTATCATAAATGAGCAAAGTCACAGAAAAACTCATATACAGAAGAATGAGAAGCTTTGCAGAACAAAACAACATCATATCGAGCCACCAGTTTTGATTCAGAAGTGAACAAGCAACGACACACCAGCTGGCAAGGCTGACGGATGATATAAAAGAGAACATGATGAAATGAACATGAAATCTAACCTAAGCAAAAAACCGAAAAACCAAAACAGAACAGGAGTTTACAAGATGGTTTGCAATGAATGTACGGCAGACAGGTAGGAATTTTGAAACCAGATTCAAAGAACATTTATCCTCTGGCAATAATTCTTCAATATGTGAACATTTAATAACCACAAGACATTCAATAACATTTGATAATACCAAAATTCTTCCTACTTGGGACAAGGGAAAGAAAATGAATCTGTTGAAATGTTTAAAAATCAATAAAGTTTGTGAGAACCCAAGTGAAATCACCCTGAATAGATAGCTAGATATTATTACCTCTCCCCTACTTAACATCAAATTTGGCTAATATTTATATAAGTAAGTTCATTTCTTGTATTTGATTACTTGACCTGACGGTCGAAACCGGTCGAGTTTGTGGAAATAAAATTGTGGAAAGTATAAAATATATTTTACTTCATCTTCGTTGAAAATGAATTTCCATAAAATAAATAAATCATATATGTTACTCGTTTCAATAAACCTCCATCTTGATGAAAATTCGAAAGAGTCACTGCCTATCAGAGAAATACCAACGAGAGTGAATCAATAACAATTAATTTAGAGTTGTCGAAGAAATAAATCAACATGACAGTCCTCTTCTAGTGAAATAAATCACCGAATGATTATTATGCTTCGATCACAATTTTTCACACAAAAAAAGTTGTAGGGGTAGAAAGGACACGTGACTTCTGAAAAAGTATTATACCACCCTGTAGGTAGTTTTCCATAATTGTTTGTATGATCTGATTATGTAGATTATGAAAAGGCATCAATGTGCCGAATTTGAACTGAATATATGAAAAACTGTAGGAATCATTAGAAAAAACGAAAAATGTGAAGACCTTAACACCCTGTATTTTGGTGATGAAGAGTGTGCAGACATATGTTCATGAAAACTTGAGGCTTGAGGAAACACCCTGTATAGTCAGACGACATAAGTATGCAGTCCTCCATGATAACAGAATTGATGCTGGCATTCTTCCAATGTTCTGTCTGTACCAAGCCGTTATTGTGACACATATGTATTATTCAAATTTGTTTAAATCACTATTTCGAGGTTCATTTATATACACCACAACCAAACAAAAGCGAACCGCAGATTCACCGCAACTGTAATTTCGATATAATCTCGTTATAAAACGAGAATTAATAATAATTTGCATGACAGCAAGTAATAGAACAGAATTACCCCCAGCATATTTCCCGAAAACTCATAAATGACAATTCCACGTAGTCTATCTGCGAGAAGAGGAAATAATAAGTTCCTTCGAATTCAACTCCGAATGAAGGTCTCGGAGGGCGAGCAAAAGTTTATTTATTCAGAAGCGGATGCATAAACGACACGAGGAAACCCTGGGTAGGTCAAAGGGTTTCCTACTAAAGTTTATTATTTATTGCGGATTTTTACGAGAACATCCACTAGAATGATAGCTTGACAGAATGCGGACATGGGTGTAATTTTCTGGCTTATGATAGTAGAAGAATTTATACGATTACGAATTTTTGCTGTGAACAATAATCAGTGAAGTTTATTGTTTTTGGGAACGAGGTCCTTTGAAATGCCTTGCGGTAGAAAAGAATTGATAGAAACCGTCCAATTACTGAAAATTTTGTAGGGTTACATAGTAAAAGATATTTTTTCGATAAAATTCAAATTTTCAAACAAAATAGACACCTTCGAGGGAGCGATTGTAGCGATCAATAATTTTTCGATGCAATTTTTATAATAAGATTTTTCTTTAACTTCAAAATAGGCTCCAGTGATGTTACCAGTTCATTAGCCCCGAAGCCCAATTGGTAAGATTTTGCCATTGTTTTGATTGATTCATGGCGAGATGCATTGTCTTGATGTAACAACTTTCTTTTTTTCAAATGGGACCATTTCTTCGTGATTTGGTCTTTCAATCGATTCAATAACTCAATGTAGTAGTCTCTGTTTATGGTCTGGCCCTTTTTAAGGTAATCGATGAATATAATACCTTGCGCATCCCAGAAAACAGATGCCATAACCTTGCTGTATGGTGTGGAGTCTTGGACGTTGACTGATCTGTTTGTAAGAGGATAGAGGCCTTCGAAATAGTCGCATGTTGAGAATATTTTGGGTACACCATGTGACGAATGAAATAGTTCTCGATCGCATGTATAAAGATAGAAAGGTTATGGGAACTATTGAAGAGAGAAAACTCGCATACTTTGGGCATATAATGCGGAATGATAAGTATAAAATCCTCCATCTGGTCATGTAAGGAAAGATGGACGGTAAGAAGGGACCTGGAATACAACGAATCCCATGGCTAGCCAATCTTATGCAATTGACCGGGAAAACATCTCAGGAATTATTTCGAGCTGCAGTCAATAGAGTAGTATTATGGGCCAAAATGATCGCCAAAGTCCAGTGAGGATGAGGCACAGAAGAAGAAGGTAATCTTGGTACCTGACTGCTGCGTTTTTGCAAGCTTTGTTGTAGTTCAGCTCGCTCAGTCCAGTTGGCTGATTATCAATTACTTTCTGGAGGTAAGTAATGAATCCATGTTTCGTCCATTGCTATGTATTGATGAAAAAACTAGGAGTTATTATGTTTAATTATCTTCAAATAGTGCTTAGAATCATCGACTCGTTGTTTTCGATCGAGAGTTAATAAGCGCGGCATCCATGTCGAATGCCCAAACATTCTCTTAAAATATAATCAAATTGGATAACTTCAGGGTCTCAGCTTTCTCGATCAATTTCATTTTCGATTATTCAGAACAATTTTGTGTACTTCTTGATGTTTTCATCGATGGCAGCCTCTTTGGGAAGTCCATTGCGTTAATCGTCTTGGATGCTGATATCATTTCGTTCCAACTTTGCAAACCACTTCTCCACCGTTGATTTTCCTGGCGCAAAGTCCAAATAATATTTGTAAAGCCATGTCTTGGCTTCAACTCTATTTTTTTCCACCATGGCCATTTTCGATACAATGTGAAGCGAAAGGAGATTCGTCGGTTCTCTGTTTATTGTAATCGGATTGATGCTCTTTGTATCTAGTTTTGAATGAACAACCAGTCTGACGTATATGAACGTTTTCGCAATCCATACAGGAATTGTAAATTCCAGTATTGTCAAATTCATCAGTTCCATCTCCACTATTAAAAAATTCCTGGTAGGGTTCCATGTGGGTCTTGAAAGCTACCTTTTATTTTGTTTTGAAATGACATCCGCAATCTTTCCGCTGATAGGACCAAAATATATCAATATTTATCTGTATTAGTTGATTCTATACGTGGGTAAATGTTGCTTTCGTGCTTTAAGTATTCTGTGAATAATCTGTTGATCTATGGGTTGAAAATGATGGCCATTTTCGATATAATGTGAAGCGAAAGTAGATTCGTCGTTTTTCTGATTGATTATTGTAATCTGATTAATTCTCTTTGTATCTAGTTTGAATGAACGACCAGTCTGACCTATATAAACACCTCCACAACAAGCATGACAGAAGATTTTGAAATCCTCTTCCGTAATGCGGATATACATCTACTGTTTACGACAAAACCTTTATTTCGGTAATAAACTAAAGTTTTTGGAAGTTTAAAGCCATTTTTATAATCATTCTTAAATATTGCGCGAAAACAGCTCGTCGTGTCATGGCGTCGTGTGTGACGTCATACTTAAGTAAACGTCAAATTATGCAATTCTCTCTCTGGCGGGTGAAGAATTTTTCCTCTTCAATTTTCTACTATGACCCTGAAGTCTAGAATCCTCATTCATTACAAAAGTGTCATGAGGTTATCATAGTTGTGCTTGACCATCCGATATGTCAGGATGAAGTCTCTGCGAAGACGCCGTAGCTCAAAAGTTAACAGGTTGGCTTCATAGAGGGTCTGATGTTTCCGAAGCAAATACGTGTGGTACGTCGCTGAACGCTCTCCAGCATAATTTGATCGCGGACAAGTACTGGACACCAAACCGCACTCGCATATTCGAGAATCGGACGGACACACGACTTGTACAGTGTTATGCAGATGGAGAACGAAAGGCGAGCGAAGGATTTACGAATAAGATATATCAGAGTGTTAGCACCTTTGCATATACTTATTATGTGCTCAAACCATATGAGATCAGAGTTGATAATCACATCAAGATCGACATGAGAAAACACATCACTGAGCGGACGTCCGTCGATAAAATACGGAGCAGAAGGATTACCAGTTCCGAAGAGCAAGACAACGCACTTCGCGATATTTAGAGGTAGAAGCCAACCACTACACCACTAGTTAATTGCATTGAGATCTTCTTGTAGTTTTATAGAGTCTGTGAGGGGGTTCGCGTATAACTTTGCGTCATCATCGTAAAATGACTTACTCGATTTTATATAAAGAGCAAGATCTTTTCTTCTTCTTCACCGTGTAGAGGGCGTAGCGCCTGTTCAGTTCCGGTTTCCCTGCAGCAGTTCTTGTGGAGTTGATTGCCAACTGTCCCGCCATCGTTTTGGTGGTCGTCCAACGGGTCTTCTTCCGTGTGGTATGTTGTTATATACGATTTTGGCTATTCAATATCGTCTGTTTCACATTTTTCCCTTATGTCGGTATTTCTTTGTCTATCCTTCAATGTGTAACCGGTTATAGTTCTTAGCGTTTTCGTTTCTGTTGTTCTTAGAATCCTCTTTGTTACCGACGTTTCCGCTCTTGTTTCTGCCCCGTATGTCATAATTGGTCGCACACATGTTTTGTAGATTCTGGATTTGCATGGTATACTGAGGTGTTTATTTCTCCAAATTGGTTGTTTAAGATGTCCCGATACTGCAGCTGCTTTGTTCACTTGTCTCCTCCCTTCATCTTCAAGGTATCCTGTGCTTGTTATTTTGCACCCTAAGTATTCGAATGACATGACTTGGTCTATAGTGGCGTTGTCTATTGGTAACTTGCAGCGCAGAGGTTCCTTAGCTATGGTCATGCATTTCGTCTTACTTGTTGAGATTTCCATATTGAAATTTTTTGCGCGTTTGCTGAAGGCGTATAATATGCAATGAGTACGGCGTCATCGGCATAGCTTAAGATGTTAATTTTGTAGGTTCCCATGCGGTATCCTAGTACCAAGTTTTTAACGGTCTCTACAAGTTGGTCCATAACAGTATTAAATAGTAGAGGGCTAAGACTATCACCTTGGCGGATGCCCGACGTTGTTCCGAAATGCTGCGTTAGGGTGTGGTTTGTTCGTATTTGCGTTGTTGTATGAGTGTTCAGATCTTTTATGAGTCGTATATATTTTTTGGGTACCTCTTTGTTTTCCAGTATCTTGATTACATCCTTCAGTTGGACTCTGTCGAAGGCCTTCGTTAAGTCTATGAAACAAAGATATGCTGGAGTGTTATATTCAAGAGACTTTTCTTCTAATTGCCTTGTTATAAATAGTGCATCGACCGTGGACCGGTTTTTCGAAAGCCTTGTTGCTCTTCGCTGATTGGCATTGTTGACGTTATGTCATCGGCAAGAATCTTTGTGAGCAGTTTCAAAGAGGTGCTTAACAAGGTTAACAAAGAGCAAGATCACTGACGAAAATTATAAAAGAATGGACCCCTGGGGCACACCACTTACGACAAACCGGTTTGAAGACAGAGCGCTAACCAACTCTCACTAAAAGAGTTCTACCCGATAGGTGATCGCTAGTGGAACGAAAAAGCTTCCCACGTATTCCTACTAATTTCATTTTATGGATCAATCATTTAGCTGTCACTCTATCGAAGGCTTTCGCAGAATCGAGGTATATTACATCAGTTGGTATTTTTCGATCGTAGGCTTGTGTCCAGTCATTCAGGAAAATTAAGAGATTGGTGGTAGTTGATCTTCCCTTCACAAATCCATGCTGTTCATGGGGAATAATTGTGTGTTGGAAGAGAGAAAACCCAATGAGTCATTGAATTAGACACATCCTATTTATGACATTTTGGGTGAATTGAGGGTGAGATGCAAATATCCGAAAAGGTGAGTTTTCGATGAATATCAAAACTTAGTGTGTTATTTTTATGACGGATTGTAAGGTCTGAAAAGTGAATCTGAATATCGACTTCTCTCTACATTTTGAATTTCAAATCAGCATGAAAGGCATCTTTCAAAATCCACATGAAATTCTCACAAGAATATTTCGATAGTAAAGATAAAATTGATAGATTTGACAATACTTGTCCTGTATGGATTGTGAAGGGGTTTATACAGGTCAGACTGGTCGTTCATTTAAAAATAGATACATAGAGCATCAATAGGATTATAATAACCAAAGAACCGACGAATTTACTTTCGCTTCACATTGTATAGAAAATCGCCATTATTTTTCAGCCATAGATCAACTTTGAATTATTCTTAGAATTGATTGAATAAAATGCTTTAGAAAACAATTGTATTTTCGAAGTCGAAAATAGTAGATGTTCAGGATACCGTAACTGTTATTCTAAAAGGCGGAACATGATATTTTTCATTCCCTAGGCCAGACATCGCCGTTAAAAAACCATAAATGCTAACCGACAAAAATTCATAACACAGTGAGCTGTACGGTAGGCGCGTCTCCATTTCTCTAAGCTACGAGTTTCGTCACGGTCTATTTTCCAGAACGTCCTTAACTGCTAAGAACATAAAAATCGATTCGCTACTAAATCAAAGCTGTGTGTTTACTGCTATACTACATTCTGCTCAGACGGAGATATGCCGGGGCTATTTCGTATGAACATTATTATTTCTAATGGAATCTTTGTTTCATTTTGTGTAGCGACTTGGCTAGAATGTAGATGTACACTGCGATAAATTATCTCCAAATGATTGAATTTATGTATTATGAACTATTTCTACTATGAAATTCTAGCAACAAATTGAAGATTTGAATTTTACTTACTATGTGTCTTCGTAAAACTTAAAATAAATTTTTGTGGCTTAACGTTTCAACAGGTTTTACCCTTATTGGCTTGTATTATTTGCTTTTTGTTATACAATACACATATCCTGAAAGAATCTGAGAGTAAAGCAAAATCAATGAAAATCATGCTTTGTTATTTCAACAGTACTTTCTACATCAAATACATTTTGCGAAGGTGCTGGTGGTATACTCTGTGTCAGTTTGTTGATCGCTATAACGAATTGCGATGAGTAGGTGGCAGTCTGGCCTGGTGTTGTGAATGGGTGTGCAACACTGACAAGGTGAAGCGAGATCGAAACTGCGGATTATGGCTCCTATTCATGACATTTCACCGGACTGTAAGACTACTGTGTGCCCTGAATGACTATGGTCTTACGGAAGAACACAAGTACAATGCTACATCTCAGCAGTAGTTCTAGGTTTCTTTTTTCTACTAAACTTAACCAGGTGGCATATCTTTCGACAGCTTCTTATATACAAACGCCACTCGAATAGGAAATGAAATCTAACCTAATCAAAAAACATTCAATCTAACCTAACCTGAAAATGAACGTCAAAGGGACATAACACGTTTTTTCTGTGAGGTGACGTGAAATGCATGGGTGTCCAAAGTTAACCAGGTGGCAGATATATGTATATACACGTTTATTGCAAGAAAATAGTTTACTTGAACGTTTTTGCTCTGTGTGATGGTGCATTATCATGAAACAAAATTTCTGTTGCCTTTCCAGATATTCTGGTCGTTTTCATGAAAAGCTCGATTCAAATCGATAATTTGTTGTTGGTAGCGTTCAGTTTTAATGGTTTCGCAAGGTTCTAGCAGATCGTAATAGATCACACCCTTCTGATCCCACCAAACACAATCATTGTCTTCCGTCCATACCGATTTCGATTGAAATATGAAGTAATCGTATCTTGGTTTGTAAGCACCAGCCTGTTGAATAGTAGCGACCAACATGAAACATTTCAATTTCAGCTTGATCTATAATTTTAATCGTCTGAAAAATGTCTGTTTCATGCACGTATTGCCAGAAAGGAAAAAAAAGAAACCGAATTGGGAGCCGAAACTTGGTTTCTGAAGTAGGTAATCCCACTTTATACAACTAACATATACATGATACTAATGAATGGACCAAGTTACAGTGGCGAAACCCTTCGCTCGTCGTAATTGTGTTATTTGCAGGACATGCGGATGCGGTAACATTGAATCTGGCTCGCTCTAGTAAGAGAGTAAAAAAATGGTTCACTGAAATTGACTCTGGACAAGTGAATATGTGCTAAATATCAATTGGTAGTTTGTGCGACGATTTGAGATATGTAGGATCGTGTCATGTTGACTGCCGTTGACTCAACACCCCTTTCATTCGACATTTAGAGCGAGTAATAGTAGAGAATAGAGGATGGTTGAGATATCTGCAAAATAATATCTTTCAATATTTGGCGTTCTTCAAAGTCATCGAAAGCGGTTACTTCTCCTTGGAAGAGACTGTATGTATATAATTATTACAATGAAGTATTTTGCGGTATTTATTTTAACGAATACGATTAGATTCTCCTTTTAATCTTCCTTTTGTATTTGATCCAAGGCTACGACTTCAATTAATTACGTAAATATTTACTGAATCTCAAATTGACTTTATTATAATAACAGTAATCGAGAACAGTTGCATAAATCAGTATTAAAACGGAATAACCTTTTAAACATTTTCGATATTTAACCACTCTGAACAGTCTGTAAAAATCGAACGGAATAACCTTTTAAACATTTTTCGATATTTAACCACTCTGAACAAACAGGTATGGTCTGTAGCTTATAATTCTTCGATATTGAAATAAACACTATCAGAAAAAATGCCTCAAATAATAAAATCAAACGGCGCCGTTGAATAAACAAAACGTGACGAATGGAATATTATTGAAATTTTCGAAAATTCGATCCAGGCCAGTATTAAAGTATGGGGGAATGGCTAATCGACTTGATTGTTGTAAATCGATATCGAAAGATACAGTTATGGCAATGACATTTCTCGATAATTTTCAGGGTTCAAACAGGTATGGAATACCAACATTAAGTTTACAGCAGAAATAGAAATTAATAACTCAATACATTTTTTACACTTGATAATAATGAAATCGAGTAACAGTTTCATTTATAACATCTATAGAAAAGGAACCTATTTGCATGGACTCATTCCATTACAATCGCAAACTGATAGCTGATAGATTGAAGATTGAAGAATCTCATCTAAATCTAATAGACTAAACGGTCCCGCTTATCGGCAATTTCTTGCGGATGAGTTACCTTTATTGCTCGAGGATGTGCCACTTTTGGTGAGAAACATAATGTGCGTCATGCATGGCGGGGCACCAGCATAATTTAGTGACGAAGCTAGGGAATTCTTGGATAATACATTCAACAACCGATGAATAGGTCGGGGTGGGCCAGCACCATGGCCTCCTAGCTCCCCAGACTTAAATAGTTTAGACTTTTTCTTATGGGGATATCTCAAAAGTTTAGTTTATATCACTCCAGTAGAAGAATTGAGAGATCGAATTATAACCTCTTGTGACACGATAAGAAATACACCAGGAATATTTCAAAGAGTGCTTGATAATATGCGAAGAAGGACAGAGGCCGGTATTCTTGCAGGTGGAGGACGCTTCCAGCAATTTATTAAGTTTTCAATCGTCCTTTTTTTAGTTTGCTATTGAATAAGTATAAGCTGAGTCCCAGAAGACGAGATATCAAAATAAAAGCTAATTTTGGTCACACCTATCGAGTATTCTTATTATTTTTTTTATTTAGCGAATAACATATAATTCAAATAATTCAAATTCAATAATTTTTCACTCGAAAACGGTTGGGGATACGAAAAATTACAAGTGTCAAAAATGTTTCTAAATTGAACGAAGATGACAAAAATCAGTGGCGTACTGCAAAATAGTGTTAAAGGGCAAAAGGAGACATGGACTCGGAGTAGAAAACACCTTATGAATGATGGAGGCTGTAAAAAATAGCTAGAATTCTAAATTTGGGCTGAATATCTCAAAAACTGCAGGAGTTTTGAAGAAAAAAACAATTTTTTTTTCGGAAATTTCAACACCCTGTAGCTCCCTAATGAAGCTTTGGCGGACCTATGCTATACGAACTTTTTGTCTTAAAATTGCACGTAGATTTACCCCCTCAAGTTACTATTAAGTAACACCCTATGTAAAAACCACAAAACATTCAATACTAATAATATCAGAATTCTTCATAATTGCGACAAGGGAAAGAAAATGAATATGTTGGAATGTTAGGAAATCAATAAACTTTGTCGAAACCCAAGTTAAATCACCTTTAATAACCAGCTAGACATTAATACTTTTCACTACTTAAAATCAAATTAGGTTAGTATCTATATTAGTGAGTTCATTTTTTGTAGTTGACTATTTGAAATAGACCTGACGGTCGTAACCGGTCGTGTGAAATAAAATTGTGGAAAGTATAAAATATATTTCACTTCGTACTCGCTGATCCATTTCGTTCCTAATTTCAATCAATCTGTCTCGAACCTCATTCAAACTAGGAATTTTTTCGAACAATTCTCGATTTCAATTCGTCCCTATTTTTTTTCGAAGGTAATCAATCACGAGGTCGTATAGAGAATAGAATCACCCTTTCAAAAAGGTATTACGCGAAATTTTCTTCTTCTTCAGCAATCTGTCATCCAACTTTGGATGTAGGTCTCCCCCAGTTCTCTCCGTAGGTTTCCAGTCTGATCCACCAATTCTCTTCAGGTCGTCTAACCATGTCATTTATGTTAGGCTTCTCGCTCTTTTGCTCAACCATGGACGCCATTGCCATTGTGGCGTTCCATCTGTCGTCTTTTTGTCTGGAATTATGTCCGGCAAAGCTCCATTTGTGTATGGCAATTCCCCCCTAACATCACGAATTTTAGTGATCTTCCTTATCCAGATTTTGGTTTTCCGGTCTCAACCCAAGCATTCGTCGTTCCATGGCTCTCTGCGTCTTATTGATTTTGTCCATGATGGCTTTGGTGAGTGTCCTGGTTTGACAGCCCTAAGTATTGATAGGCAAAATACACTTATCGAAGACTTAGTTTTGAGATATTGGGGTATTTGGTGATTTTGAAGGAGCCACTTCAGTTTGCTAAATCCTGCCAAGCTAATCCAACTCGCCTACTTATTTCTGCAGTCTGATTTTCCTTATTTGGTTTTATTATTTGTCTCAGGTATATATACTTCTCAACCGTACAGACTGTGTGTCCATGCACCTTTATTTTCCATGCTCCGTGATATTAGTCATTGTTTTTGTCTTCTATATGTTTATTTTCTAGATGCTTCTGCTGATAGTGTTGTCATAGTTGGTAATTCTTTAAAGGTGGAGTCAATTATTACAACATCCTCTGCACATCTCAAATGGTTCAGCGCTTTTCCATTCATGTTTATTACCTTTTCTTTCCAGTCCACAGATTTGAGACGTCCTCCTTTGCTAGGGTGAACAACTTCGGTGATATAACATATGTTATCCCTGTCGTAAGCCTCTTTGGATGTTGATCGGGTTTGTCTCGTATTCCAGTTTTATTATCATTTAGGATTTTTGATAGATGTGTTATGAATTAGGTGTTTATATCTTGGAACCATTCTACTGTTGTTTATAACTTGCTCCGCGGCCCATAACCCTTTTCATATCGAAGGCCTTCTTGTAGTCAACAAACCATGGATAAAGTGGAATGGTATTCATTTGCTTTTTCTATCAAAGTTCTCATAGTTAACAAGTGGTCTGCTATACTTAATCCCTTTCACAACTCGGCTTGTTCAATAGGTCAATAGGAATCCATCTTTGTTGTTGATCTGTTCGGGATTATTTTCATGAAGAGCTTGTATAGCTGGGATAGAAAAAGAAAAGTAGGACAACTGCACCAACTCACCAGCAATGTCTCTGTGGCGCAGACATACATTGAAAAGGATTTTGAGAGTTGGTGAAATGATTTTTCTACCTTCCTTCAGTTACTATACCATCTGGCCCTGGTGCTTTGTTATTCTTCAGGCAGTTCTTCGGAGTTGACATTGGTTATTTTCTCATCAACCTTTCTTGTGTGTCATTATATGGTTGTATCTCGGCGGTGTATAGATCTTTATAGAATTCTTCCACGAGTTGAGTGATATTTTTAAGGTCTTTTCTTCATCTTCCTGTCTGTTTCCCAAATTGGTTATGACGAGTTTTCCGTGTGACGGCCTCAAGTACTTTAGGCTTTCATTTCTCTCCAGGATCTTCTCGACTTCATCTTCTTGGTGTTTTTTAGATATTCTTCAATCATATTCCTTATTATGTCATTGAGTTCCACATATTCCATGGTTCCACGTTTCCTCTCGCTCAAGAGTTTCTTTCTAAGTTCCATTAGGGCTTTGGTTCTTATGTTGAGCTTATATTTCTAGTTCTTCTATGTTCTACCAACTTTTTCACCTGCTTCTATAAATGTAAGATGCTAGGGGTAGAAACTAGATAGAGGAGAACGAAAAGTGTACCAAAAAACCTTCCCCATTACATCAAAAATCAACATATTACAGGAAATTCACAAAGATGGTTTGTCTTCATTAGAACGCACTGTATTGTAAAAATAAGTTCCACAAAAATCACTACGAGTATTATTTAGTCTCATTGAGTAAAGATGTTCATGAATTCTCGAATACTGCGAAGCTCATATCTCGAGAGAGACCACACCGTCTGTCATCATCGCTAATACGAAGGAGCATAGAACCACGACAGAAACGGGCATTCCATTCTCAGAGCAATCAACGCACGGGCCTAGAATTGACGTGCTAGGTGTTGCCCTAATCGCTCTATCAACCTCGGGCGGCTTGTAATTGCTTTTATAAATCCACCCGGAGATTTATAACTCGGTAATGAAAATGTGCCACGACTTTTAAATGCGGTGCAATCCCCGACATAGGTGGGTTTTTATTAATATCTGCCTGAATGGCTATATCCAATAACGTCTCATGTGTAATCTTGCCGATCAGTTCTTTGGCGAAAGAGTTAATAGGTAGTAGGTTCAACAACACATCACTCTGGCTGTAAATATTATTCAGATCACGCATCGATTAGTATAATCCCGGCCTATATGTTGAAAAGTTTTTCGACTATGTTTCTTTTAAAACGGGTAAACGATACACTATTTTTCATAAAATTTATTGTTTAGGTACATAGATATTGAGTCCACCGTTACTAAGTGATAGTTGATCATCATACTTTGTGAAGAATATCATAAAATTAGGTGGAAAATATTAATTTTAAAAAGTGCTAGTACAGTAACACAAGCCAATTTATACCATAAGCTTAGAATACAGTGTGTGCAGTCAAACTATGTGGTTCAACCAACAATGTCTGAAGAAGAACATTGTCCTTCGCTACGTCAAAATCAGCAGTAACTTCACATCACCATCATCCAAGAAAGCCATCAGTATTGTAGAAGGGACTTGGATCAAAGAAGAAATCAAATCTTTATTCCGTAAGCGACATTACATTCAACATTACATTAAAGTGTTACACTCACAACTCAATTGCAAACTTAGTTCCATAGAATTTGATTTTAGATTTAGAGGTAACATAAGCGTACATATTCACAAAATATGCAAAAATCAATGTAAAAACTGTATTTTCGCAGTATCACAATTTTCGAAACCTTCAGTTTCTGAACGAGTTACTCCAGAACCAACTGTTACTTTCGGAGAAAGAATTATCAATTATTCCGACTCTACTTTCGAATTTTCCGAACTGAAAATCTTGGAAAAATGTCATGAATTTTGTCCAAAATTAACCAATAAATATATTCATTATAAATAATAGATAAAATAAGTAAGTACATAGAAAGGTAAAACACATATACTAAACACAAAACTGGCACCATCCGACAACAGCAGACACAGCAGATAAAACAAAGTAGACGCCACGGATATACCATTACCACGATTCTAAAAGGTACTCATCAATGGTGTAATACCATCCATGTGTTCTTTATTTGTTCAAAAGCATTCGGTTAGCAGTAAACTAATCCCCAATGTTATTCATGGCCATATTCGCATTCGCATCAGCAGATTCCTTAGAACATCCAACAGAGACAAACGAGCTATCATCAGCGTACAGAAATAGATCCAGCAAACCCAAATCATTGATGAAGACGATCAACAGTGGACACCAAATGGACCCCTGTGGCACGCCAAGCATCGATGTAGACTGTTTCGACCATGTACCGCCCCAATAAACTCGCTGACATCTTTCCGTCAGGTAAGACTTTAACAACTTTTTATTGTACCTCTAATATCATAATAGTCAAGCTTTCCCAACAACAAATCGTGATCAATGACGTCGAATGCCTTCGTCAGGTCACAGAAAGTCAACTTGCAGCACATCTGGTTATTTTGAGCTGTGATAATTGTATCAATAACTTCAACAATAGCACGTTGCATTGATTTATTTTTTCTATAGCCGAACTGTCTATTCGAAAATAATTTTTTCTTCTCGAAATATTGAACTATTCTATTCTTTATACACTGTTCGAAAATCTTCAATATCACTGGCAGAATTGCTATAGGTCTATAGTTTTTGGAAGAGTTTCTGCATCCACTTTTAAAAAGAGGAATTATTTTCGCTATTTTCAACTCACTCGGAAATACTCCTTCAATTATCATCAATTATCAATTTGTTTAGAACCTTCACAAGTGGTATGGACAATTCGACGCCAATCTTCTTTATAAGGTGTGATGATATATTATAGATATCAATCGTATTCTTATTTTTTAAAGATGATTTTTTGGACTTCTGCTTTGGTGATGGGGATGAAAAATAAAGAAGATACCTGACTAGATTTCATATTTTCAAGAAATAACTCCGAATCAGGAATAGATTCTGCTACTTTTGCTCCCACTTCTGAGAAAAGCTTTTCCAGGTCTTCAGCTTTTAGATTTGTATTAATGCTTGACCGATTCTCTTTCTTACTTTCAAATCCTTATTGATTATCTTCCATATCTCTCTCTGTTTATTATGAGCCCTATTTAGCCTTTCCTCCTACCACATTCGTGTTTCCTCTTCCAATTTCTGACAGTAATATTTTTTCATACGCTTATAGGCGTCGTATAGTCTCTCTTCTTCAGTAACACTGCCAGCTGTAGCCAGGATATCAAGCTGTTGCTTTATTTTCACCAGTGCCGCTGTGCTTTTAACTTTAACCTCTTGGCCATTCGTTTTTTGAAGGGACAACACTTCTCAACCATACCCATAAAAGCAGTATGTACATCAGATGCTACCTGTTGAGCTGTTGTTTTTCACTTTGTCCTCCAAGCTGAACCCTGCAATTCTTTTCTTCAGCGAAAGTATTCTCCCACCTGTAATTAATCGTGTGAAATACCATTTTTGTTCTTCTTTATTTTGTTCATTTATCTGACAAATGAAACTTTTCAGTCTCTGTAACAGACAATTCGAAACTAAGGTCGGTAATCACATTGTCTATACTCGTTGCGGAAAACTGAGTAACCCTAGAAGGTTCGATGGTTGTTATGTGAAGACCGAACGACACAATTAGATTGAGTAACTGATTTCTGTGATCACTCTCCTCTATGAAATCAACATTGAAATCTCCAGTCCAAAAAATATTGAACTTCTCAAATGATAATGCAAGCTCACACACATTAGTGCATACGATTGAGTATTTCAAACACCCGAAACATTGAATTAATGGGCCAACCACCTTATAGTCCTGATTTGGCACCTAACGAACTCTTTTTGTCTGAGCACATCAAGAAAAAACTGTGTGGGCAACGATTTTCGACGGCAGAAGTGGCAGATCAGGACTTCCGAAACCATGTTTTGGAAGTATCTCATTCGGAGTGGCAAAATAGTTTCGAAAATTGGTTTAAGCGCATGTAAAAGTGTATCGATAGTCATGTTGAATACTTTGAAAAACAATAAAGCTATTTAAATTAAAAGGCAACCTACGTATATTTTCAATAAGAGGATTTTAAGGTTTCAAAACAATAATTATCTTTCGCAAAAGATATTCTGAGATTTATCTATCAAAAGTAACTCAGTATTCTTGATACCCATTTTACTATGGTCACGAATGTCACCTTCTCTACGAAAAGAATTTCATTCCATCTATGGTAATCCCACTGAATCGCTGTTGTATATTGAAAATTGTGATTTCAAATTTTTGAAATTGAATATCTCTGAATTTAAAAAGATCAGGATCGGGATTAACTAATTTGTCTTGAACCCACACAGGTTGTTCGTCATAGAGTTTGGGGGACACCCAGTATTATACTAAAGAAAAAATGTTTGCATGTTCACAGCTCTAGGTGTTTGGAATTCTATTGCAATGTTGAGAAATTACAATCTTCTTTTTCGACAGAATTTTCAATACGAAATTCAAGAAATTTTCAATTCTCTCTATTGCGTTTGAACAGAATTAAATATAGAAATAATTAATCCTCACTTTGAAATAAGGCAAAAGGACTGGCAACTAATGAACCCAGTTCACAAATTCACTGTAGAAAACTCAAAAACCTCAAACACGACGCACTAATCTCGGTGTTATACACGATGACTTCAGAACATTTGCATGGCACAATTTGTAAGCGGGGACAAAAGCTTGTCCTGAATTCGTATCTGTCATGTCTTGTGTCTTACATGATTTGATACCACGAGTTCCTTTATGTGAAGACAATGAAACTGTATTACGTTTCAGAACTTGATATGCTATGATTCACGTGAAAACCCTGAATACCCTCGAGCTAGGGGTAAACACCACGCATGATAGTATGTAGTACACAAAATACATCTTCAATTATTTCGGGTTTGAGTAATTCTACTTGGCAGGCCGCTCATTAGAATATAATAGTAGCGAAGGGGGCCGACCGTTAAATTCATGAATGTTTTCTGTCGATGAAAACTACTGTTGTTATTTGAGGCAATTTTTCTGATGTTCAGTTTGAAAATTTTCTTTCGAAAGAGGAACAGAGTAAGCTCTATGAATCATGGAGTTATATGCAGCTAGTTGTGACTTAAATGACTGAACGAGTCTATTGAAATCGATGCGTCTGCGAATGTTTCCTTTCCGTTAATTTTATAAGTGAGTTGGTTATTTGAATTTGTAATGGTTAAGTCGAGGAAATTAATTGAGTTATTATTTTCTGATTCAGAAGTGAAGCTGATGCGGCAATGTATTTTATTCAGGAAATTTAGAAATTGCTGAATTTGTCTGTTCGAACCATGAACACCAGCTAAAATATCATCTACATGTGCGATTTTAGCAAAATCTGTGTTTGATATTGAGTTTTTCTCTAAATTATTCATGAAAATGTCAGCTAGTAGAGGGATAAGAGGTGAACCCATTGGAAGACCTGAATTTTGTTTGAACAATTTAGATTGTAATTGAAAGTAACTTTGAGATAGGCATATTTGAAGAAGATTGCTAAATTCATTAGTGTATATGGCGGTGTGTTAGACTCGGATAAGATATTTGTAACAAAGTGAAGACACTCATTCGTTGGAATGTTCGGGTACATATTTTTGACGTCGAAAGAGACTTGGGAGATTGTGAGATCTGAAAGTTTATGTATGAGATCTACAGAATTAGAGATAGTGTATTGTGCTTGAAAATTCGAGAGGTCTAGAAATTTTTGACTCAAGAATTTTGCTAGTTTACCTGATGGTGTGTTTATATATGACACTACAGGTCTTGCAGATTTTTCTTCCTTATGTAGTTTAATCAATCCGTAAATTTTTAGAGCTTGAACATTCATTGGAATCAGTTTCCTCTTCTCCCATTCAGTGTGTGCTAGGTTTTCTGACAAACTTAGCTCTTCTTTGATTTCTTTTGTGAAAAGTTTGTTTGGATCTTTTGGTATTTCGGTGATATCCATTGTTTTCAGTACATCCTGCATCTTTTCTTCGTATAGGTCTTCATTGAGCCATACTTTACTATTACCTTTGTCAGCTTTAGTCATTATGAGTCTTCGGCTTGGATTTTGCTTGATATGGACTTTATTATTTTCAATTGATTCTGATTGTTACGTTTTATGTTAGATTTTCTGATAATTTCTGTGAGTTCAGTTCTTCCCATGGGTTCACCTCTTAGCCCTCTACTAGCTGACATTTTCATGAATAATTTAGAAAAAAAACTCAACATTAAACACAGATTTCGTCCAAACACACATTACTTTCTGGTACAGATATGTAGATGACATTTTGGTTGGTTTTAGTGGTTCAAACAGACAAATTCAGCAATTTTTAAATTTCCTGAATAAAATACATTGCAGCTTCACTTCTGAATTAGAAAATAGTAACTCAATTAATTTCCTCGACCTAACCATTACGAATTCAAATAACCAACTCACTTATAAAATTTACAGAAAAGAAACATTCACAGACGCATCGATTCCAATGGACTGATTCAGCCATTTAAGTCACAAACTAGCTGCATAAAACTCCATGATTCATAGAGCTTACTCTGTTCCCCTTTCGAAAGAAAATTTTTTGAGGTGACAACTGTGCCTTTCTGGTAAGTATATGTTACTTTTTCAACCTCTTTGGCATAATTGAATTTTATTATTTTTGTTTTCTCTGTGTTAACCTCAAGGCTGTTGTTAGAGAACCGTCCATGAAGCTCAGACATGGCGTTTGCTACTTGCTGAGCTACAGACGAAGGATCTGAAAGCATCACTGACGTGTCATCAGCATACTGCACTATTGCCTCTGCTACTGCTTCAGGTTGATCATTTACGTAAACAATATATAGCAGAGGTCCCAGAATAGACCCATGAGGCACACCTTTATTAGTAGATAGAGTCCTCGAAACAATAGGCTCACCGGATGTTGGGTGATTTTTAACTACAGATTGAGTACGTCCTATGAGAAAAAATCTAACCAAATTCAATGGGGTACCCCTGATTCCGAGTCTGTATAGTTTCTCCAGCAGTGGTTAACAGTGTCAAACGCCTTGGTAATATCCAAACACTTTACTTTCCCTTTATTTAAGCTATCTTCAACAAATGATATTGCTTGGTATATGGTTGTTATGGTGGTTGTCCCCTTCCTGAAACCGTTTTGAGTTTCAATGAGAACCTCATATTTTTCGAAAAAAACAATTATTCTGTTATAAATATGTTTTTCAAAAATTTTATCAATAGTACTCAAAATAGCAATGGGCCTATAATTTTCCATCCTTGACCGTTTTTTTTCCCTTTCTTGAATATGGGCCTGACTTTAGCTGTCTTTAGTGAGTCAGGATAGACCCATGTGCTTGAAACCATTTGTAGAGGCCATTCAATGAAGATATTCCGCAATTACCTTTTTCACAATCGACGATAAAGCCATTCAAGAATTGACAGACAATTCAGAATGAAGCAGTTAATTTAAAAAGCTCAAATTGCACTCTAAAAATACATCAAGTGAAGGCTGAAATATTAAGAAGTCCTCTGGAATCAGCTCAAAGAGCTGCTCAACTCATAATGAAAAGTTGAGACCGACGACACTCCACTGGCTGGACCTAGTACAATCAACCAACAGAATTACACTATCGGTGATTACGTCTTTGAATTTCTAGTAAGATACACTGAATATTGTTATGCTGCTGTAATCGATAAGATAGACACGGAAGAAATCAAACTAACAGTCACCTTCTGAAAATGACGAAAATGATGTTTCTGATGTGTCATTCGACCAAGTATTACAGAAGTTCTGAACATCTGTACCTGTTTTTGAAAAATAAGTCTGCATTGATAAGTAAACAAGGCTGATTGATTCTTAGTACCTAAGTTTGATTTTGATTATAATTATTTTAATTCTTTACTTAGAGAGCTGAGCTCGCAATTTGTTCCTGATCAATATAAGTTTTTGAATTTTCAATGTGATAGAGTATTAAATAAAGAAGAGAATTTATTTGATTACATTCAATAGTTAATATTGCGTTTTTCTTTATGTGAACATTAACAAAAATAGTTCTCTGGCTGGAAAAAAACAGTCCTCTGGGTGGCAAAACAGTCCTCTGTCGCATATTCTTACAAAATCGCCTATAATTCGAAAAAAAAGGAAAATTACAATGCTTTCTTACTTATATGTATTTATATTATAACTAACTATCGATTAACATGATATTTTTAATTTTCTGGAAAAATAGGATTGGTACAACTGTTAATAGATAAGTTTCCAGTTAGAAGAGAAAGGCCCATGCGAACTTTTTCTGAATGAATTCGAATTTTTCATTTTAGGCATTAATTTCTCGGAACAGTGTTAATTACAAATATGAAACTATTTAAAAAATCATTCACCATCTTCCGATACTTATAAAATAGTTGGTAAAGCGATTTTCATCATGTTATAATTTAATTTTGGAAAGATGTATTTAAAGATTAAAAAGTTGAATTGCTGGTTTGAAATTTGCATGAACGTTCTATATGCCTTTCTTCAAATATAAGTTTCTACAAACTTCTGGTAGAATCGTAAATAAAATATGTTTGATCAACGAAAACTTGTCTGGAACTACTTCGACCAACTTTATAGGAAACGTTTTTCAATTAGCATCAAACTAACACTCGCTATGTATACTCTAGTGAAATGAAGTTGAGATGACGGAATAATTTATGTGCCTCAAGATTAATTAAAAATAAGGGAAATTCGTATCAATATTAATCTCAGTTTAGATAATTCAGTCCTTCTCAAATGATAGGAGATTAAAAAAATTCAAGTGTTTATAAAACTTTCTTGGGGAAGTGTAAATTCTGTCAAAGAAGTATTGAATTGATTATTTAAAGAATCTGCTTTGAACGATTGTTGAAGTTTTTGTTGTTGCTAAGTTGGTACAATTGTTTTCCATACTGACGCGGCTTTTGAACGCGATCTGTCATTAAGTTTGTTTACAGTGCTCGATTTTGTCAGTACTTACAAGTGTTTTTTGCGATTTTACAATGGATAAAAATATCAAACAAACAATTTGTCCCAAACTTTGTGTTGCAAATGGAGTTTCGTTTTCCGAATCATTGAAAATGTTACAGAAGGCTTACGGTGAATCGACATCATCTACAACACGTGCATACGAGTGGTACAGTGCATTCAACAGCGGCCGAGATGTGGTGGAAGGGTTGCCTCTTTATGATCGGCGATCAACATCTTCAACTGACGTTAACATCGATGAATTGATGGAAATGGTAAATGAAATTCATCACTTCAGTTCGAGAGAGATGAGCACGAACTTTCTGTGTCTCACGAATCAAGTCGTATCATTTTTAACGACTGTTTGGGCATGAAACGCGTTGCCGCTCGACTAATTCTTCAAAAATTGAATCGTGTGAAGATTACTGAAGACACGCTAAAACGAGTTGATTCTCACCCCATATGACAGGATTAGGCTGGGTTTAAATGAAGCACAGCTACTTGTTAACGGTTCCTCGCACCGTATAGACAGGCCTCTTCTCCATTGTAACGTGCTAAAATTACGTCACAACAATTTGAATTAAAACACCTGATTCCTGTCAACCCTCCATCTGTGTCACGCCACTGGCTAACAGTCTGATGCACATAATCAGGCTATCGGATGGTATGCTTACCGGCTTCTGAATCTTCTCCAGACTTTCTTTCTGCCGCAGACCTTCGAGCTAATTAGTTCTTGAAAATCCCTTTAATTATATTTGCAATAATGAAATTATATCAAAATTTTCAAGTGAAAATTAGAGATATATCTTTTCTTGAATACTGTGTAGTGACCTATATCAAAAATATAGGTCCTAGGTGGAGACTCGTAGGTGGGACGTAGAGGTTGAGATGTTATAACTTTTATCTAGAATCCAGAAATCCACATCCGAAGCTGAAATAGAGGTTTCCTCCATATGCAGCAGCAGAAACAAGAACGTTTTTGAATTAAAACTCCCTAATTGATTGGGGACTATAACATAGACGACCTCAACTCATCTCTTTCACCAAGATATGTCTTTTTGACTATATATATATATATATATATATATATATATATATATATATATATATATATATATATATATATATATATATATATATATATATATAGTCAATAACTTGAGACAAGAAGAATCATCATCATCCGTAGATCAATGAATAATTGAATAATCCCTCCTGACAAGAGCTAATTCTCGCAACTACTATCGCGGAAGATATTTGTCCCATTAAATATTTAACGACGGGAGGTTTTATCTCGGAAACAGAGGCTAAGAGCACTATTCCAGCGGGATTATTTTGCTCGTTTTCTACCGTTGATGTGATTCACGGAACGGCGAAAGATGTCTCCCTAATGTTTGGAATTTTTAACGTTTCCACATCTGTTGTTATTGTTCGTATCTTTCTCGAAGTCCGGTAGGGGGTTCGCCGTGTCGGTCCATAGAGGGCGACTCTCATACGTATGTACAGGTGCCTCCTTTCTGGAATCGATAGGGTACCCCGATGTAGCTTGATAGGATGCTGAGAAGCGGTATGCGACACTGATGAGCTCCTAATAAGGGCGAAACTGCAGTCTGCCGCTTCGTTTTTCGGCATCCTGCTCTATTGTGGCTTTTGGGCGCTGCGTGCATAGCAGATTTGGGAACTAGCTCTTGTCAGGAGGGATTATTCATTGATCTACGGATTTCTCAATAATTCTTCTTGTCTCAAGTTTACATATGTAGACTCCTCGCGAAGTTCATCGCGGAAGATATTTGTCCCATCATATATATATATATATATATATATATATATATATATATATATATATATATATATATATATATATATATATATATATATATATATATATCATATCAGATACTTCAGACCTTCAATTTTGACATCAAATGAAGCGATTATCTTCGATTATCCTAATCCTTTATGTTGCCATTAAACCCTAACTCTGTACCAAATTTCAGTTCTCTGAGGTCATGGGAAGTACAAGTTCTATTCTGATGATCATGAGTGAGTGAGTGTCATAAATGTGAAACTTTGCTGTCGCTTTACTGTGGAACTAAATGACCTACAGACTTGAAATTTTGGATATTAAGTATGTGATTATGGTTCACTGGATGACGAAAATTTCTGCGTTCTAGTCTTATCCAGAGGTTCTCAAATAGGGGCCTGAAAATGCGGCGAAATGGTTCCAGTAAAGAATGGTACGACAGTGTTTACATCGCGCTCGACTTGGCGAATTTAATTTATTCCTCAACTTCGACACCCTGTATCTCGAAAACAACAATTTTGAAGAACGAATATCTGATCTCACACTTATAATTAAAATATGCTCCTTCTGTTACACACTTTGAATTGAAATCAAATATTACGTCAAATGTAGAAATTGAATTACGAGAAACTCCCGACGGTCAGTCCATCCGCAGATGTTTGCAATAGAACGTCTAAATCATTTCGAGTTCCTTTACTTATTCACCTCCACTTAATTTCCATTTCACGACTCGATCAGATAGTTGAACATGTGCTCGAGATAATCCCCTATATGTTTACGCCCGCATGAGGTCTACAGTGTAAACAATGTAATCCGGACGAGAGTCCGGCAAAACATGCCCGGAATGCTTATACTCTTTGTTGCTATGCACAGGTGCCCACAGAGAAGGAGTTGCTTCAAACGCGGAATGTTTCGCATTGTTTCACTTCGTGAATACCATCGACAAGATGCGGGGTAGATTTTTTCCACATTAAAGAGAAATTCGATAACGCCGACAATTTTCGAGAGGCTGTTCAAATTATTTCATAGCAATGAATACGCTATGGGAATTTTTCCTGAATAAGCTCTGCCCCGGCTTGCATTATGCTGAGGGCTATTGTGTGATACAAAAGTGCAGTTTTGGTTGGATGAAATCATAACAGACCCACTCGGAAAGAATGAAAGCGACCAAAAGCCTGGTTACGTTGTTGCACCGTAAATAATAAATTGACACAAAAATTGTTGTTTTTATCGTAAAAATTCCTTGAGTATCATCCACAAAGCATATTCTTTTGGTTCTATTGAATTCCAGAATTAGCTATTTACGTATATATAGTGAGGAAAAAATGAAGTTACCCTAATAATTAAGCAGTCTTCAATTTGCATGGAAAACAGATTTGATTTTGTTCCTCGTTTGCTCTTCTTTGTTTAAATGTGATATGTGACGTGTCATACATCATCTGAAATCTCTTGTTCTATTCGGTACGTTTTGAGATTTTTGTACGATTTTGGCGTTTCAATATACCGGGTGGCTCATAACACTCGCGACGAAAGATTAGACATATGTTACGGTCAATTTTAAAATTTTTTTAGCGCAGTAATATGTAGTGTTTTAGTGACTTCAAACTGAAGATATTTTAGACTCTACAGGGTGTTCCATAACACAGTTACATATCAGAGTTATGATATTAAATGGGACACCCTATATTTTGTTCCATTTTTGACATTGTGAGGAAAAATTTAGGTGAGTTTGATCGATATTCTTTATACTTGTCTTAAATAGTTCCAAGAAATATTAAATATTTCCAGAAATTTGGGGACGAACGATTTTTTTGTTTATTTTAGTTCGCTTTCTTGTGCTGATTGAAATTGGATTGAAGTGTTTTCCTCGAAATTTTGATAATTTTCGAATCATTATTTTGAAATTAGTTCTTTTCAGAGCTCAGTGTTTCGAATATTTATTCTATATGAATAGTAAAAATGCCAAGAGCTATCTCGAGCCAAGCCCGAAATATGATTCCATCATTATGCAATTATTTCCAACAAGAACGAGATAATGGCGGGCCTCTTCTCCTATTACAGCTGTAAGAGATGTAAGTACCACAAAAATTAATAACAGAAGGGGCCTTCCACCCTCAAAAAAGAAATTTAATAATACAACTTAACTTGTTCATCTGTTGGTTTCCAAATTGTCTACATATCTACATGAACTTTTTTGCTTACAGGGGGTAGCGAGTGCTTTACAAGTAAGCATTTCATCTATTAAAAATATTATGGCAAAAACAAAGAGTGGTGATCCACTGAGAAGTCTAAGAAGAAAAAAGAAATCGTGAGAAACCTGTAGTACATATTGACGTTTTTGATCAAACTGCCATAAGAAATACTATCTATGACAAGTTCCAGAACAGTAAGTAGTCATAAAAACCTTTGTCTAAATCAAGTTTAATATTATATTCTTTGTAGAGGAACATATTACGTTGTCTCCATCGAAAGAGAAGCTCCACTAGAGAGGTATTTTCAATGGGCGTGAGACATCTATGTGGAAAATTGTACAAAACATTGGATTTAAGTATTCCAAAGATGAACCAAGAAGAGGTTTGATGGAACTACCTCATATTGCATTGAAGCATATCCATTTTCTGCAACCATTTATTTGTATGAAAAATGAAGGATTACCTGAATTTGTCTATCTTGACGAAACATGGATTTTCAAGGATGGTACTATAGGTCGTTTGTGGCAAGATGACAATATCAAAAGTGTGACTAAAACAAAAGTTGGTGGAATCAGGTGAGGTTATCAACTATTGTTAGTACTATTTCAGGATATTCTAAATTTGATACTCGTTTCAGATTCATTGTACTCCATGCAGGTAACAGGCAAGGTTTCATTCTTGGTGCAGAACTTGTTTTTTCCTCCAAAACTTTGGACAGTGATTACCATGGGGAAATGAATCAAAAAAACTTCAAGCATTAGTTTGTACACCAATTATTGTTGAATTTGGAAAAGCCTTCAACAATTATACTCGATAATGCAAGTTATCATACAACTATTTTGAACAAAGCCCCCACAACAGCAACTAAAAGTGTGGAGATTCAAGATGGTTAACAAGCAAAAATAATGCTTGTGAAGAAAGTGATTTGAAACCACAATTATTGAGTCTAGTTAAAATGTAAGTACTCAATTCAAATAGGATTGTATTTCAAGGAGTAGGTGTGTTTTCAATTTGAATATGTTTCACAGGAATAAGCCAAAACCAATATATGAGATTGATAATCTAGCTGAAGAATATGGACAAGAAGTATTACGTCTTCTTCCCTACCACTGCATTTTCAACCCAATTGAAAATATTTGGGGTATAACCAAAAACTATTATCGGAACCATGTAGGGAACAATGTCTTTCTGTATGGAAAGAAGCTCTTCAGAAATTTACTCCAGAGGTATGGAGTAAAACTATTGAGCATATAGAAAAAAAAATTCAATATTGGTGGGAACACGAACTTCATTTTGATCTTGAAGGTGTGCCCTCTTTAATGATAAATATGGACGAGAATGGCGGTGACTGTAGAACATTTTTAGACGAACTTCAGAATAAAATGGAGTATTTATTTTTTCAATTAATTTTAATTTTTCACCCTTCCCTTTGTAAAATTATCATTAAATAAATGATTTTGTTAATTATTCTTATAAGGTAGTTTAATCTGTGCTCCTTATTTGAATCTGCAGTGTCAAGTAGACTAAATTCTAGTTTCTGTTGAAAAATTGAAATATTGCGAAAATAATTATTAGTTCATGGCCTGGTAAAAATAATTTTTATCAGTCAAAAAGTAACGTTTCGATTCAAATTTTAGACTTATTCAAAAACCTGATTTTCTCTAAAACCTTATTCATTTCCATTCTATTTCAAATTCAATCAGATGGCCAGTGCTCAACATCTTTATTGAGCAAAGTGCATAATGAAAATTTCCTGTTTTTATCTTAAATAAAGGCGAACACAATTGAATTGAATTATGCCTCGTGTTGCATTTACAGGTAAGTACTAGTTGAAGATCCATCATGATCATCAGGTCGATTTTTATTTTCAACTCGAAATTTTATGGACGAAAAAAATTATTTTTTCTTACGTTCTCTGAAAGATACAGAGATTACTTTTCTGAATGTTTTAATACCCCGCACTAGGGGTCAGAGATGCGTAGTTTTCGATATACAGGAACCATTCAAGAGGTATTGATATGAATGATTATTGAAAAATTTTATTTTAGGGAAAGGAAGGTCGCGAATCAATTTCATATGCCTCAAATTGACATCAGTCAGAGTTTTCTCAAGAAAAAAGTCGAAGTGACAATCGAATTTATTCTGAGAAAAATTCATACCACTACCTCTCGAATGAAACTGTTTTTCAAAAAATACGCATCTCAGACCCCTAGTGTGGGGTATCAAAATTCTTTATGTACACACGACACACTGGACAGAGGCTCGCCCCTAAAACTTTTTTCCTATCCGATATTTTCCAATGAAATTTTTTGAAATTGATTAAAAATTTACTTCAAGTTGAATGGCACTGACAGTTTATCTGAAACGCTTCCGGTTTCACCGAAAATGAGCCAAAGTTTCAATTTTTAAATAGCTCACCCTGTATATTTTTTGGGAAATCGAATGAAATTCTCTTTGTCTATATATTCAGTATATTTAAAGATGTATTTGCCGAATTTTCAGATCATTCTTGATAAATTTGTTCTCAAGTCAAGGTGGCTATGACGACTCAGCTGGTTCTAAAATTGTAATGCACACAAAGCATAAACGGAAAACCTTAGCTTTATTTTGGCATGGCGCATATACTCATCATCGAACATTCTAGATGAACAAAAATTTAACAAAACACATAAATAACGCAAAATACACAAATGGACCATAGATGGAATGTCATCAAATCAATTGAGCATAACTTCACAACAGGTTTTCGAAGAGACCCCCATTCTGTGCCTGACGCAGCCTATCGCGGCGAATGGTAGCCCGTACTACATTATTTTTGATTTGGAAAAATTTCATTTATTGCTCCCCGAACTCTATTTTCTAAGTCCTCTTGATTTTCAGAAGCAGTTCTATAAACACGAATTTTCACATGAGCCCACAAAAAAAATCTAATGGGGACAAATCGGGCGATCGAGCTGGCCATTTTGTCGGGCCGTTGGTGCCTATCCACCTTTCATGTAAATTATTATTTAGGTACTGAACAACTTCCTTGCAGTTGTGCGCTGGTGCTCTATCTTGTTGGAAAATTAAGTTATTAGCAACGGCCAGTGCTAAACCATCAATCAGATCGCTCATTTCGTTTTGTAAAAATCCTAAATATCTTTCCCCTGTTAATGGTCCATCAAAAATGATTGGACCTATGAGATGTCGCCCTACCATTGCCATCCATACATTAAACCCAAATCGCTCCTGGAAATTACCCTCACGTACTAAATGCTCGTTTTCGTGGGCCCAATAGCGCGTATTGTTTCTATTGAACATTCCGTTGTTAGTAAATCGGGATTCATCTGAATTTAAAATTTTATAAGGATACCTTGGGTCCACTTCCATCTTTTGAAGAAACTGGTTACAATATTCTAATCTTCGGACATTATCATTTCCATAAAGGTGTTGATGAGGATTGTATTTGAACGAGTGAAATTTATGCTTCTTAAGAATTCTCCAAACACTCTGATGACTTGTGCGATTTCTCTGGTAGATGCCGTACAATCCAAATTAATGTACGCTAATACATCAATTTCAGAATTTTCGCTTACTATGAAATTTTGATTATCTGCAACAACCGGTTGCTGACGAAACTTCACTTCCAGTTTTGGAAAATAGTGCCTTGAAGGTTGTTGACGTTCTGGATAGCGTTCAGCGTATAAAATTGCTGATGCTGTAGAGTTTTTTCGGCATTCGCCATAAATGAGTAGCATATCTCCTTTTTCATTCTGTGTGTATAGCATTTCGTCTGTTTTTCTACCGTGAAAATTCAAAAACTCTAAACAATTTATACCAACTCACCGATTCAGATGCAATACAATCTCATATTATGACATTTAAAATAGAATACGAAAAATTCTATGATCTGTGATCTATCTGTGATAGGATTTCAATGCATTTCCAAAGCACTTCAGATAATGAGTTGAAAAACGAGTATTATACTATGTCCAGGATTACGAATGGAAATTTTCAACGAAAAATTATCAATTTGGTATCACAATATTCGTAAAAATATTCTGCGTATTATAGTGCTAATGAGCCTCTATTATACCTTGCGGAAATAAGATTTTTTTTAAAGAAACAATGTTTGGAATGTTACGAAGTCAATAACAAAAGGAATTCTACAGTTTCAGTGATGAATCCAAATGTACTCGATTTCGGTCGATAAATCACGCAGTTTTTTTGTCGTCATAGCCACCTTGACTTGAAAACAAATTTATCAAAAAAAAATTAAATATTCGGCGAATTCGTTTTAAAATATGCGGAATGTATAGACAAAGAGAGTTTGATTCGATTCTCAAAAATATACAGGGTGAGCCATTTGAAAATCGAAACTTTGGCTAATTTCCTTTGAAACCGAAAACGTTTCAGATAAACTGTCAGTGCCATTCAAGTTGAAATAAATTTTAATTAAGTTTAGAAAATTTCATTGAAAAATATTGGACAGGATAAAGTTATGGGGCGAGCCTGTTTCAGTTACACCTATATATATATATATATATATATATATATATATATATATATATATATATATATATATATATATATATATATATATATATATATATATATATATAATAATTAATGGTATTAATTACCGGGTGGTGGATTTATATTTTTCATGAAATCAGTTTGATTGCATGAACAGATATATGGGCAACTCGTCGGGGTAAAACCCCTATATATATATATATATATATATATATATATATATATATATATATATATATATATGAATATAAAATCGACCTGTCTGAGCGTTTTGCACGAAAATCAAAAATGAAGAAATTATGAATTTTATTCCAAACTTTACAGTCGCACTGAATAGGACTTGTCTAATACAAGAATGAATTGATATGATTTTTGTCATCGGCCAGTGCCAATAAAACTGTTTTCAGCGTCAAGAGTTTACTCCAAAAAATACCCGATGTTCGTTCATCTTTGAAAAATTGGGGGACTTTCAGAACATTCGAAAAGATTGAATCATCGTTACTTTATTTCAAGCATCCTCAGAATTTATCTAATTAAGGCTTTCATGGGCGGCACTGTCGTACCATGAATTTTTCTACAACCAGTCAGTTAACCTGAACGTGAAATTATAAGGGATCGGCAATAAAATGGAACGTACTAATATAATGGCATTTATAGCGTGGTGATTAACGGCCTGTAAATTACAGTTTTTAGCCAGATCGGTTACGAATCAATGGGAATATTTCCTACCGCAGTGAATCACATCTTCCTCATCTATCATCCTACGGCCTCATCAGCTAATAGCGAAATTTGTGAAATTAGATCGACGTTACCGATAGTTGCGCACGTCAAAACGAGCAAATTGAAAGAAGATACATGAAAGAAATTTAATTCGATGAAATGTATCAATCAAGTCGGGAAACTTACTCGACAGGAAGTTAGAATCTATGATGTTCTGAGATTTGCAGATCTGATTTTAATGGACGGTTTTTGCATTAGAAATCTTCATCAGTCTGAACTGGCTATTAGAAAATCTAATAGGATAATTAATTGTTGCTATTTCATTAAGAATAACAAGACTTCAGGTATTCTTGAATACACACAACCAAATTTTTATGGAATTACTCGGTATTTCACATTATCGATTGTTTTTGGACCTTTGACTACTTGTGAAGAATGAAGAACTGGAAAGTATGATAATAAATGTTGAATTATCACCACATGTTCGGGACATTGTACTTAGTCGTCACTGAGATTTGAAACTGTGAATGTCAAAATTTAAAAAAGCCTATAATCATAATTGGAAATGCCTTATGTTGGATTGTCCGATGTGCAGAGAGGTCATATAATTGCTCTCGTTGAAGAAGGGGTGACACAGAGGGATATAGCGGCCACAATGGGGGTTTCAAAGCGGGGGAGTTCAACAACCTACGCCCGATACGTGGAGCTACAATCTCTGCAAAATAGGCATAGAAGAAGTAGTAGGAAGATCACTTATGAACAACAAGACCGCTTTTGTGCCAAATTGCAAAAAGAGACCCTAGTGCGTCGCACCCCATACTCCAAAGGCAATTTCTGGAAGCAGAAGGCATCAGTATATCAGTCGAAACGATAAGTCAAAGACTTCGTTCAAGGTTTTATACAGCAGAGGGCCCTCAATAGTTCCAGAGCTAAGCAGACAACAAATAATTAACAGACATAATTCGTGTATCGAGCACCAAATTTGGAATATAGAGAATTGGCGAAATGTTCTTTTTTCGGATAAGACCAGAATTGGTGTTCGATCAGATGACTGCCGAATTCGGGTGGAAGACAAGCTACATTTCGAGCAGCAAGACAAATTCCGAAATACTAAGGGACAGAGTGATGTTTTGAGGTGGCATTGTGCTGGGAGGCAAAACAGATTTTATTTCGTTTCGTACGAGTGTAACGGCTAGAAAAATTACGTCGACCTACTGCCGGAGCCCATAGAGAGAGAGAATTTTACTTTTATTCAAGATAATGCTCCCCCGCATACCAGCAACCTCACGCGACATTATCTTGAAACAAAGGGAATCGCTCTTTTGGACTGGCCATGTTGATCTCCAGACCTAAATCCTATTGAACATTTATGGGATTATCTTAAAAGGAAAATTAGATCGCGCCAGGATAATGCAAGAACCCCACAACAGCTTATCCAAACCGCCGCAGAAGAGTGGCAGAATATCACCCCAGAAGAGGTAGAAAACCTAATCCAAAACATGCCTAGACGGATTCAGACTTGTATCAGGGCAAGAGGAGGTAATACAAAGTACTGAGGTCGAGAAAAAAACACCTACTCCGTGAGAAAACAATTTTCAATTCTTTAACTACATGCGGAAAGAGTCTTTTTCATTTTATTTGTTTCTTTCTTGAAATAAACCTTAATATTTCTTTTCTCACGTTGCCAAACCCGTTAAAACCTACTTGGAAACGCTCAAATGGGAAGTCCTACCCCACCTCTCCAGATTTGCACCATCCGATTATTACTTGTTCCGTTCGATGGCACATGGTCTGGCTGATCAGCAGTTGTGCTCATATGAAGAGCTCGAAAAATGGCTTGATTCGCCTCAAAAGACGAACACTTCTACCGTCACGGTATTCGTGCTCTGCCAGAAAGATGGGAAAAAGTTGTAGCTAGCGACGGACAATATTTTGAATGATTTGTTTGTAATTATTTTTCACAATAAAGTTGTGATTTCATTTAACGTTTTTTCGGAAGAGTTATTTAGGAAGGCACTACAGGATACCTCGGATGGCATAATAATAAATGGACAATGCATTAACAACTTGCGATACGCAGATGACACGGTTATTCTAGCAGATAGCGCTGAAGCACCACAACGCCTAATGAACCGAGTGATGATAATATGTGAAGAATTTGGAATGAAACTAAATACAAAGAAAACAAAAACGATGGCTATCAGCAAACACCAAAACAGAAAGGTCGGAATTAGAGTCAACGGAACAGAATTAGAACAAGTAACAAAAATAACATACCTAGGAAGTAGCCTTGAAACTTGGGATCACTCACTAGAGATAAAAACACGCCTGGAAAAAGCACGAGCTATATTTTATAAAATGCAAAAAATACTATGCAACTGCCAACTAAATATCTCATTAAGAGTTCGAATACTGAAATGCTACGTTTTCTCCACCGTGCTATATGGCTTTGAAGCATGGACAATGACGGAAACAACACAAAAAAGAATAGAATCGTTCGAACTTTGGTGCTACCGTAGAATGCTCAGAATATCTTACATGAGTCATACGACAAACGTAGAAGTTATGCAGAGGATGAGAAAGGATCGAGAACTTGTGCAGATAATAAAAGAAAGAAAGACGCAATATTTCGGTCACATTATGAGAAACCAAAAGTACGAACTGCTTCAACTTATCGTCGAAGGAAAATCAATGGCAAAAGGGGACCGGGAAGAAGACGCAACTCCTGGCTTAAGAACTTACGTCAATGGACTAATATGAGCTCTATAGAATTGTTCAGAGCTGCAACAAATGAAATAAGATGGGCAAATGTAATCGCCAACGTCCTTAAGGATAAGGCACCGTAAGAAGAAGAATAAAGTTGTGTTTTCATAAAAAAAACAGCGAGAACTTTGCTGGGGACCTAATATTATGTAACGCAATTTGAGGGGTGGGGGTTTTCGTAGAACGTTACGATGCGTTACAAGGGCGGAAGGGGGTCTTTTTTACAACACGTTACGTAACATTGTATTTTTCTTCAATAGAAAAGTGGCGAATTGAAACTAGCAAATTTGCAACCCTTTTCGTTTCCGTTTTACGGGGAATCCCTCGACTGTATTGGTCTGGTCGTCATTTTCAATTTTGTTCTCGCAAATAGGCAAACCTTTACGTTTATATTCCACGATGAATTGCATTCTGAGTCATTTACTATTGTTTTCGTTGTCAGTATTCGTTAGTGTTTCATACTGTAGTATTCATACTGTAATGTTCTCAAAAGAGGGAGATTTGTATCATCAGCTGACCTGCCAGCGCAACTGTGTCAAAAAATGCCAACGAAATTTGGAAAATGGCTAAAGAAAAACTATAAAACGAAGAAAAGTTTATAAAACATATGAATGATGTTATACGAGAGTTGAAGGTGAAGATCACGAGGAAGAAAGCTACAATGCTTAGTTATTTCACACAAAAATCTTCAGAAATTACGTCATACTTGAACGCTCCCTTATCGAAGGAAACAATATTACAACAGATGACACTACTACAGTTCTGTTACTTTTGGAATGGAGGGTATACTTATAAGGAAAAAATAAAACATTAATTGGAAAAATAACGGTAGTAATTATTTTCAATGTTCAACAAGAAGAAAATATGAGGAACTTGGCATGGATACTGAAATTTCTCTGAAAAATATTCTTAATAACACTCACCTTGAATATTTAGCATCTAACATTATAAAAATGAATCATAGCTGACTTTAAACCGAGTAAAGGACAAAATATTTTAAAGGCCATCAAACGAAAATCTCAACTAAGTGAAGTTATTTTTACAAAAGCAGATAAGGGTAATAGTGTTATTGCGTTAAATAAAAACGACTACCTATTCAAAACTCTAAATTTCATTTCGTCCAGAAACTATACAATTTTAAACAAAGATCCGACTATTAAATTCCAGAAAATATTAAAATTGCAATAAATGACGCAAAATCTTTAATTAAAGCAATAGATAAATACAAATTAATTTTACCAAACCCTCAATCACCTCAACTGTATTCACTCATTAAATTGCATAAAGTAAATAACCCCGTTAGATCAGTCGTATCTTACGTTACAGCGCAGCTGTGAAATTGTCGCACTACCTTATAGATATCATTAAAATTATTGTTCATTCAAATCAAAATTTTCTATAAAAAATTCTTTCGAATTGATAAATAATATAAAAACGTTAACCTACCACCTAACGCAAAACTTATTTCGTTTGATGTTGAGAATTTATGCCCAAGTGTTCCTCCAGGTGATGTCAAAATATTAATCGAAAACATGTTGAATTCGAATCATGTTAACCACAGAATTAAATCAGAAATATTGAATCTGTTGGACGTTTGCATTGAACAAAATTATTTTTCTTTCAACAACATCTATTACAGTAGTGAAAATGGTTTGATCACGGGAAATCCTTTGAGTCCACTTTTAGCAGAGATTTTATGAATAATATTGAACAGAAAATTCATACACATCCACTCATTTCCAAATTTCTTTATTGGTATAGATATGTTGACGACATCTTAGTATGTTTCATTGGAACTACTCGTCAATTAGACTTATTTCTTAATTTCATTAATTCCATCCATTTGAACATTAAATTGACGATAGAAATTGAACAGAACGATTCCATTAATTTTTGGACTTAAAAATCACTATACAAAATAATAATCATGTTTTTCGGTCTTTCGAAAACCAACACATACTGATACAATTATACATAACTACTCATTACATCCAATTCAACACAAAGTTTGCTTCAAACAGCATGGTACATCGGTTACTCAATTTACCTTTATCAGTAGAAGATTATAATAAAGAGTTAAACATCATCAAACAGATAGCCATTAATAATTCATATAATCCGGATATGATAGATCTAATCATTCGTAAAAACTGTATCAGAAAGCAATAATTGAAGTATATCCTATTCATAAAGACTATAAAATATTCAACAGTTTAACATTCTGCGGTTCTGCAAGTACAAATATTAAATCCTTTCTCGTCAAACAAAATCTTAATATAACTTTCAAAACTTCTAATAACTCAGGTAAACATATTAAAATGATAAATCTCGTGTTGAAAAATCAAGTAAATCAGGAATCTATAAACTCAATTGCGGTTCTTGTGATAAAATTTATATCGGTAGGACCTATAGGAGTTTTGGCATAAGAACATCTGAACGTAAACGTAGCTTCGATAAAATAAATCTGATTCAAATTATTCAAACCACCTAATAAACGAAAACCATTTATTCAATAAAAACTTTGACATATTACATATAAAATCAAAAAGTTCAAAATTAGATCTCCTAGAAGCATCAGAAATAAATAGATACAAACATTCGGACAAGCTTTTGAATGAGCAGGTAGATGTGAATTATTCACCCCTACTTAACTTGTTTAATTAGTTTTTATTACCTTTCATACTAACTGTATAATGGCTCGGTGTGGATTTTCCTGTTATTCATCCAACTTGTTCTACGATTTGTTTATAATACCATACTCTTCATTCTGTTTTTCATTCTTGATAAAGCTGCTGTGTCAGCGAAACGTCGTCGAATTTTTTCAAATAAAGTGTAGATTAAAGTTGAACCTTGTGTTTTTTATCTCATTTAGAAAATATGAGCGTTATCTTGATTTTGGTAATTCAACGTATCCGCGAGTTCAAAGTTCTCAGATTCATAATTCCGCATATTTCAGATGCAGTTCTCCGCGAAACACTTGGTTTCTTTTCGTATGCACACTCCAAGTCGAGAAGTGCTGAGAGAATGAACTTGTGGTAGGCCTTGGGTTGCGGTAACACTCCCGCATGTGACGATCCGGATTCTTATTACTCGATCCCAGACCAACAAAGAGAGCAAAATGACCGACTGTCCGTCCATTCATAGCGGTTGGAAGTGAAATTAAACGATGAATCAAGGAATACCCAGACGATATATCCATAGCTTTATGGACTAGTCTCGGTTGAACAACTTCGGATGAAATCCAATTAACCAATCAACACGATGAAATGATAGAAATTAAGAAATATATAATGATGAGGAGTTAAATTGTGTGATAATTGTACTATTTCTCAGGTTGTCATCAAAATGTAATTAAAGAAATATTTTATTGAAAGAAGTACTGATTAGAAATGACAGACATATGGCGGAATTCATATTCGAGTTAAATAAAATAAGATAGTGAGACGTTAGTTTTTCAAGACTAGTTGAAAATTTGTTGAATAACTGTTTGCTATTTTTCAGATTCTAATACACGAATGAAGATAATTTGAACAGCCCATGAATATCTAATATGTTTAGAATGAAGTCTGTATTCATAAAAACGTTGTGATAGCATACATCTGGTAGAAATTTTCATTTCTTTGTGATTTTTGAATTTGGGAGGCTTTTACTTAGTAGAATTTCATTTTCAATAATAAAAACAAGTAATGTCTTTTTAGGAATTTTACTTAATAATTGTGATTCGTAACGCGTTTCACTACACCGTAGCTTCTTCAGACGAATGAATGTACAGAAAATATAAATGAGAATATAAATATAAATGTTCTTGAGTAATTAAAAGCTGATTGGGTTGCTTCTTCTTAAGTGGTTATTTAGGACAGGTTTATCCAATAAAATTAAAGAATTTCAAGAGATTCAATAGAGGTGAAGGGCTTTAATCTAATTAAATCATCTCTTAGAAAATAGTCTCTCTTTCGACCCACTGTTTGAAATTTTGCATACAGATAATTGGACAGTATATTTTTGGGAAACTTTAGAAATCAACAAGCACAAACATTCAGGTAGACTCATCAATGAACAAGTCGATTTAAGCTCTATTGAATCTCTTCAGGCAACAATCTATTCCTTAATTTTATTAAATATACCTGTCATCAATAACCACACAAGAAGGAGCAACCCAATAAGCTTTTGAATTTGGGAGGCTTTTACTTGGTAAAATTCCATTATCATTAATAAAAAACGAGTACTGTGTTTTAAGGAATTTTACTTAATAATTGCGATTCGTAACGCGTTTCTTCCTTAAAACACAGTACTTGTTTTTTATTATTGATAATGGAATTTTACCAAGTGAAAGCCTCCCAAATTCAAATGTTAAAGAAAGCTGATACCGGCTTTTTGGTTTTGTGGTATTTCAAAATACTACTAAGATGTGCAGTTCACACTCAGAATAAATGGTTCTATTCAATGTGCTTGAAAAACAGGTTGACTCCCAATTACATACGGTTGAAGACACATAACAACAGTGGACCAGCAAGAAGAGCAATCGAGAAAGGCCAACGCATATGGCTCAAAGAGGATATGAAGATCCAGTACAACTGGAGGGACGTTGCAAATATATATTTGAAGGTAATCCATACGGAATTATTGTTTAGATTGCACCCTGTTGAGTTTGATATTTTAGACTCTGGATCCATATACTATGTCAAAATTTTAATTCATAAAAATTTCAGCAACAACAGAAAAAGTTTCTCCACCCAAACCTTCAACTGATAAATTTTCAGACCATAAATTTTCTGACAGATTCATTAATTTAACTGATACCCATTTTACACAACCACAAAAAGATCTATTAGAAAAAGGATTCAAACATAATTTACATCCAAAACATAATATAACTAATTTTGAACAGTTAGGCATAGACTCCGAAATCATTCTCAAAAACTCCAAAGATAATATTTTAGGAAAACATCAAACAGCAAAAATCATCAAAGAAGACTTTTCGAAATTATCACCTCATTGCAATTCCGATTATAAGATAATAAAAACAATTCGTGAAAATAGTACCAAGAACGATTCAGTATTCACTAAAGCAGATAAAGGTAGCTCCGTCATCGCGATTAGTAAAACCGATTATATTTCTAAAACAGAAGAATTCTTACCAGCCGGAAACTGTATAATATCAACTAACTATCCTACCGCAAAATTTCAGAAAGTGGTTAAAAACATAATTTCGACAGCAAAATCATTAATCACAGACCACGAAAAATATAAATTCATTAACTCCAATCCACAATCCCCCGAATTATATTCGTTGATAAAACTTCATAAACCTAATTACCCTATTAGACCTGTTGTTTCTCATGTAACGGCACCTTCGTTCAAACTTTCAAAACTCCTCAACGACTTGCTAATAAAACATTGCAATTTTAAATCTATATTTTCGGTCAAAAATTCATACGAACTTATTGCCAATATCAAAGATACCACTATACCACCTAATTCCAAACTCATTTCTTTCGATGTTAAGAATCTATTTCCCAAAATTCCTCCGAAAGATACGTATTACTTAGTTGAAGAATTATTAGAAAAGAATCATGTCAATACTATCATTAAATCAGATATTCTTTCATTATTACAAATTTGTTTAGATCAAAATTATTACCATTTCAATAACAAATATTATACTATTGAAGACGGCTTGATTATGGGCAATCCGTTAAGTCCTTTGTTAGCAGAAATATTCATGAATAACTTAGAGAAATTAACTCATAATCATCCACTCAGTAAATATTGTTTATACTGGTATCGCTATGTAGACGATATCATTATTTGCTTCACAGGAACAGATAGAAAGTTGAAAATTTTCGAAAATCATATAAATTCATTACATCCAAAAATTGCATTCACAACCGAAATAGAAAGCAATAATTCGATAAATTTCTTAGACGTAACAATTTCAAATGAAAATGGAAAACATGTTTTCGCAATTTACCTAAGCCGTCACATACAGATATTATAAAACATAACTCGTCGTGTCATCCATATCAACATAAAATGTCAGCATTCAATAGTTTTATTCATATATTGATTAACATCCCGTTATCACCAGAAAATTTCAACAAAGAACTCAATTTGATTAAACAAATAGACAAAAATAATGGTTACAATCCCAAACTAATAAAAAATATTTTAAATAAAAACAAAGTAGAATCGCATTGAATGAAGTTTACCCTGTCGATAAATTGAAACAAAAATTCAACACCTTAACCTACGTTGGCATTACAAGTGAGAAACTGAAATCATTCTTAAGTAGCAATAATTTCAACATAGCTTTCCAAACTAATAATAATTTAGGCAAATATATAGAAAATAATAAAACCAAATGAGGTAAAAACAATAAATCAGGTGTTTATAGATTGAATTGCAATGACTGTGATAATTTCTACATTGGTAGAACACATAGATATTTTAATATTAGAATATCGGAACATAAACGTAGTTTTCAAATAAAAATCAGATTCAAATTACGTTAATCATCTCTTAGAAAATAATCATTCTTTCAACGCACACTTTGAAATTTTGAACACAGATAATAAATATTGGAAAGTAGATCTTTGGGAAACTTTAGAAATCAATAAATACAAACACTCAGGTAGACTCATCAATGAACAAGTCGATTTAAGCCTTCACCTCTATTGAATCTTTTCGGGGAGCAATCTATTCCTTAATTTTATTGGATATGCCTGTCATAAATAACCACTTAAGAAGAAGCAACTCAATAAGCTTTTAATTACTCAGGAACATTTATAGTTATATTCTCATTTATATTTTTCTGCATATTCATTCGTCTGAAGAAGCTACGGTGTAGTGAAACGCGTTACGAATCGCAATTATTAAGTAAAATTCCTTAAGACACAGTACTTGTTTTTATTATCTATAAGCTATTAATTACTCAAGAATATTTGTATTTAAATTCTCATTCTTATCTATATATAGTTGTCATAATTTCTGTACATTCATTTGTCTGAAGAAGCGTTACGAATCACAGTTATTAAGTAAAATTCCTAAAAACAAATTACTTGTTTTCATTATTTTTTGTGAACTCTGTAATTATATTAACAGTTCTTCGGTAGTTTTATTTAACGAAGATGAAGTAAAGATATATTTTATACTTTCCACAATTTTATTCTTACAGCTCGATCGATTTCGTCAACTATAGGAAAAGGACAAATTTCACTCCAGAAAATAATAGAATTAAATCAACTAGATAAATGATTGGAGTCCAAGGAATTGAATATGCAGAAGCGCAAAACATTAACAATCCCATTCTCCATAAATATATAATAGCTGAAATAATCAAAGAATACAACGTTCGACACAAGAAGCAGAATTACACGGAAACAATTAAATCCATATCATCAAAAATACAAGAAAAAGACCTCATTTCAACAAAAGCTGATAATGGAAAGAGCATCGTATGCCTCAATAAAGACCAATATAAAGAAAAAAGCAAATATATTGAAAACACTGACCATAATGGAAATATCTGAGAAGCCGACCAAATCCTTCATAACAGACATAAAACAAGTACTGGAACATACAGATTACCTAGCACATATATAATGGGAAAAAAGAGAACTGATTCCAATGAACGTTCAATCTCTAAAGTTGTACGGACAAAGAAAATTTGGAAAATCTGCTAGACCAGCAAGTTTGTTAAATCAGAAATTTATTGATCTTACAAAATTTCGTTGCAAACATACCATTGTGAACTGTATTGATCTTGTACAAAAATTTTTTAGGCTCGACAACATACAAAATCTTAAATTAGTTCCATTTAGTAAAAAGAAAATGTATCCAAATATTTCAACGGATGAATGGCATACGACAGTACAAGATACCAAAAGACGCTGCCACAAAATGCTGATGAGTTTTGTAACCTTCTATAAACCTGCCTATCTCAAAATTATTTAAAATTTCAATCAAAATCTTACCAACTCACTTCAAGACTTAACCTATCCTCACTCTGAACCCCCTTTTAGCCGATATATTCATGGATAACTTAGATGATATTTCGGTAGGTTTCCATGTCTCATGAAAAACAGGTGTTATTTCTAGGAACCTTCACAAAAGTATTGAGATTTTGGGTCTGAAGTAAAATTTGTTTGAACAGTTACAAAAGATAACAGTCATCAAATCTTGAAATATTCTTAGTAGGTTTCTTTCCGAAAAAATAATGAAGTAGAGTCATAGGTTTTCTCTTTAGTTTATACTGCTCAGAATCTCATTTCATATTTCATTGATTTGTTTATATAAATGTAATATAATTAACTGACAATTTTGTCATATTTAAATTCAGAGCAGTATTCTATTCGATCGTTCACCACTTCACACAAAGGAAACTATTAATGAGTAACATTCAGTGTTACTTGACTAAGGTCCGTACACTGAATTTTTCCGGGGAGAAAGCCTCTGACACTACTCGTTGGTACATTGATATCATTGTCTGATGATGCTATAGTATGTTTATATTCTGGTAGATTGATATATTCTCATAACATTTAACGTTATCCTAATATATAATTACTCCAGGATATGTTTTGATTATAATCATTGCCTGGCAATGGTATTAATTACCGGGTGGTGGATTTATATTTTTCATGAAATCAGTTTGATTGCATGAACAGATATATGGGCAACTCGTCGGGATGAAACCCTATATATATATATATATATATATATATATATATATATATATATATATATATATATATATATATATATATATATATATATATATCATAATTGAAGTCTAATGTTTTTAATCATAGAGTTTATCTTTTATTAAATTGAAGAAATTAATTTCATGAACTAACGGACTCCTTATAAAATTGCTGACATTTTTATATTGTAAGATTAAAATTTTATTATCCATAAATACCTTGACCATCTCCCAGCAAGGGATACCTCGCCTTGCTTCCTATTAGAAGATGATAAATTGTAACATTGTTAGAGTCGTTCAGGAATTTATGTTCGACATAAAAACGAAAATCTTATTAGGGACTTGAGGACACGGAATTTCATGTGAGAACGATCAAACAAATCTATTAGCTTTTCAGAAAGTACGACACGCTACAACGGACCGTAAAATTAGGGTGAAATGAATTCGGAAAGGATTTTGTGTTCCTTTGAGATGTGTATACTTATCTCGCGGACTGACTGAAGAGTGCCTTGTAAAGTATCTACGGATAATGTTAAATGATGAACTTGTGTTGGTTCAAAGGAATGTTGAAAAATATCTTGTCTACTTTGAGGATAGAAAAAGTTTTTCGATGAATCATATTATGACTATACGTTCAGAATCCTAAAATTATCTCGAACAGATTTCTCTATCTGGCATACCTTACATATTTCACATTTCTAGTTGAAATATTTAGCAGAGATAGAATCAATATACGTTAAGTATGTCATCAGACAATAGCTGCTTATTTAATTAATTTGAGACATCCATGTAGTACCGGCGAGTCAGCGAGATAACGCTGCAAATTTTACCATAGACAAATAATAAGATTTAAGGCAGATGACCTGACGAAGACGACGTCAGCATGATGCTCTTTAAACCATCTTTTTTTATTTAGTATGTAAGGAATTTTAGTTTTTCAATAGCACTTGCTGAACAACATTTCTCAAGTCATTTCCTTACCCTCCAACATGGAGTAGGCATATTGAGGCCCAGTTTGGAATACACGCACACACTTAACCGAGGGTAGGTAGATTGAGGCTCCATTAAGACAAAACACTTTCAACTAGGAGTAGGCAGATTGAGACCTGTGTGTGATATCAACACACATCAGAAGATCACAAAAGATCATTATTCATAATTCGAAATCGAATGGATTCAAAAAGGAATAATAGGAATCTCCCACCGCCGGAAAAGAGGTCACCAGGCCGAATTCATGCTTCAAACGCTGTCAAATATCAGTGACGCAGAGCGACGAATAGATATTCAACTCCAGAAATATACCACGGAACTAAATCAGGGAATAGCAACCATCAATGAAATGGGCCAATGGTACAAATCGGTGGATGACAATAAACTCAGCATTCATATACTCAACCTCTACGAACTATCTTCAAACTACATCCAAGAAGTACAGGACTTATACGGGAAAATACTAAGGCATATCTATGAATTGCTATCACCTGTGCAAGTAACAGCAATCATAGCAGACGCTCAGGAGAAGTTAGCACCAATCCTAAAAATTAAAACTGTGGTAGTACATAAAGAGAAGGAGATACTCATCCAACCTCAGTTTCCTATAACAGAAATCACTACGTCCGATCCAGTTAAGGTAACTTCAATACCGATTAATATAACAAATTCTTCCTACCTGGTGATAGAGCAACCACATTCTATTTTGGAAGTGGATTATAATACCAGTTCAGTTGACTCAAAGTAAACTTTACTTTGAGTTAGCTGATGGTGAACTCAAACGAAGTGTTCTTCATCTGTTGAAAAAGAATCTCCGACTTGAAAATGGCTGGTGCGATCCAGCCGAAACGTCGTCAACGACAACCAACGAATGGTTAATACCAGGGTCAACGGATGAGAAACCGGAAAAACGAATCAACATTTAAGTACGCCTGTGAAAATCTCAAAATATATATACACACACGCATTACCTGGTATTCTGAATTCCACAATCGATTAAGCAGCTCGTTTGCAATTTCTTTGTCAACATATGTTTTTGGATATATGAGGGGAAAAAAATCTTATCTATGTAGTAACATTTGTTTCCATATGATCTCGAACAAGATTGAGTTTACTTGACTATCAGTATACATTCAATTTCTCTTCAGTTTTCACGCTAAGTTAATGCGAGTTTTCTGTGTTTCTTGTTGATTTTCGAATCTCTGAATTTATTGTAATGGCTGCTGAACGTCCTGGACGCTATTCGAATGATCATGAAGTGGTAAGAATTGTAGCACTTCTGTAGGAGGGGCGAAGCCAACGTTACGAGGCTAACTTGTTGAATGTTAACCAAAGCACTATTTTAAGAGCAATTAATCGGTACCACAAAACAGGGAAATATGGAAGAAGGGCCGGACAGGGAAGAAATCGCATAACAACACCAGTTGAAGATCGTTGGCTTCGTTAAACTGCACTAAGAGTTCGGCACTGTACGGCTAAAATGCTACAAAATGAACTTGCACTTTCCAGGAATGTGCATATTTCATTTCAAACTTTTAAAAACAGGCTCAGAGAAGATGATATCAGACCAAGGGTGGCTTCTACCGGCCCTCGTCTCACCAGGGAGCATCGTGTTGAAAGACTTCAGTTTGCGAGGGAACATGCAAATTGGTGTATTATAGAATGGTCGAATGTTCTCTTTTCCAACGAGTCCAGGTTCTGTCTAGTATCAAATGATAGACGCATGCCTGTATACAGACGATTTGGGGAACGGTATCAGCAATGCAATATGCGGTAAACCGAAAACTTCGGAGGGGGCTCAGTAATGTTGTGGAAGTCATTTCTTTCCATAGTCGAACTGAGTTAGTCCTAGTGAATAATGGAAGAATGACAGCGGCCAGATACATCGCAGATATCCTTGAACCCCATGTTGTACCCTTCGGCCTATTGATTGGCGAAAGCTTCATTTATATGCATGATAATGCTCGGCCTCATGCAGCTAGAGTAGTTACAGAATTTCTGCAAAATGCCGAAATTGATATTTTAAGATGGCCAGCCAGAAGTCCCGACTTGAATCCCATAGAACATGTTTGGGACAACATGGGGTCGCAAATTCAGCAGTAGGATGCCTTGTAGAACACTCCAACAACTAGAAAATCTGCATCCTGAAATTTGAAACTCGGTGACTCAAGAGTACCTCCAAAATTTGCATAAGGGGCTTCCGAGACGTATACTGGCAGTAATTAGAGCCCGGGGAGGAAACACTCGATTTTGAAAACGATTATTAACCATTCGATACTAGTTGATTGGTCTCTTCGAGAATGTTTGAAGATGGTAGAATTTTTCATTAACTCGAAAGTTGTTGATATTTTCCATCATAAACTCATCTCTTTCGAATGATATCTTCTTATTTTACACTTCTGAAAGTTACCAAGCGACTCTTGAATGAATATATCAGTCAGCGGAAGGGAAAGAAGACGAGAAGAAAAGAAGAAGAAGAAAATAACCACAGAACATTCATTTAACCTTACTTTGACAGCTGTATGTGGAGTGGAGAGAAAAATTGCTTGTAATGATATTCAAATTTATAAGTGTTCATCTATATCATGAGAACTTTTATGGACGTATTCTGGAAAGCTAAACTATATATAAACCTCAAATTCTATGTATATTTGATTGAATTTGTTACACTAGTTTGAATTTTAATTTGTTCTATTTTATTCATTGTAGAACCCTGATGAAGGATGTGAAAAAACATTGGAAAGCTTGGTAAATAAAGAAAGAGTACCACATAAGAGACTCCAATTATCAGTCTAGAGCCCTTAATAAAATCCCTAAGGTTTAAAACATAAAAGACTGTCAAAAATAAAGAAAAAACTAAATGAAGTTCCCCATACATACCCTGTACCTGAGATTTCAAGTTTTCAAGTTATGGCGAAAGAACGAATCTTATATAGATATGATATTTGGTAACGTATTAACCAATAGCTGAAATCTAGTCCACTATCCTATTGAATAGTTATCATTTTGAAATGATGATGACAAGGACGCAAAATGTTTTGCGTTGTTGCGTAATGTTTGAACATTACCTAGTTATTGAGTGAGTTCATATTTGCAATCCACACTGCATATCTATTGTCTATAATCTCAAATATAGGGTAATGGTGAAACAAAGAAATTTGAAAGTAACTGCAACTTCATTCTGAACGATTTTCCTTGAAATTATTCACAAAATGGCGAATGCGCCAGTATTTACAATTAGCCAGTAGAGTGTTTCTAATGAAACGACATATAATAAATTCAAACAATGCTTGAATGTCGAAGATCCAACGCCATTTGTTTCATTGATATGGAAATGAAGAATTTGATATAATTATTATATATCATTTGATCATAGAAAAGTTTACACTTGAATACCCTGTTGAAATAAAATCGTTCAAGTTACCTTATATTTATTATACAAATAACGATGACTAATTTTGAATCGGATAAATGTAGATTAGCTACTAAATAAACCAGTAAGTATAGACAACGTTGTTTGAAAGGTGCTTCCAGGATATCAGCAAAAATAACTGATTTGGTTTTATGTGAGACATCACAATTACTTTTCGAGATGTTTCATTTTTCAAACATTATGATTTTAATGAAATCACATTAATTTTTGAAGGTCTTAATTCTACAATAAAGGGACTATATTGTTGACGTCAATAATTTGATAATTTGACTATCGTTACGCACAGATATCCCTTGCACCGTTAAATCCATTGACAAGTCACTGTATAAACACTGATGATAAGCGTTTAAACCAGTTTACTGCCTTTTTCGATATAAAATTCAATCGTTTAATTGTTATTATCAAATTTTGATTCATTCATTTATTTTTCAAATATATTACATATGTAAAGACGTCATTAACCCACCAGAGAAAATAGAACTGCACTTCTTTTTTGGAATGACAATTTTCTTTCCGATATGAAATAAATATTATATTCGAAATTTCGAGTAGCTGAAAAATCTAAAATTTTAATTACTGAGCATGTGACAGTGACATATTGAAAAAAAGTAATTCATAACTAGAGATATTCTCAGTTTTCAAGTTACTCAAAGAAATCAGAATTATCCTAAAACTACTTAATTTTTACCGTCAATGACTACCTGAATGGAACACCCATTATTTTCCGGTTAACCTATAACATTGTTTCTAGATATGTTATTTTGACGGCAAACAAATCAATCATAAATATAACATTACTTTACCACTCATATAACATTCTCCCGACCGTGGCCTTCGATAGCCTATCGATTATCCTCTAGTGTACATTGTTCATATATAATATACTCCAACTTCGGAAGAACACCATCGCTACTTTATATTCTAGTATCCATAAAATTATGTATTCATGAAGTAAAACGGAGATTTACTGCTGTATTTCTTTCGAGAAAGCTCCATCTTTGCACGTACTACATACCATCATCTCACGTTCGACTCACGGCTGGCGGAATGTTTTTGCGTTATTTAAAATACATCACATGTACCGAAAATATGATCGAATTGAGCTCGTCGACGATAAAAAAAATTCATGATAGATGGATAATCTGTTCAATCAATGGGTGATTTCTCCACCTCCTCTATGCCCACTGCGAATTGTTATTGCCATTGGTTCACAGCGAACAATGCATCATAAAGTAGACGAAAAAATAATTGTCTAATTTGATAAGCTCTTCTTCTAATGCGACTTTTGTACCGTGGAGTAAATTCTGTCAAAAAAGTACCGGAAATTGGTCAATGGAGATAAAATATTTATTTTTAATCCAAATTTATCGCCTTACCTATGTCTCATCACCAGTTACAATGCGATTTATGAATGTGAAGTCGGAATTGACTCGTTTTAGCATGTCTTCAGTGTTTTTACGCATTTCATGCCCAAACAATCGTTGAAAATGATACGAATTGATTCGTGAGACACAGAATGTTCATTTCCTTTCTCCCTCAAACTTAAATGTCGATTTTCAATGTCCATTTTCTTCACTTTGTCGATGAAACTGGTATCTACCAGAGGAAGATAACCAATGTTAACTCTGAAGAACTGCCTGATATGGAAGATTATGAAACAGAGAAGGCTCTCAGTAGTCTAAAGAACAAAAAGCAATGCCAGATAGCATACTAACAGAAATGCTGAAGAAAGTTAGAGAAATCATTTTACCAACTCTCAAAACCCATTTTAAATGATTGTCTGATATGAGTGGGCGAAACGCGCAGTAGTACTACTTTTCAAGAAAGGCGAAAAAGGCGACTCAAAGAACTACCGTCCTATATCGCTTCTATCCCAGCTATACAAGCTCTTTATGAAAATAATCACAGTTTAACACAAAGATGGATTCCTATCAACCCATTGAACAGGCCGGGTTTCGAAAGGGATATAGTACAGTAGATCACTTACTAACTATGAGAACTTTGATAGAAAAAGCAAATGAATACCATCTCACTATGTGTCTATCGTTCGTTGACTATGAGAAGGCCTTCGATATGACAGAGATATGGACCGCGGAGCAAGCTATGAATAACTGTAGAATTGATTCAAGGTATAGACAGATGATTCATGACATCTATCAAAAATTCTCAATGATAATTAAACTGGAATACGAGACAAACCCGATAAAAATCCGAAGAGTGATATGTTATATCACCGAAGTTGTTTACCCTAGTAAAGAAGGACGTCTTCAGATCCTTGGGCTAGAAAGAAAAGGGAAAAAACATAAAAGAAAAAGTCCTGAACTATCTGAGATATGCAGACGAATTTGTAATAATTGCCACCACTTTTGAAGAATGAGAAACTATGACAATACAATTAGCAGATACATCTGGAAGAATAGGCTTGAAAATAATTATGAAGGAGACACAAACAATGACTAATACCACAGAACATAGAAAACTTACGGTGAATGGACGCACATTCGATATGTTCGAGGAGTATGTACAGGGATATCACCGGGACCGTCCGTTAAAAACATTTCAAGTTCCAATTACAATATTGAGCTGAAATTTAATACGCGGCCATAACTAGCGATTTTCAATTGGAATGAAATATTTTCGAAGTGATACCATTTCCGGTTATACCGGAAGTGGGTCATAACTTTGTTATTCCAAATGGCAATCTACCTTTTTTATTATACATCTAGAACCGACATTTGAGCAAGGCATAAAATACCCAAGTTGTTGGCACTTATCAGTCGAAACTTTTGACAGATTTAATTATTTTTTTTATAAACTCGATTTTTGAGGAACATTTAAAGAAATTGTAGCTCGTAGATCTTTTGCACTACAGGCACAATTTTTACTTGGGTAGATAGAAGAAGGATCAAGGAATTTTTCAAGCAGTCTACACATATGAAATGTTTATTGTGTTGTTTTGCATGATTTTTTCAATTTAGCCTTTTTAAAACAGCAATAACTCAATTTTTTCAAATGGCACGTGCCAATTTTTATATCGCCATCAGATGAAGCGTCAAATTTCAGATAGAACTATATCAGTATGTTCTATACCTATCTCTTATAGTTCCGAAATAATTTGGGAATATATTGAATTTTGATGATTTTGCAAGAACTAACAGAGAATGCTTTGAAATATTTGAATCAAGTAGCTGAACTGGCTACGCTCACCTGACAGGTGCCTAAAATTAATGTACTTGGCACTTCGTTCATTCGAATTTAATATTTCAACAAGAATTGTCGTTATTTCAGATTGAAAATATTCAAAAAATACGACACATTTCGAACAAAACCACTGGTTATTCAAACGAGGATATGTTTAATCTCTTTTTAATTCATGGCGAATGTCAAAAAGTGGTGGATAGAACTTAAAGGCAATTCAATAACCAATTTCCAAATTTGGCGCCTATGAGCAAAACAAAATTTCGAAGGATTAGAAGCAATTTTCTGCAATTAGGAGGAACAAAATACATAGAAACTAAAATAAAACCAATGTTCGAGGACGACGACAACCAAATTAATACGCTAGCGTATTTTCGTGCCAATCCACATGCGTCCATTAAGTCAGCATCAATGGATATTGGATTGAGTTATACTTATATTCAAAGGATCCTTAAGAAACATAACATGCACCCGTATTCTTTTATCAGACTACAAAAATTGAAACCAACTTACCTTCCCAAGCGGCTACATTTCTGTGAAAATTTATTAATTCGGCTTGAAGAAGATGAGACAATTCTGCAAAAAAATTATATGGTTTGATAAAGCCAAGTTCAATGAAAGTGGAATAACCAACAGGACGAATCGACATTTTTCGGCCACAGAAAATCCACATTTCATTGAGGTTATTGATTTTCAAAATAAATTCAGCGTGAACGTTTTTGCAATTTTAATGAACGATTTGTTGGCTTATCACATTTACGAGGAAAATCTTAATGGACAAAGATACCTGGAAGTTTTGGGAGGAACATTAGCAAATGTTTTAGATGGATTACCCCTTAACATTCTGAGGGATTGCTATCACCAAATGGATGGTGCACCAGCACATAAAACACGAGCTGTAGATCGGCAGCTAACAGAAATGTTCGAGGATAGATAGTGGGGTAATAAAGGACCACATTAATGGCCTACGCGTTCTCCGGACCTGACGCCCCTTGATTTTTATTTATGGGGCAAAATCAGAGTGAAGTGTATCTTAGTCCTGTGAGAAGTAAAGAAGAGTTACTAGGGCGCATTCATAATGCTTTTCGTAATATCGATCCTGAGGAAACTAGGAGGGCAACACTCATCATGTTCGTATACAAGCTGTCAAGTGTATCGAGCAAAATGGGGCCAATATTGAATATTTATTCAGATCGTAAATTAGTTTTCTCCTATGATGTTTGCTATCATTTATTCGTATTAATGTAATTGTCTTCGACGATTGGTTTTCGCTTAGTTCCTACAATTTTTATTCATCAGAACTGTAGGAAATTGTTTCTAATGCTTCGAAATTTTATTTTACTCATAGACGGTAAATTTGGAAATTGGTTATTGAATTGCCTGCAATTTCCACCCACTACTTTTTGACATTCTAAAATGAATTGAAAAAAGATTAAATACATTTTCGTTTGAATAACCAGTGGTTTTATTCCCAATGTGTGGTATTTTTGGATATTTTCAATCTGAAATAACGACAATTCTTGTTGAAATATCAAATTCGAATGAACGAAGTGACAAGTACATTAATTTTAGGCACTCGTCAGGTGAGCGTAGCCAGTTCAGCTACTTGATTCAAATATTTCAAAGCATTCTCTGTTAGTTCTCATCAAAATTCAATATATTCCCAAATTATTTCGGAACTATAAGAGATGGGTATAGTACATGCTGATACAATTCCATCTGAAATTTGACGCCTCATCTGATGGTGGCACCTGACATTTGAAAAAATTAAGTTATTGCTGTTTGAAAAAGGCCAAATTGAAAAAATCATATAAAACAACGCAATAAACATTTGACATGTGTAGATTACTTAAAAAATTCCATGATTCTTCTTCTATCCACCCAAGCAAAAATTGTGTCTGTAGTGCAAAAGATCTACGAGCTATAATTTTTTTAAATGTTCCTCTTCATATCTGTCAAAAGTTTTGACAGATAAGTGCCAACAACTTGGGTATTTTATGCCTTGCTAAAATGTCGGTTTTAGATGTATAATAAAAAAGGTAGATTGCCATTCGGGTATAACCGGTAATGGTATCACTTCGAAAATATTTCACTTCAATTGGAAATCGCTAGTTATAGCCGCGTATACAATTTCAGCTTGATATTGTAATTGGAACTTAAAAAGCTTTTAACGTACGGCCCCGGTGGATATCTCTGTATACCTGAGACAAATAATAGAAGCAAATAAGGAAAATCAGACTGTAGAAATAAGCAAGCGGGTAAGATTAGCAAGGGCAGGATTTGGAAAACTGAAATGGCGCCTTTAAAATCACCGAATGCCCTTATATCTCAAAACCGAAGTCTTTGATCAGTGTACTTACGGCTGTCAAACCTGGTCACTCACGAAAGCCATCATGAACAAAATGAATAAGACACAGAGAGACAGGAAAACCAATATCTGCTTAAGGAAAATCACTAAACTTTGCGATGTTAGGGAGAAAATAGCCAGACTCAAATGGAGCTTGGCTGGACATAATGCGGGAGATTATTGCGCCACAACACAGCAACGGCGACCATGGTTGGCCAAAAGAGCGAAAGGCCGACCATAAATGAGATGGGGAACCGATCTGAAGAGAATACAAACCTATGGAAGGAACTGGGGCAGGCCAATATCCAAAGTTAGAAGACAGATGGCAGAAGTATTATTCATAAAGATTAAAATTTTCAACAACGAGGATAAGTGAGACATTTGAATATCAACGACTTTTGAAAAGTGTCACTGCGAATGTTAAAATTAAAAAAAAAAGATTTCTTTGATCCTGTTATTTTTTTGACATAAAAAACAGCAAACTCTTCATCGAAATGGCAGACGAATCACATTCCTATCTCACTATTAACGTTATGTGGTCGTTTGGATAATTGCACATTAAGGTATATATTTGTTGCCAATCAGAAATACCTCAATAACTTAATGCAATTACTTCATCATATTACGTCTCATTAAGTCGAGTTACCATTAATTATTTGCTCCGTTAAATCATCATGACTTGATGTTGGGTTAGGCATTGTTTGCTTCTGACTATAGCATCGATGAATAATTATATACATACCCAAGATCATGTGCTACATACACAAATACGTATGAATAATATATTTGCGTGGCAGACATACATAATATTGTCTTCCAAAACAAATATTTCTTGGACAAACGACAAGGAACGACGTTTTTACCAACACCTAATATTGCTAGTTCGAGAAGCGACCTTGAAATAATTTTTAAATGTAATGCATATTTCTATAATCCACGCTATTTATAAAGGGCAAGAGAGTTGCCTTGTCAATATCCATTTGGCAGACATTGTGAGAATAGAACTGCATTCATTGCTTAGTTATTGTATAAACTAACATTGAGTTTTATGGTTCAGTGAGTTGAATAAGAATCTGAATTTGGGAGGCTTTTACTTGGTAAAATTCCATTATCAATAATAAAAAACAAGTACTGTGTTTTAAGCAATTTTACTTAATAATTGCGATTCGTAACGCGTTTTACTACACCGTAGCTTCTTCAGACGAATGAATGTACAGAAAATATAAATGAGAATATAAATATAAATGTTCTTGAGTAATTAAAAGCTTATTGGGTTGCTTCTTCTTAAGTGGTTATTTATGACAGGTATATCCAATAAAATTAAGGAAAAGACTGCTCCCCGAAGAGATTCAATAGAGGTGAAGGGCTTAAATCGACTTGTTCATTGATGAGTTCACCTGAGTGTTTTTATTTATTGATTTCTAAAGTTTCCCAAAGATCTACCTTCGAATATTTATCATCTGTTTGCAAAATTTCAAACTGTGGGTCGAAAAAGTGATTATTTTCTAAGAGATTAACCTACGTTGGCATTACAAGTGAGAAACTGAAATCATTCTTGAGTAGCAATAATTTCAATATAGCTTTTCAAACTAATAATAATTTAGGCAAATATATAGAAAATAATAAAACAAAATCAGGTAAAAACAAAAATCAGGTGTTTATAGATTGAATTGCAATGCCTGTGATAATTTCTACATTGGTAGAACACATAGAAATTTTAATATCAGAATATCGGAACATAAACGCAGTTTTTCAAATTAAAAATCAGATTCAAATTACGCGAATCATCTCTCAGAAAATAATCACTCTTTCGACCCACAGTACATAATTCAAATTTAAATATAGCGTTCAAAACATCAACAAATTTAGGATCATTTATGAGGAATTATAAATCTCCAATTAATATAGAAAATAAATCAGGTGCTTATAGATTGGATTGTGCAGATTGCAATTGTTTTTATATAGATAGAACAGGAAGAAATCTTAATGTTAGAATCTCTGAACATAAACGCAGTTTCATCAATGGAAAAACCGATTCAAATTATTCATATCATCTTAGGGTAAATGGTCACTCTTTCAATTCAGAATTTAAAATCCTACATTCTGAGAATAGAGGTATAAAACTCAACCTTCTGGAAGTACTTGAAATTAACAGATTCAGGTATTCACCAAAAATTCTTAATGATCAGGTAGACATAAATAACTCACCCTTATTAAATTCATTTCCTAAACATTAGTGCAAGTACGGATATCTCTGAGTGAATTGCCTCTTTAGTATATATAAAAATTTGTTAGTAAGATATATTTGTAGTATTGATTCGCTCTCGACAAACATACTGTGTATCGAAACGCGTCGAGCATTTAATAATATATTTTAGTAGATATCATCGTTTACTTGTATTTGTGAAAATGGATCTCTATCACGAAAAAGCCTCATCAATTGAATTTAATCATGAATCAAGTTTGAACCAGCGCCAACTAGATTAATTGTACCTTTCATCTGGAAATCACGAGAAGTCACATTCTTATTTATTCAGTGAAAATGCGAATAGTTGATCAGAGAGATTCTTACACCGTTTAATCGGCTATAAAAAAATGAATTTTAGGATAAATGAAAAAATATGGCATCGTAGTTGATGTTATTGCGCTTTGAAATTTCCATTATCATTTTTTTCAATTTTTTTATTTTAATTCTTGCACACCCTGTATAACATAGGCAACTCGGAGTGATTGAAATATCAATTACGCTCTATTTTCTCGCGTCGCTGTCAATTTCGCTGAATTATCTTAAATACTCTTCTTTGAGTATTTCGAGGATAAAATGTATATGAATTTTGATATTTTAACACTCTGTATTTAAGGAAGAATTCGTTTTTTTCCGGAATTTTTCGTACAGTTATCAAAAACCTCCATAAAGCTTCAAAAAGAGCAATCACAAAATGTTGCCATTTGAAAATAAAAAGTAACCGTGATGAGGTTCGGGGGTTGGAGGAAAACTCACCAATGAATAATAAAAAGTTAGGTATTAAAAACCAAAAATCGACTTGTCGACTTGTTTAAACACTGACGTCATCTTCTAACAGATGTCAATGACACATGTATTTAATCATGGAGTGATAAAATAAAAAAAATGGACTGTTCAAATGTTTTTCATCAAACTAAAGCATATCTATCTAATTGCTTATGGTAGTCCATATCCTTATACTGCTGTCAAGAATTTTCAAGCTTTATACTTAACCCCAATTATTTCATATGATGTCCTTTAAGGGATACGAACATGCAGTTCATACAAATATTCGCAATGAACAGTTTATGTGAAATACCTGGCAAATTAAACAGAATGTTTAAAGCAGATAAGCCTTCATGGATAATAGAGAATGGGCTGTATATTTTAACAAAACAGGTAGCTGTACCGAATAAACGTTTTATCCTTTAGGCTGATATAAAGCTTTTGCAACGAATTCAGTCGGTAGTAAGCTAATTATTCATTTATGCGAATTACATCCACCAATTAGATTATTTTGGATGAATATAAAGTTATTTATTTTCAACAATAAAATGTGCAGGTATGATATTTGAGATCATACACTACTAAAATACGTCTTAATTTTTGATGAAGCTGCTGAAAATATGAAAAATGTTCATATTTCGAAAGAGTATTTGAAGAAAAAATGTTGAAATTAATTAGAACACATAAATTGCCATAGTTATCAACGAATTAATATAGTAAATTTATTAAACGAAATAAAGTCATATTTTCAAACACTACAACCTACTACCCGCATACATACCTCATACTTGGTTTTTCCTAGGTTTTTTTCACTCGTTTATTGAATCATATAAAAGATAGTATGGTTTCCTGTTACATTTCCTGAGCTCACACTTGTGTTTTTCTGACACCCACCAATATAGATATAAGCATTTATTGTAAATACTATTATTCAAATTTTGTAAATCCTCTCTTTTCAAATATATATATATATATATATATATATATATATATATATATATATATATATATATATATATATATATATATATATATATATATATATATATATATATATAACCTAGTCCCATTCATGAAAAGCATCGAAAATAAATCAGAAAATTCATCTAAAAATATTGATAACAAAGATATAGAAAATTTATTTCTCAATCAAATGAATTTATTTGAAAATATTGACCCAACTTTAAGACCTAAACTTCCTAAAATTCATTATTCAAAGAAAATTTTCGATTGTATAAACGAGCTTAATGAGAATATTCTTCCAAAGCAACTTGTGATTTAGGAAGATTGACTCAATATTCCAGAGCTAATCGATAAAAAAACTTATGGCACATATTGGAAAAATATTCCTCAAATATAAAACCCATAAAAATAATGAGATAAGTAATGGACAATTGATAGAATACATCGATACTTTAAAACAAAAACTTTCAGTATACTCCATTAGACTACGTGAATATATGATATGAATATAAAATAAATTCAGATAGAAAATTCCAAAACTATTCAAAAATAATGAAAAACATTTTACAAATTTATTTCAGGTTCAAATGAAAATATTTCTGGAAGTGGAGTTCCTAAAATTGATATTTCAACTGATTATTGGTCTTCGATTTGGGCAGTGCCAAGGCAACACAATACCAATGCAAGTTGGATTTTAAATGAAAGGTCTCGATTTTCTAAAATAGAATGCATGCAATTTGAAAAATTTTCAAACGAAGATATAACATCAGTTATTAAACACACAAAAAATTGGAAATCTCCAGGTGTTGATGGTATTCATAACTTTTGGTTCAAGAAATTCTCTTGCGTTCATGAAAAATTGGCTGAATATTTTTCATTTATAATAAAGAACCCTCAGCTACTTCTTTATTTTTCACACAAGGAATTACTTATTTGAAACCGAAAAGTGATAATACTATTGATCCGTCTCAATATAGACCAATTACTTGCCTTCCAACAATATATAAAATTTTAACTGCATGTATTACCCAAAAATTTATGCACATTTGGAGAATTATAATATTCTTTCCGAACATCAAAAGGATGTAGAAAAAACACCTTGGTACTAAAGAGCAACTTGTAATTGATTGTGTTGCTTTGAATCAAGCTCAAACTAAGAAGAGAAATATTCATACAGCCTTCATTGATTACCAAAAGGCTTTTGATAGTTCTCCCATTCATGGCTTCAAGAAATTTTGGAAATTTATATTGATAATTGATAAGACACTTCGTCTTTTTCTTGAATTTGTAATGAAAAATTGGAGAACCAATCTTCATTTAAATATTTCAAAACAATCGTTGAAATCCGAAGTAATTCCAATCAAAAGAGGCATTTTCGAAGTGATTCTTTAAGTGCTCTTTGGTTTTGTCTTTGCCTCAATCCATTATCTCATGAATTAAATGCTTCTAGTTTCGGCTTCAAAATAAAGAGTCTATTAACTGAATTCAAATTAAGTCACTTAATTTATTTAGATGATATTATATTATATGCCGGAACCAGATCTCATTTAAAAAGTCTACTTGAGATTACTTTCAACTATTCCAATGATATTCATATGAAATTTGGTCTTTCAAAATGTAAAAATCTTTCTATTGAAAAGGAAAGATCACCTCTGATCATATAAAGATTTCCAATATCGAAATCGAGCCAATGCATCAAGGAGATACATATAAATATCTTGGATTTTGTCAAGAGAAGACAATTAACCATAGCAGCACTAAAGAAAATAGTAGAAGTTCATATTACAAAAGACTTAGAATTATCATCAAGAGTTATTTAACTAGTAAAAACCTTTTCAGAGCTATCAACTCCTATGCTGTTCCTATTCTTACATCTTCTTTTGGAATTATTAAATGGTCTAAAACTGATCTAAATGAATTAGAATGTCAAACGAGGAAAATGCTCTGTAAATATCATAAGCACCACCCAAAGTCAGCTGTTCAGAGAGTTACACTACCTAGACATCTTGGAGGTCGTGGATTAATTGATTTGAATAATCTTCATAGTAAACAGATTTTTCATCTACGTTCCCATTTTCATGATAAACAGAGAACGTCTAAATTACATGATATTGTTGTTACTTCAGATTATAATCTTACACCTCTGAACTTGACAATGCAAAAGGTAGATTTTGATATATTTGATGATAATTCTAAAAGAGAAAGTTGGATGCAGAAGGAATTACACGGAAAGCACCCTAAAGAATTGAAAAATGATTATATTGATGAAATCGCATCGAATAAATGGTTAGTATCTGGAGAATTGTTTGCTGAAACAGAAGGCTTGGCAATTGCGATCCAGGATCAGGTTGTTTTCACGAGGAATTATAGAGAACACATGATCAAACTTAATATAGATGATTCTTGCCCTAGATGTTTCTGTTCTTCAGAAACAGTTTTTCATATATTATCATTTTGCTCAGTCCTTGCTTCAACAGATTATTTAGAAAGACATAATGCCGTCGCTAATATTATTCATTTTAATCTAGGAATTAAACATGACCTAATTCCCAAAAGAAAAAAATTTCACTAATATGAACCTGAGATTATTTGTGAAAATGACCAATATAAACTTTATTTTGATAAAACAATTCTTTGCAACAGAGCTGTAAAACACAATAGACCAGATATCATTCTTAATGATAAACAGAATCAAATAACATATATAATTGATATTGCTATACCCGACACACATAATATACAAAATAAATACAATGAAAAAATTTCTAAATATATGATGCTTGGCGACGAGATTAAAAAATGTGGAAAATGAAGAAAATATTTATTCTACCGATTATTATTTCCACAACAGGTGTTATTCCTAGAAATCTTCACAAAAGTATTGAGATTTTGGGTCTGAAGAAAATTTGTTTGAACAGTTACAAAAGATAACAGTCATCAAATCTTGTAATATTCTTCGTAGGTTTCTTTCCGAAAAAATAATGAGGTAGAGTCATAGGTTTTCTCTTTAGTTTATACTGCTCAGAATCTCATTGACAATTTTGTCCATATTTTATCTATTTGCTGGTGATTGTTGAGAGACCTAAATAGCAATCCTGATTTTCAATGAAATCTCATGTGATAGTATAATACACAGTTCAATTTATAATTATCATCATCATCATCAAAGCTATAGATGAATATGAAGATGGTATACTTTGTACAATTAGACTAGTAACTCTGCTGCAAATAGATAATTTCGGAAAATTGTAATCAACGTAAGGTAAATTCTTGTATGTTTTCAATTCTAATGTATTTGATATTACTACAGAGTGTTTTCAGCATATTTTGTATAGAATAAGTACATGTAAATTTTGGGCATACCTATCGGAAATATTGCGGCCATTCAATTTCAAAGAAGATACAAATCTGAGGCAGAAATGCATTATGGATAATAAAGCATGCATAGAAGTTATTTCATTAGTAAACGAAGGCAAACTTATCAAGCGACAAAAGGTAGAAAGGGTGTTAAATCGATAACGATTGAAATGTATAATGTTATTTAGTGGCTTGATAAAATGGTTGAAGTTAGTAGCATCACTAAGAGCAGTGATTGTTTATCACACAAAAGTAATTACCCAGTAACTTTTTAAGGACAAACCTTATTACACTCCCTGTATTCAACTCAAAAAAAGCTTTCCATTCCCATCATATGTATGTCCGATCTATCCAATGAAAAGTTCCACAGAAAACGTTTATTCCAAAATATATAGAGAAGAAATATGTTATTGAGATCGATGTACTAAAATGTTTGATCCGAGAACGAGGGACCTAAGAATTTGTCCCTAAGGTTATAAAGAATATGATATAGCTGGAATTACTATTAGGGACATTCATGATGATGCCGGAATATCATTCGGCTCATCCCCGGTAATATCTTCGGTTGTTTTGGAGATGAAACATGTGACAGCCAAATTTCTTGTGGAATTCCTGACTTTTCCATGGCAGATTGAACGTACATAGATAAAGTAACCAATGTTCTCTGCGAAAATTGATGAAAAATAGATCTAAACATATTTTCACATTGTGTTTCATACTTTTACTGCTCGTATACACCATTAAACAATTGTCAGTACTGAAAACGAGCCTCTATAATTTGTTGATATTAATCAAAATTTCATTTCTATGCGGGATTTAGCCACAACAAACTGAAAAATTGAATTAAACCGTGAGCATTTCGGGCATTAATTATCTACAATTATTTTAATTAAATCAACAAGATTATCTCGGCGAGTTGAATTCTGTTTTTGGCATGAAAGGACCACACTAGTCTACAGGTTTCCGTTGGCACGGAGAATTTAAATGCAAAAGGACTAGACATAACCATGGTCCAAGGGTGGGTGCACCAAAAACAGTCGTCACTCAAGAAAATGTGGATGTTGTCCATTAAATTATCTAAGAAGAGAATGAGGCATCATTGCAGATTTAAAAGACATCAATATAAAAAATTTTGCATGAAGAATTGCGTGTGAAAAAGCCAGTTTCTTGTTTGATATCGCATCTGCTGATCGAAGAACAGAAAGTGCCATTAACCAAACAGAAGATTGTTGACTGATTTGTATGTCAAACTAATAAGCCCATGCCTCATCACCAGTTACAATGCGTGTTATGAATGCTCTAGCATGTCTGCAGATACTTTTACGAGATTAAATTTTTGAAGAACTAGTGGAGCAGAATTCGTGATACACAATAAGTTCATTGCTTGAACATAGATGACGATTTTGAATTACCATTTCCTTCAATTTATCGATGTTAACTTCAGTTGAAGATGTTGATGGACGACCAGAGCTTGGCAACTCTTTCACCACATATCGGCCGCTACTGAATGCCCTGTACAACAAGTGTTTTTGATGAAGTCGATTTACCGTAAGCCTTCTGTAACATTTTCAGCGATTTGGCACACTAAATTCCATTTGCAATATAAAATTTGAGACAAAAACACAAAACACACTTGTGAGAACTGACAAAATCGAGCACTGTGAATAAACTGAATGACAGATCGAGTTCAAACTCCGTATCAGTATAGTAAACAGTTGTCCCAACTTTGCAACAAAAATTTTGACAATCGTTTCGAGCAGGTTTTTCAAATAATCAATTCCCGGTATTTTTTTGACCGAATGTACTTTCATTTTCAAATTCCATTCTGTTCAAGATAAATCGGCGTCTAAAGTCAAAATTTTGGTCTCCATCAACGTTCACTTCCTGAATTTAGCGACTTTGTGTCGATCGAAAATGTATTGTCGTAAGCAATTCTATGAAATCCCCTGTAGCAAGTAATTTTGGACATCTTAACCCTTCGAAATTATATAAGTTTCCACAAAATCGATTTTTTTGCCGAAAAATTAGCGTTGCCGGCAAGAATCGGATTCGATTCAATATAAGTCCTTCCACACTTTAACGACAATCTGAGAAAAATGACAATTGTGTTAAAATATGGTAGATTATAATAAAAATAGTGCGAGCCGCCTTGATGGCGTAGAGGATATGATGCTCGTCACCTGCGCAGAGTTATCTGGGTTCAATCCCCACAGAGTCAGTGCGATTTTTCGGATTCTGGGAATCGCTTGAGTGTCCATCTTTCGGGGGAGATGTAAAGCCGTCGGTCCTTTCCCTTCCTCGACACGAGAGGAGTGATGTGACAGAATTCCCCGGCGTGTTATTAGCCGAAAGGCAGAAATAGAGAACGTTCAAGGATGAAAAAAATGGTACGAAAGTTTTGTTTATGTTTTTTCAGAAAAAATAGGAAATGTTCGAAACTGGACTGAAAAATCAGACTTTCAGAAACGAAAACAGAACTTTAATGATGATCCTCAGTTTCAGCACTGTTACCAATCTTTTCGTCCCATCGATTTTAATCCTGTTATTCGAGGCAAGTCGCAACTGATTTTTCGATTTTAGCGATCCGCTTTATCATTTTAATTGCTGATAAGTGATCCTAGAACTGCCTGTCTTAACATTCATCGATCGATCCGTTCGGTTCATCTTCACCGAATTGCATCGGAATTGATGGCCGTCAGAGGCGTAGCAGAAATTTTCTCAGGTTGATATATGATATCATCATTTTATTTAAAGTTTCCTTTGCTCTGTCTATTCTTCATCATGGAGTCCTGAACTTCCAGACTGGTTTTCGTAATGAAAATACATAAAATCTCAAAATTGAAAGTGGTAAAATACCTGAGACTACAGGGGTGTTAAATGAATATGTGCAAAATATTTTACACCAAAATTCGACCTTCCAAACGATGTGCTACGCTAGGTAAGAACAATGTCGATCTAAACTGATGCGGAAGACTGTTCCGAACGAGAATTTGGCACAGCACAAGTGAAATTCTTGTAAAGTCAATTTGCAACTGATAACATTCGGATCTGTCATTATTTTATGAAAAATGAATAAAGAAATGGGCAGAGCCACAACCCGAACGCCATACAACGTGAGACTGCGTATAAATAGACAAGTCAGCGTATAAACTACTCAGTGTGATCTCGAACGCATTCGTAAGCTTGTAGTGCTAGGTATGTGGTACTCGCTTGCTTGTAGTGTTCAATTCACCATTGAGAGATATTCTCGTCAGAAAAACAGATATTTCACAGAAAACTTGGATTATTGTTAATACTTACACTTGAAATTTGCAATTTGCAATACCAAGTCTTCGTTTATTTCATGAACTAGTTTCACTTCATAAGGCTGAAATTTGTATTGCTTTACGATCCTGTAGACTGTTAAAGCTGATACACTAGACAAACGTCCAAATTATCTGATGTCAGTTGGGAATTTCACTTGTAGGTGCCCCAAAATGGCCACAACACTTGCTCTATTCTGTATATCATTTCTGGATGGTTAACATTGAAAATTCTTGCCATTTTTCTGGCCCAACAAATTGAAACAATTTCGACCCGATCATCAGTAAGATAAATGACTGTCAATGTTTGTCTAACAAACGACTGTGGTAAAAGGTATTACCAGATGGTTGTCATCAAAACAATTATGCACTCCCTACAAAGCGTTTTTGTTTATCAATTTCTTAAGTTATAATTCCTTGAGAATTAAAAACTTGCAGGTGCTGAGATCATTCACGAGTTTTATTCCTAATTGAATGGATTCTGTTTGAACATTGGCAATAGCGTTATTTTATTAGATCATGCCCTTGTTAGGTTAGGTTAGATTGTTATAATGTTCCTTTTCGTCAACCATCATGGTTGAACGTAGTTTTATTCGATGAAGTTTACTACAACTTTTTTTTTTTCATTTTCCTTCGAATAATCTCAACATTTCGCCAGTTTCAAGAGAAACGCCCATGGATTTTGTATCAGCGTCTTTTAAGATGCCTTCAAGCAAGTCAATAAATATTATTGCTTTCACGTAATTAATTATCGTAGATATTGTTTGTATTGTTCTTTTCAGTTTATGAAGTGAAATGAATTATAGCTCAATTAAAAAGTGAATATTTGATTTATTAGCCGACTGCTATCAATTGATTTCGAATTATTCATTTGTTTGTTCGTATTATTGACACAAAAATATGCAAATTAATTATTGAGAATGAGGTTATGCTTTTTAATGTTGTTCTTCATAAGTTCAAGCGTTTTAATATTCGTGTATCACAAATCGTTTATCATAGTCAGAATTGATTATTTGTTAATATATTAACGATTTCTAAAAGGCGTCCTGAATGAAGGTATGGATGTAAACTCGAATTTAATCAATCGAAAAATTGAATATAAAATAAGCTTTCACTTCTATACGCGATTTTGATCAATTGTAATCTATATTCAGGACGGTAGTTATTTTATAGTTATAAAATATTACTCCAAACAATAGGTATGAAGTCATACAAATATTGCTACGAGAAAGCGAAAATTATGATTATATAAAAGAGATCACAAAGTTTGTGTTCTACCCAACTCGAAACGAATCAGTGAAATAACTGAAAAATATTCGCAATAACGATTTTAGTGAATAAAATAAAATAAAATAACAGTATAAACGCTATCAAAAAAATTTGATTGAATTGATCATTAAAAAAATCTGCTTGAAACGATTGTCAAAATTTTGGTTGTTAAGTTGACACAACTGTTTTCTATACTGATGCGGAGTTGAACGCGATATGTTATTTGGTTTTGTCAGTTTCCATAAGTGTGTTTGCGATTTGGATAAAAATAACGAAAAAAGAATTTATCTTAAATTTTTTATTGCAAATTGAATTTTGTGTGTCGAATCGCTGAAAATGTTACAGAAGGCTTACGATGAATCGACTATAAAGAAGATGTGCATATCAGTGTTCAACAGCGGCCAAGATGGTGGAAGATTTGTCTCGCTTTGGTCGGCTATCAACATCTTCGATTGAAGTTATTATCGATAAAGTAAAAGAAATTTTAATTGGAAATCGTTATTTAAGTTTGAGAGAGATTGGTAAGGAACTTTCTGTGTCTTACGAATCAATTAGTAACACCTTTAATGATTGGTTGGGCATGAAACGCGTTGCCACTCGACTAGTTCCAGAAGTTTTGAATTTTCTTCAAAAATTGAATCGAGTAAAGGTCAGTGCCGATATGCTACAACGAGTCAATTCCGAACCCTCATTCGTGATGAGACATAGATTTATGAGTTTGCATTGTAAACCAGTCAACAAGCTTCGGAATGGCGCCTTCCAACTGAGCCGAAACCGGAAAAACCACCTCAAAGTCGATCAAGAGTCAAGCGAAAGTTGACTTTGATTATAGAGGTGTTGTCCACCTAGAAAGTCAAACGATAAAAAAGTATATTACTTGAGCGTTATGCCGCGTTTGAGAGAGCAAAACATCGAAGAAGGCCACCATCTCACAAGGCTATCATTGCGAATGAATTTCTGACCAAAAACTCAACACTTCAATTGACGAGGTTTTTACGTGATAGAAATCCATTTTCACAAATACAAGTAAACGATGATTTCTACTGAAATATATTATTAAATGCTCGACGCGTTTCGATACACAGTATCTTTATCAAGAGCGAATGAATACTACAAATATATCTTACTAACAAATTTTTATATATATTAAAGAGGCAATTCACTAAGAGCTATCCGTACTTAAACTAATGTTTAGGAAATAAATTTAATAAGGGTGAGTTATTTATGTCTACCTGATCATTAAGAATTTCTGGTGAATACCTAAATCTGTTAATTTCAAGTACTTCCAGAAGGTTGAGTTTTATACCTCTATTCTCAGAATGTCGGATTTTAAATTCTGAATTGAAAGAATGACCATTTTCCCTATGATGATTTGAATAATTTGAATCGGTTTTTCCATTGATGAAACGCGTTTATGTTCAGAGATTCCAACATCATAATTTCTTCCTGTTCAACCTATTTAAAAACAATTGCCATCAGCACAATCGAATCTATAAACGCCTGATTTATTTTCTTTATTAATTGGAGATTTAAAATTCTGATAAATGAACCATAATTTGTTGATGTTTTGAAAGCTATATTTAAATTTGAATTTTTGAGAAGGATTTCACATTATTGCTAATATTGCCTATATATGTTAAACTATTTTATTTCTTGCCTTGGTGTTCCTGATTGGATATATATGTTATAAAGCTTTTTATTTTTTCTTATGTAATATGCTGCTAAGTAAATTTGTATCATAACCATTATATATTGCGATCTGTTTTATCAAATTCAATTCTATGAAATAATTATCATTAGACATCGATGTGTTCAAGAGTCTATGTATATAGCTATTAAATGCTGCAACTTTATGTAGGTAAGGATGTGCCGATGTATAATGAATTGTGATATCTGTATGAGAAGGCTTATGATAAATTGAAAACTGGTGTTTATTATTTGATCGTGTTATTGTTAAGTCTAGGAAATTGATCGAATTGTTCTGTTCTATTTCAGAAGTGAATTTTATTGTTTATTTATTATAATATATATTAGTAGAAATCATCGTTTACTTGTATTTGTAAAAAATCAACAAATACCATCGAACAACCAACGTATTCTTGTGAATCTGGGAGGCTTTAACTTGGCAGAATTTCATTATCAATAACAAAAACAAGTAATATTTTTTGAGGAATTTCACTGAATAATTGTGATTGGTCACGCGTTTTACTAAACCGTAGCTTTTTCAGACGAATGAGTGTACAGAAATTATGAGAAATATGTAAACATACAATTGAAAATATAAATACAAATGTTCTCAAGTAATTGAAAGCTTATTGAGTTGCTTCTTCTTAAGTGGTTATGGATGACAGGTATATCTAATAAATTTAAGGAATACATTGCTTCCTGAAGAAATTCAATGGAGGTGAAGTGTTTAAATCGACTTGTTGTACCTGAGTGTTTGTGTTTGTTGATTTCTGAAGTTTCCCAAAGATCTACTTTCCAAAATTTATTATCTGTATGCAAAATTTCAAACTATGGGTCGAGAGAGTGATTATTTTCTAGGAAATGATTCGCGTAATTTGAATCTGATTTTTATTTGAAACTGCGTTTATGTTCCGATATTCTTATATGGAAATTTCTATGTGTTCTACCAATGAAGAAATTATCACAGTCATTGCATCAATCTATGAACATCGATTTATTACTTTTATCTGTTTTAGTTTCATTGTTTTTATATATTAGAATAATTATCATTAGAAAAGAATCATGTCAATACGATCTGTAAATCAGATATTCTTTCATTATTACAAATTTGTTTAGATCAAAATTATTTCCACTTCAACAAGGAATATTATACTAGTGAAGAGGGCTTGAGTATGGGCAATCCGTTAAGTCCTCTGTTAGCAGAAATATTCATGAATAATTTAGAGAAGTTAATTCATAATCATATACTTAGTAAATATTGTTTATACTGGTATCGCTATGTAGATGATATGATTATTCACTTCACAGGAATACATCTTCCTTTCACCCTTGTCTTCGCTTGGAAATCATGGAATGCAAGAGAGAACGAAGCGGCTAAGCAGAAAAATCTTTGGTACTTTTTATGTACACAGGATACTAACATACTAACACAACATGAACAGACAAGCTATTGCTAGTGCAATAGCGACAAGGAAACGAGTTTTTTCCTCAGGTTTTTTCACTCGTTTATTGAATCATATACAATATAGTATGGTTCCCCTGTTACACTTCCTGAGCTCACACTTGTGCTTTTTCTGACACACATCAAAATTATGGATATAAGCATTTATAGTAAATACAAGTATTCAAATTTTTGTAAATCCTCTCTTTTCAAAAGAATATATATATATATATATATATATATATATATATATATATATATATATATATATATATATATATATATATATATATATATATATATATATATATATATATATATATATATATATATATATATATATATATATATATATATAAATTCATTACATCCAAAAATTGAATTCACAACCAAAATAGAAAGCAATAATTCAATAAATCTCTCAGACGTAACAATAATTCGATAAATTTCCTAGACGTAACAATTTCGAATGAAAATGGTAAACATGTTTTCGCAATTTACCATAAGCCGTCACATACAGATATTATAATACATAACTCGTCGTGTCATCCGTATCAACATAAAATGTCATCATTCAACAGTTTTATTCATAGATTGATTAACATCAAGTTATCACCAGAAAATTCCAACAAAGAATTAAAATTAATTAAACAAATAGCTAAAAATAATAAACAATATTTTGAATAAAAAACAAAGTAGAATCGCATTGAATGAGGTTCACCCTGTCTGTTTATGCAAGTAGATTTAAGTTTATTTCAAAATTTCCGCCTGCCAAAACACACACAGATTTTCATTAGTGCCCACTAAAACCGGTGAAAAGGACATGTGTGGAAAGCGAGCTCAGTTTCCAACCGACTGATCGCATGAAGATTGGTGTTTTCAACATCGATGGAAAATCATTAAGAAACATTTCGTTCATAATATAAATCTACAACAATCCTTCAGTTCAACCTGTGTTGAGAGGGAGCCCTCGATACATTGAATTGTAGATCCACCAGGTAGGTGTCCTTAAAAATTTTTGTGTGTGTGATTTTTCGACAGAGCCATATCTTTTTTCATACAGTCCGCTTCTCCTGTTTTTTTGCATTTTTTCGTAGACACTGTCAATAAATTGAAACAAAATTCAACACCTTAACTTACGTTTGCATTACAAGTGAAAAACAGAAATCAATCTTGAGTAGAAATAATTTCAACATAGCTCTCCAAACTAATTATAACTTAAGCAAATATATAAAAAACAATATAACCAAATCAGATGAAAATAATAAATCATGTTTTAGATTAAATTGGTAAGAATGTGATAAACATTGGTAGAATACATAGAAATTTCAATATTAGAATGTCGGACATAAATAAACGCAGAAAATAATCACTCTTTCGACCTACAGTTTGAAATTTTGCATACAGATAATAAATTTTGGAGAGTAGATCTTTGGGAAACTTTAGAAATCAACAAACACAAACACTCATTAATGAACAAGTCGATTCAAGCCCTTCACCTCTATTGAATCTAGTCAGGGAGCAAGCTATTCCTTAATTTTATTGGATACACCTGTCATCAATAACCACTTGAGAAGAAGAAACTCAATAAGCTTTTAATTACTTAAGACCATTTGTTTTTATATTCTCAATTGTATCTATATATAGTTGTCATAATTTCTGTACATTCATTCGTCTGAAAAAACTACGGTGTAGTGAAACGCGTTACGAATCACAATTATTCAGTAAAATTCCTCAAAAAATATTACTTGCTTTTGTTAACGTATTCATCGTTTGAAAAAGTTTTGAAGATTGGATTAGTCGTTTGCATAAATGTTTTATTCCGAAAGGGACCAAAATTAATATTTTGTGTGTCATTAAACAATTCCTCGTACTTTTTTGGCAAAATGTGAACTAGTTGCAAATGTGGAGAAATTTCAAAGTTTTCACAATTTGTTGAATGACATGCAAACTTACATTTGTGCACTTTGGTAAATTTTTTCTACAACCGAATATTTTTGGTAAGCAACCAGTGGCTCAGTTACATAATTGTTCAATTTCTCCAGATATTTCATTTTTATTTCTTAACGAATAATTCTTCACAGTAATACATGTGAAATTGCAGATGGCATTACAATATTGAAAATTATTTTTCTTCGACACTTCATAAGTCAAAAACAGAAAGACTGAAATAGTCGCAATATCATTCTTAATCGAAGAGATTGTATAAAGTTACTACAGTTTTCATCTCAACTTCCTGAATGGTCTTGGATTACAATATTCATAAACCTCAATTGCAGAATAATCAATATTAATTATGCCTTAATTGAAATAAATCACACTCATACCAGTCTAGACAATTAAAAATATACTTATACATGTGATTCCGTTGAAGTTTCATAAAATATCAATTTCCGCAACTAATAATGATATTGATAAACACATATTTAATTTTCTACGTTCAAGAGATGGTGTTTTTATCGAAATCTATAAAAGCATAATTTTTCACCTGATGCTGTGGGAACCTCTTAGAAAATCAAGAAACCTGAAGTACTAGCCATGATAAAATATGAAGTATGTCACAGAGGCGTGATAGTATAATGAAGAGGCGCCTCATTAATTAGAGGCTCAACGTAAAACGAGGGATCTGATGCCGTAAATCTGAGCATTTAGCGCAACACCAACAATTTGTTTCGAAATATGTAAATAACTCAAGAGAATACGTTAATGATAATATTTATGGACTCCACAAGGCCCGGTTGATTCTGTGATCGTTGTCGCGGTATATTTTCCTTTTCGGGACGAAACTATAGTTTATCTGCCAACATTCCGTAATGACAGCATTATGATCATGGATTTGAATATGAAAATGACACCGATCGTGTGAAATCGTAAAGAAGATTTTGGTAATTGAAATTCAGAAGACAGTATAGTTACGCAACATCTTTGGTTCAATCAATAGGTGAAACTCAATGTTTAACTGTCCAAAAATCTCAAGGCGTTGTTTCAATGAACCATATTCTGACTGTTCTGCATAATCTGATTTTTTTTCGTTTTTCGTGAATACAAAAGCTTAAGAGATAAATATTAAATCATTAGGTTGTAGGAATACAAAAGATCGATAAATTTATGAAAATTCATTTCCCATCAATGCGAAATTAGGAACAATATTCAACGTCCGTAGAATCTTAAATTCTCCCCTGAAGGTGCTGGTTTTCCAATCAACCCTTCATAATCAGAGCCACACAGCAGTGGTACAGTTCGGTAGGATGTCATGAATAGGAACAAACCAATTTAACGAAAATGAAGTAAAATATATAGGGTGCGCCAGAGAAAACCGGACAATTTTTTTTCCGTTATAACTTTCCCAATTTTAAAGCTAGATCATTCGTTGTTGCTTCATTGGAAAGCCAAAGTACAGAGGTTTCTGAGATTTGGCATCCCTGAGACATTTGGGAAATAGTCAAGCTGGTTCCTGGAGTTCTGATAGGACTGACTGCTAATGCAGAAATTCTCTGAATGTTATCCTGAAATTGTCAACTGAGTTTGTAATACAAAAAATGTAGAGTTGATGCTTGAAACAGATTATGAAAAAGGCGAGCACCTGTGTTCTAACAGTTCTAGCTGCACCAATCTTCTTCCTAATGACCCTGTTGTCCGAAATACCTCCTCAAGATCATAGATTGTACTTCTTTTGTAATTATTGGCTGTAAATTGGCGTAATATTTGCCTAGCACTATAGCCACGCACAAATAAACATTCTTATCCTCATTGGCTAAAATCATTGTTAATAATTTCAAACGTCAAACGTTTTTTTCAGATGTGCAATTACTCATATTATTCCGTTACAGTTCCCGTTGTCTTCCGAAGGTGAATACTTTATAAATTTTTCTCCAATACTTCTGTTCATTATTTAATTTTCACAAGTTTGCTTGAAATATACGCTACGTAATTTCTCAATGTATTGAGAGCGAGTTGAAATAATGATTTCTTAAACTCCGAATTATCACACATTTTTTTTTACTTGGGAAATGACATTATCTGATATTTATTTTGAGGAGTTACGTTCATCGACTGATTTATAACATTTGCTTTCATAAATTGGCAAAATTTTGAAATTATTTTATATTGACTTTCACCTAACTTGAGAAATTATTCGAAGTGTACTTACATTCTATAATATCGATTTCAACATTTCTTAGATGAAATTAGAGAAAATGCTCATTTTGATAGTGAAATAATGTTCACAGACGAAGCAAACTTTTCGAGAACTGCTATCACAAATTTTCTCAATAATCATTATTGGGCTGAGGAAAACCCTCATTTGATTGAAGAATCTCATCATCAAGAACAATTCTCACTAAATGTCTGGGTCGGAATAATTTCAAATTATTTGATTGGGCCATTTTTTTTGCATTACAGACTAAAGGGTTCCGCTTATCGGCAATTTCTGGGGGAGGAGTTGTGCCACTTTTGGTAAGAAACATAATGTGCTTCATGCATGATGGAGCACCAGCACATTTCATTGGAGAAGCTAGGGAATTCTAGAATAATACATTCAACAACCAATGGATAGGTCGGGGTGGGCCAGAACCATGGCCTCGTAGGTCCCCAGACTTAAATAGTTTAGACTTTTTGTTATGGGGATATCTCAAAAGTTTAGTTTATACAACTCCAGTGAACACTGTAGAAGAATTCAGGAGTGGAATAATAACCTCTTGTGACAGGATGAGAAATACCCCAGGAATATTTAAAAGAGTGTGTGATAATATGCGAAGAAGGACAGACGCCTGTATTCTTGAAGGTGGAGGACATCTCCAGCAATTTATTTAGTTTTTAATTGTTCTTTTTTTAGTTTGATATTGAATAAGGATAAGTTGAGTCTCAGAAGACGAGCTATCAAAATAAAAGCAAGTTTTGGGCATACCTATCGAGTATTTTTATTATTTTTTTATTTAACAAATAACATACAATTCAAATTCAATAATTTTTCACTCGAAAGCGTTTGGAGATACAAAAAATCACAAGTGTCAAAAAAGTTTCCAAATTGAAAGAAGATGACAAAAGTTGATTGTACGCTGACCAGTGGCGTACTGCAAAAAAGTTTGAAAGGAGACGTGACCTCGAAAAAGAGAAGACGTTGTGAATTTCAGTTGAATTCTAGGACGTGTGATGGTGGAGGCTGTAAAAATAGCTTGGATTCCAAATTTGCGCTGATTATCTCACAAACTGCAGAAGTTTTGAAGAAAAACCAACTTCTCCGGAAATTCCAACACCCTGTAGCTCCGTAAAGAAGCTTTTGCGAACCTATGTTTATATGAGTTGTTTTTCTTCAAGCTGTGACATACTATTATGTAACACCCTGTATAAGTACATCTTCAGGTAAATTAGCAAAAGTGGTTAAATGAGAAATTTATTGATCTCACTAAATTCTTTCACAAACACTTGCATTTTCTAGGTTCGAAAACACACAAAATCTTAAATTAGTTTCATTTGATATGAAGAACATGTCTCCAAATATTTGGACAGACAAATTCCCCTTCATCAGAGAAATGTTTGCCACACATTACTGATGCCAGATTTGTGAAAAAACTCATGGTTTTTGCACCATCTCACAAGGCTATGATTTCCTTTACCCAAAATTCGTTTGAAAAATGCATTATCTCAAAAAGGGCCTACTTGGAAGGCGATACTATAAATTTGGATGAAAAATAAATATTTTTTCAATCGATCAATCAAAATTAATTGGTCCTTTACAATATTTGTGTACACAGTTCAAAATAAAATACATACAAGTAAAAAAACTTACAAGGAATTTACTTGACGTACATATCAAAATTCATTTCAAAATACGAATTGACATCGTAAAGAACATTTGTTTTAAAATTTTCATTATAAAAGCTTGAATCCTTTCAAACTCATGGTTCGCACACAAATCGGTAGTACTTTATATAGTTTGATAGATAGGAAATTTGGGCCATTCTGTGACTTGCGTAATCTGTAGAAAGGTGCATAAATACAATTCTTTCCTCTAGCACCATATGTGTGAAAATCACTGTTCAATTGAAAATTATTTAGATTTACATGAGCATCCCCAATAATCCCCATACCGTAATCCCCCAACTATTCTTATTGCTCGTCTCTGCAATCTGAAAATACGATCGATCTCGTTAGATGAACCCCATAAGGAGCCCATATCTAATATGAGTCCCACAAAGAGCATAGTAAGTAGACTTCAGAACATTGGGAGACATAGCAAATACAATTTCCTCAGAACAAAGATGTTTCTGCTCAATTTTTTAGCAAGATGATCCACATGCACGACCATACAAGACGTGAATCGAGGTGAACACCCAGGAATCTCACACTAGAGGGATTTACATGTCTCAGCGTGAACACCACCCTCTTTTTTTGCCTTTATTCATGCACAACCCGTTTCCTGAAAACCACCTCAAAGCAGTCGACAGCTCCTCCGCCTCCGACAAACTCCCGCTGGAAACAGTTATGGTGAAATCGTCAGCGTACAGAACACTATGGACATCAGTCAGATAGTCAGGAAAGACATTGATATAAACACCTCAAAAAAGTCTAGGGAACACTTACCAATATCTTTCAAATATGAATTTGATAATTCGAATTTATAGAAATCTTTCGGTTTTTGTTAGGATGTATTGTATATAATGTATTCTCAAGAAAACAAAATGATATTTGACTTCTCCAAAGCACCTATTATAAAAAAAATTTGAAATTTGAAAGTGACGAAATTTGGTAAAATACAAAAAAAAATCCTGAACTAATATTTTCGAAACGATATGGAAGCACTTATATTTTTCAGTACCCAGAAGGTCCACCTCTGTAATTAATGACACTTTGGCATCGTCGCGGCATGCTCAATATCAAATTGTCTAATACATTTTGGCCTAAGTCATTCCAAGCCCCCTGAACTGCTAATCGAAGCTCCTGTTCATGATGGAAGACGTTTTGACGCAGGAGATTTCTTTTTAGGGTGTTCCACACATGCTCGATGGGATTCAGATTTTGGGAGCAGGATGGCTACGGTAGAAGATCGATATCATTCTCTTCAAGAACATTCAAGACAACTTTTGTACGATGAGGAGGGGCATTATCTTGTTGGAAGAGTGGATTTTGACCCATTGTTTGGAGATACGGTACCAGTACAGGTAAAACTATCTCATTTGCGTAAGAATTTCCCGTGAGGTTGTTCTGTATAAAAACGAGGTCAGTTCTTCCACCAAGGCGTATACCTCCCCAAAACATCACTGACCGCCTCCTGTCTAACAACTTCTCAAGCATGCTGGAGACGGTTTTGCTTTCCAGGTTCCTCCATATTCGAATTCTTCCCGAATTGAGATAATAACTAAATCTAAATTCATCACTGAAGAGAACTGTAGCCCACCTCTCTCGATGGTGTTCTTGGCACCAAGCTAAAGGAGCAGCGCGATTTCCATGGGTCAGTTGTGGAACTCTTAAAGGACGTCTGGAGTGGAGTTGACCTTCGTGCAGTCGATTTCTCACAGTTTGGTCGGAAATTTTTACATTATAAACTCGTGATAGCTCTTGAGCTAATTGAGATGCTGTGGTAGTACGATCTCTTCTGGCTTGTGAAACCAAAAATCACAAAACTTGAATCTGGATACGATATATCGATATTCAGAAGTGTTCCCTAGACTTTCTTGAGGTGTTTATATTAAGAAAAGTAAAGGACCCATAATGGAACCTTGAGGAACTCCGATTGAGATAGTTTTCCTATTGGATCACGTATTATTCACAAACACTGACAGACATCAGTTGGATAAGAAGGATTCAATGAGCTACCTGGCGACCCCTCCAAAACCATACCAACCCATCTAAAAATAGAGAAATCGAGCATAAATCCCACTCAAAGCATCTAACCGTGTCAAACACAAAAGCATTCATAGCATCTTGAGTACAGCGCTTCCTACGGCAAATACGAAAACTATTTCATTGTAAATCGCTTTTCAAATACCTTTATTGATCAATAGTTGAAGCCAACATATCGTCTAGTTCTAATAAATTGTATAAAATGTCAAAATATTCAAACGCATATTTCAGATATCAATAAAAGCAATTTGTTTTCTAACGCGCAAAATGTGTTAAAACTTCGCTAACTTGATTTTCAGCTCTGTCCGAACTTCCTATCCTTTAGTTATGAGAAAAGTTATTCTTTGTAAAATTATCTATTCAATTTGATATTTGATCTGCTTAATGATAAATTGAAAAAGGCTGTACCATAGAAAACTCTCAACATGAATGGAACCTATGAAACTAATTCATAAATTTATATTCAAAATAAAAACTATGAACTCGTAGTTATTGTTATCTCTAACGAACTTATTTCAAAATCCTTTATTTAGTAAAATGTTTTGGAGGTTCGCGATCAACGCTTAATGAAACCATTTATGTCGACAAAGGAAAACGTCGCAACAAATAACCCTTTACGAGCGACTGTTTTACAATACGTATGCTACAGACAGATACTAGGCTTAACAAAGATTGAGTTATCAGTGTGAAACTGGCAAAATTCGTGGTTACAGAGCTGGATAATTGTTATGGTTATGCTTCATTTCGGCGTGAACTTCGCGATACACTCGTTAGATGGGGGAGTTCATGGCGTTATCAGAAGCGCTGATCCATTAAATGCTCTTTTCAAAGCTTTCTGTACTGAGGCGATGAACATGCTATTCAGGGAAAATGGCATTGCAATGAAAATCGACTCTTTGAGAGCGGTCTACGAAAATATACAATGTGTCTTAGTTCACAGAATGAATACATCTATTCACATTGAGTTTAGGCAAGAAGGATAGAAATGTAGTAAGTATGGAGGAGAATTTTCGCTTTTATTTATCCTCGTCTATTTGTGTAACAGGAATACAAACGGGTTAAACCCAAAAACAGTATCCACTAGGTTCAATATAATGTTAGAAAATAAACTAGGTATTTGAGGACTAAGATTAAAGAGAAGAAAAAAATTACAAAAGAATAAACAACTGTGAAATGTCAGTGCGTCTACTCTAAGAATGAAGCCTTCAGAATTCTTTCAGATAGAATTACATTAGTTGAAATATCAAGAAAATGATTAAGTTCATTGCCGATGCGTAACATTCTCGCTAAAGACACATTCTTAGAAAAGTTAGTTCTTTTGGAAGGAATATGAAATAACTCATCATTCCTTGAGCGGAAATTAGCGGCATTCTAGTGTATATTCTCTAGAATTGCTGGTGCACAAACATTCATCTTCTGGAGGATTGGGATATCATTCATTCTCGTTCTCTCCTCTTGTGAAACCAATTGGTATTTTTTCTTGCCTCTATATAAAAATCAACCCCTTCGGCCACCATAAAATTACTCTCATACCCAAGGTATAAGCTTATTCTGAATTCTTTCTGTTCGTGAGGTGTATACTTTGTACTGTGGGTTCCATATGACCGGGGCAAAATTGAGTTTACTAAAAACGTAAGCATAGTACTGAGAACAGAGTCTGCATTCTTATAAATACGACCGAAGGATGTAACCCAACATTCTACTGGTGATCGAAAATTAATCGAGTCGAGGATGATTCCAAGGTCTCGAATTTGCAGAAAACTTTAGCTAAAGGATTGTTATCTATTTGATAGGAGAAAGTGTGAGCATTCAAATTCCGAGTGACACTTTCAGAAGTTTGGGAATATGCTGTTATTTTTACAGTAATCTGAGGAGAGCGAAAGTTCCTCCTGAATGATTAGACAATAAGACATGCTTCTGATGCTATAGTAGATTTTTAGATCATCGGCATAGAGTGTAGCGTACTTAGTAGCCGCTACTACTTTAACTGAATAACCTCTGGATTAACACGGTGCGAGTTTAACACAGTGCAAGTCACTTTGATTCTATGACCATTCTTTCCGTGAATAGTCCCCTCTACCATCGGCGACTATCGAAGAATGACAACTGAGAGAACACCGGAGTTCATTCATTTCCCTTGAAGACTTCGTTGAAGCCACTCGAAATTAATTAATCATAATAATTTGAGAATTGTTTAATAACCCTTTAAAATAAAAGGGGTAAGTAATAATCCATTGTCATTCGCTTTATTTCTTTATTTCCTTCTAATATTTAGCAAACATTGAATTAATACCTAGATCCCTCGCACAACTGAGTAAGTATTTCCAATTACTATCTCTAAATTAATATTCGCAACATGTGCATAGATTTCTGAATATCCATCCTCGATGATCTCATATTCTCTTTAGGTCACATTTACTTACATTAGGATCTATGGTTTCTACGTTCTTAATTCTTAATTTTCACATATTTTACTACTTTGTTCACTTCCTTTCAGCATTACCCACCATCGCTTTTTAATATTTTTCACTCCTTCATATTTATCTTATATTTCTTCTGCTTATTAACATCATTCATTACTTGCTGACCTCTCTTCGGCTTTATTCGAATGGCCTACAAAACAAATGATATTTTTTATCATGATATCTAGATTTTCTTTTTACAATTGATTTGCAAATCTGGTGTGTTCAATCACCATTTTATTTTCTTATTACATCTTCCATCTTCCTTATTCAAAATGTTCAAGGATTGTATTTTCAGGCAAGTATTGTACCACAAAAGATGTCCCCATTGAAACAAAAATTGACCTGTTTTTGTTGAAGCACCTGTATATATATATATATATATATATATATATATATATATATATATATATATATATATATATATATATAGGTGCTTCAACGAAAATTAAACAGAGGCTATATCTACCAAGATATTCATTTATGGTCAAAACGTAAAAACAGGTCAATTTTTGTTTCAAAGGGACATCTTTTGTGGTACAATACTTGCCTGAAAATACAATTGAACATTTTGAATAAAATGGGTCAGTGATGACTCAAAAGAAAGGTGGTATCTTTGTCTACATTGCCTTGAACGAATTTCCATTTTTAATTGAAAACTGTAAAAGATACAGGGTGAGCAACTGAAAGATAGGGAAGACTATTTCCCTGAGACTATTCAAGTTTCAGTGAGGTGAAATGGAACAGATCCATGCTGATCAATGGCAGTCATCATCGAGTACTATCCTCATCTCGAATTTCAACCCCTGGAACAGGGTAGATGGGTCGAGTAATAACTCGAAAGGAAGGTATTATCTTTGTCTGCATTCCCGTGAAAGAAATTCCATTTTTGATTTGAAACTGTAGAAGATACAGAGTGAGCCACTGAAAAATAGAGAAGACTATCGTCCCAAGACTATTGGAGTATTAGTGCGAAAAACTGGAATAGATTCATTTAGATCAAAGATGACAGCCTTTGATCTGGAATGAATCTGTTCCATTTTTTTGCACTAATACTTGAATAGCTCAGGCCGATAGATAGTCCCCTCTATTTTTCAGTGGCTCACTCTGTATCTTCCACAGTTTTCAATCAAAAATGAAAATTCGTTCACTGGAATGCAGACAAAGATAATATCTTTCTTTAGAGGTATCACTCGACCCATCTACTCACTTCCAAATTTTCAAGGGTGGTCACCCCTGCTCTAGGGGTTGAAATTCGAGATGAGGATGGTACTTGATGATGACTCCCATTGATAAGCATGAATCTGTTCCATTTTACTTCACTGAAACTTGGATAGTCTCAGGGAAATGGTCTTCCCTATCTTTCAGTTGCTCATCCTGTATTTTTTTAGAGTTTTCAATTAAAAATGGAAATTTGTTCAAGGCGATGTAGATAAAGATACCACCGTTCTTTTGAGTCATCATTCGACCCATCTTCCCTATTCAAAATGTTTAAGGATTGTAACCCCCGCTTAAGGGGTTGATATTTCAGGCAAGTTTTGTACCCCAAAAGATGTCCCCCTTGAAACAAAAATAGACCTGTTTCTGCGTTTTGATCAGAAATGAATATCTTGGTAGATATAGCCTGTGTTTAGTTTTCGTTGCACACTTTGTATATTAATCTGGGCTATTTTTCATTTTTAATTTGTTAAAATCATTCAAAATTCAAATAAAGCAGGGGTGAGGTCACTAGTTTTTATCACGAGCACGTGGTGATATATGAAAACTTTTACAGTTTTCCGGAGAGGAAAAAACATTCTTTTTTTTTTGGATAGGATATAACAAGAGCCTTATTTTTCCGGAGAGGACAAAACATCTCAATTTTTGCAGAGGACAAAAACGACTTCTTTATTTTATTTTTAGAAGAGAACAACGACATTCGGTTCAACCGCTTTACTTTTGGACTTAATTTTCTTGGATAGCCACCAACCTCCGTTATTTTTGGAAGAGATCAATATTTTCCTTGTATAGCCATCAACCTGCTGAGCTACGGTCCATTTTATGTGCTAGCATATCACTTTAAAGACAATAAGTCCATTTCTGAAATTTGGCGAAGCCTAGATATTCAATAAATAGATGATTTTGAATAAATTGTGTTCATTTTATTGGGGAGGAACTGTCAACATTGGATGCTTGAAGGGAACTAAACTCCAAAACCCATCTAAACGACTGAGCAGGGTGAATCACAAAGTGTGAACCTATTATAATTAAAATCATTATTATTAGTTAATATTCTATTAGTAATTGGGTAGGTTACGAGAGTAAAACATTACATTTCTTGGAAATATGTCTTAATATTATTTACATAAATGAGAAAACGAAGGGGGCCAAGGTTAGATCCTTGGGGAACCCCAGATGTGCAGCAATATTTTTCAGATTTATGTCCTATACCAACCGCAACATACTGATGCTCATCTCTCACATAAGAATCGACCCAGCGCAAGAGATACCCGGTCACACCAACTTGTTCGACCCGACAGCCAAGAATATTATGACAAATCCTGTCCAAAGGCTCAGTGTAAACGGCATCCACCTGTAAGCCCTCATCCTCATCATCAGCATTTGGTACATACTCGATAGATGTCAACAAGTTACTTTCAATTGATCTATTTCTGGAGAAACCGTGTTGTTCGGGCATAATTTGGAATTTGATAACAGGAAAAATGTATTTATAGCTTCGAATAATTTAGCGAAAATATAGGGTTGTTCGAAAAGTAATTTCGTTTTTTTGTGGAAATGAAAGACACTTTTCGTATAATAAACAATTAACTTGTTAAATTATATATTGGCCGTCCTGGTCCAACACCTTCTACCATCTTTCTGGTAGTAGCATAATTCCACGCAATTTTTGGTCCTTGCTGGTAAAAAACTGATCGAGGTGGTTTTTGATTTCCTCATTTGAGGTGCAGATTTTACCGTCTAAAAAATTTTGGAGTGACCGGAACGAATAATAATCCGATGGTGCCAGGTCTGGAGAATATGATGGGTGTGGCACTGTATCCCATTCAAGCTGTAAAAGCTTTTGACGAGTGACCAAACTTGTTTGAAGTCTCGCGTTGTCCTGGTGAAACACTACACCTTTCCTGTTGATTAGGTCTGACCATTACTGTTGTAATAGCTCAAAAAAAAACGATTCCTTTGAAATCCCACTAAACAGACAGCATCACCTTTTTTTGGTGACTATCAATGATTTGAGCCGGTTCATCTTTTTTGCTCCATTTTTGACGTTGTTGTAAACAACCCATTTTTCGTCCCCAGTGATGATGCGCTTCAAAAATGGATCATTATCGTGACGTTTGAGAAGCGAATCACAGACGTCAATGCGGCGACAGATTTCTCTCCGTGAGAACATGAGGAACCAATACATCGAGATTCGAGGATAATCCCAGCCCTTCCAAGTGGTCATAAATTGTTGAATTTGATGAATTTAATCTGAATCGGATCTCACGTGTTGTTATTTGCCGGTTCGCGTCAAATAATGCTTTTATCGCGTCTTAATCAGCTTTAACCGGCCTTCCCGAACGTGGTGCATCTTCGACATTAAAATTGCCGGATCGAAATTTAGCGAACCAGTTCTGGCACTACCGTACTGTCGACACACTTTCTTCATATACATCAGTCAATTTCTTTCTGGCTTGAACAGCATATTTACCCTTTTCGTGATAAAACAGTAAGATATGTCGAAAGTGCTGCTTATCGCTCTCCATATTTAAAAGGGCACCAACCAAAACGACTGTGTAGAATTAATTTAAAATTTTCACACACAAGCCTTGTAATTTGGGTGCAGAAAAATAAAATTAAACCTCGGATGGGAAAAAACGGAATTACTTTCCGAACAACCCAATACATAACTTGCTTATTGGCCTATAATTTTCCATATTGATTTTATCTACGCCTTTGAAATAAGCTGATACACTCGCAAAGTTCCATCGATTCGAAAAAACTCCAGCTTCAAGAGACGCGTTAAATAAAAGAGGAAGTGGCAGGGATAATTCAGGATAAGACTTAACGAAATAAGATGGTACTTCATCACGTCCAGCACCTTTTTTTGATTAAGAGCTCTTATTGATTTCTCAATTTCTTCTTGAGTAAGCGAAATGAATGATAAGTAGGCACGAGGTTCGGAAAAAGGATTCCCGCGATTAGTTGGTAAAACTGTTGGCGGTACAAATACGGAGCTGAAATACTTGGCGAACAAGTTACAGATTTCTGTGGCTCCGTAAGCAGTTTCGTTACTGTAGACCATTGACGACGGCAAGCTCTTATTAAGCTGCTTAAAGGAGGTAATACTGAATATTTGTTTAGGATTGGTAATGACAACTTTTTCTATATTATCGATGAAGTTATTGTAATCCTCTTCAATTCGCGGTTTGCTTACACTTCGCAAATGCTTTAATCTCAGGAAATCATCGTAATTCTTATATATTTTCCATTTTTTATAATTTTTTTTTGATTGATCATAGTCGACGTGAGTGACTAATTCGCTATACATACATGAAGTCAACACAACGAAATTCATATGGAATCACTCGATATTTTGAATATTACCTAAGGGATTTTGGAAATTTCGAAGGATTGTTAGAATTGATCCATTCTGAGATATTTCAGTTGAAAAAAAATAAATTAAGGTTTATTTCAAGGAAGAAACAAAGAGGTGAAAAAATAAGAGACTTTCCGAGTGTAGTAAAAAAATTGAAAATTGTTTTCTCACGGAGCAGGTGTTTTTTCTCGATCCAGTAGCTTGTATTACCACCTCTTGCCCTGATACTGATTCGTCTGGGCATGCTTTGGATTAGGTTTTCGAACTCCTCTGCGGTGATATTCTGCAACTCTTCTGTGGCGGCTTGAATGAGCTGTTGTAGAATTCTTGGATTATCCTGGCGCGATCTAATTCTCTTTTTGAGATTATCGCATAAATGTTCAATAGGATTTGGGTCTGGAGAGCAAGCTGCCCAGTCCAAACTAGTGATTCATTATGTTTCAAGATAATGTCGCGCGAGGTTGATGGTATGCAGTAGGAGCATTATCTTGAATAAAAGTGAAATTCTCACCGTGAGCACCTTGCCATAGTGGGCCCTGCACTAGGTCGACGTAATTTATAGCCGTTACACTCGCAGGAAACGAAATCATATCTGTTTTGCCACTCATCATAATGCCACTCCAAAAAATCACACAGCCCCTTTGGTATTTCGGAATTTGTCTCGCTGCTCGGAGTCAAGCTTGTCTTCATGAGCCCTTAAAATTCAATTCTGGTCTCATCCAAAAGAAGAACATTTCGCCAATTCTAAATATTCCAATTTTGGTGCTTGATACACCAATTAAGTCTGTTAATTTTTTGTTCTCTGGTTAGCTCTGAAATTATTAAGGGCCTTCTGCTGTATAAACCCTGAAGCCTGTTGCTTCCAGAAATTGCCTTTGGAGTATGGGTCTCTTCTTGCAATTTGGCACAAAAACCGGTCTTGTTTTTCAGAAGTGATCTTCCTACGACTTCTTTTAGGCCAATTTTGCAGAGATTGTAGCTCCACGTATTAGGCGTAGGTTTTTGAAATCACTCCCTGTGAATTATTCGACCCCTCTGCACATCGGATAATCCAACCTAAGGCATTTTCAATTATGATTATAGGCTTTTTTTAGTTTCGAAATTCACAGTTTCAAATCTAAATGATGACTGAGTACAATATCCCGAACATGTGGTGATAATTCAACATTTCTTATGATACTCTCCAGTTTTTTCATAACAAAAATTTCATTTTCCACACTTGTGACTACTTAGTCAAAGACGGTTGAGTGTAAGCTACAAAGTATCATTAACGAATAATGTACATCATCATACTCATCATCATACCCTGATATCATAATTTTTTAAAAATAACTATATTTCTTTGAATGCTCTTACATGAGAATCTACTAGAAAGATCGAACTACATATTGCAAAACCAAGTAAATGTTGCGACATTTAATAACCTAAACGTACTAAGAACTAGGAATGTTAGGGAGCTCCGTAACCGAAACTATCGGATATCCGATATAAAAAATCATCCGTACCGTAACTGTATCCGGTATAATAGTCATTCCTAAATCAGTATCCAATCCGTATCCGAAGTGTCATATCCATAAAATCCCTGCTCAGAACACTTTGTCGTACGAGTGAAATTAGATTTGATTATGGTCATTTGAAAAATTCAACTTGGACAAAAATGAAATTAACACGTGAACATTTTCGTGCGATGATTTTCGATGTGGATTAACTAGACAACAGTGCTGCGATCAACTTTCTACGACTCTTGGTGCTGAAGCTTCACGCTTGGTCTCTGTCAAACGCTGGTAAAACGAATTCTATCGGAACTGTGCTACACGATGATCGCCGAGAGACTAATCTTGCATACGAGCTCGAGGAGCTCACTTTGAACAGCTTCTGTAATTGTTTTTAAGAGTTATTGGTGTAACCCTCGAGTCTTTGTTTTTCCTCGAATTAAACTTTTGACTTTCAAACAATACACTACGATGGTTCTTCTGATCGAAAACTACGTGTCGTACAACGAAATGTATGGACTTTCTTTTATTATTCCTTTCAACATTTTTTGACTCAGAAACTTGGCGTTTTATGTCAAGAAATTTTTTCTCGAAAAATAATTGGAAAATTCGTAAATAATTTATAATTTAAAAAAATCAGTAGCGTCCCTTTCTTTTCTTCGAGAATCACCTGCATGTGCCTATACGCGCGCCCTTGGTGTGTCCAAAATATTGTTACGTATCGAAAATTATGCGTCTTTGGAAATTTTCGATACCCCCAAAATGTCACCTCAATATCTCAAGCGGTTTACGAAAAATTCAAATCTAACTGCATCTTTCAATTAAACTTTAACAACCTGTAAATCTGTAAGAAAGTATTTGCAGACCTATGTTTAGATGAACTTTTGTCATGAATCGACTTCACCAATCACCTCCTTAAGCATTCCGTGTCTTTTTAAACACCCTGCATACTGTTAAAAGAACTTACATAATATTTTTCTCTATAATTATTATATTATATGTATGTATGTATAGATGTACAGAAAGTAGCGTCTGGACCCTACATCACAAAGGAGGAAATTATTAAAGCAACAAAACAACTAAAAAACAAAAAAGCTGTTGGAGAAGATAATATCCCAATTGAAATTATAAGGATAATTTCAGACGAACACATCGATGTTATGGAGAACTTATTTAATAAAATATACGAAACTGGAATAATACCAAAAGACTGGCTGACATCGGTGTTTATACCACTACCAAAGAAGAAGAACTCCAGGAAATGTGAAGAATATAGGATCATTAGTCTAATGAATCATATACTGAAATTGTTCCTCCGAATAATACACAATAGAATTTATAACAAATTGGACGAACACAATTTGGCTTCAAGAATGGCTTTGGAACAAGAGAGGCACTTTTTTCAATACGTGTGCTTGTTGAAAGATGTAGGGATGTAGACTCTGATGTATATCTGTGTTTCATAGACTTTCAAAAGGCTTTCGACCTGGTGAAACACGATAAACTAATAGAAATTCTCAAGTCTTGTAACATAGACGACAAAGACTTGAGAATCATATCAAACCTTTACCAAGACCAAAAGGCTAAAATTAGAATCAATGGAGAGACATCTGAAGACATTAACATCGAGAAAGGAGTAAGGCAAGGATGTGTTCTTTCCCCGTTGTTGTTTAACGTTTTTTCGGAAGAGTTATTTAGGAAGGCACTACAGGATACCTCGGATGGCATAATAATAAATGGACAATGCATTAACAACTTGCGATACGCAGATGACACGGTTATTCTAGCAGATAGCGCTGAAGCACTACAACGCCTAATGAACCGAGTGATGATAACATGTAAAGAATTTGGAATGAAACTAAATACAAAGAAAACAAAAACGATGGCTATCAGCAAACACCAAAACAGAAAGGTCGGAATTAGGGTCAACGGAACAGAATTAGAACAAGTAACAAAAATAACATAACAAGGAAGTAGCCTTGATGAAATTTGGGATCACTCACTAGAGATAAAAACACGCCTGGAAAAAGCACGAGCTATATTTTATAAAATGCAAAAAATACTATGCAACTGCCAACTGAATATCTCATTAAGAGTTCGAATACTGAAATGCTACGTTTTCTCCACCGTGCTATATGGCGTTGAAGCATGGACAATGACGGAAACAACACAAAGAAGAATAGAATCGTTCGAACTTTGGTGCTACCGTAGAATGCTCAGAATATCTTACATGAGTCATACGACAAACGTAGAAGTTATGCAGAAGATGAGAAAGGATCGAGAACTTGTGCAGATAATAAAAGAAAGAAAGAAGCAATATTTCGGTCACATTATGAGAAACCAAAAGTACGAACTGCTTCAACTTATCATCGAAGGAAAAATCAATGGCAAAAGGGGACCGGGAAGAAGACGCAACTCCTGGCTTAAGAACTTACGTCAATGGACTAATATGAGCTCTATAGAATTGTTCAGAGCTGCAACAAATAAAATAAGATGGGCAAATGTAATCGCCAACGTCCTTAAGGATAAGGCACCGTAAGAAGAAGATAATTATTAGATATTGTAACATCCAATGTGATATGCTTTTCGGCCTTATGTTACATCCACAACAATTTTTTTGTCGGCCAGTGTACTCAGCCCCTTTAAACTTCCTGTACGCCACTTCGAAAATAATTTGAATACATCAAAATACATTTCTACAAAGTATTTGTTCGTCCGTCACGGTGTATGTTCTTTTCCGCTCCGTTCGCTTCGACAAGAACAAAGTAGAAGCATACTGTGATTGTGTAGGAACGGCTGTAGATGAATGCACCGCAACTTCACGAATAAATCAAGGGGGAAGGATCCTATTTTAAAACAGCACATTACTGGGCTTTTCAACACTGGATTCAAATGAGGCATTTTATCACCCGTTTAGAGAGACGTAATGAATCTGTCTCCGAATGACAAACCAAACAAAAGGACGAATTAACGTTTCGCGTGGTCTCCATCCCCAAGGCGCGCTATATGCAGCCCTCCTGCCACGCGGAAAATACAAATGAGAAAAATATGAATGTCTGACCTGAATCTGGAGTGACTTACCCTGCTTATCTTCTTGAGAAAATAAAGATGTATTCCAATAGCTCTTACCTGCAAAAAAGAGTTATTAATTAATGTGAATGATTGCTTGAGGAACAGGAAGAATAACTAAATTTTTCAAAAAACCTAGGTTGCCTTTTAAATTTTGCACCTGACAAGAAGAAACAAGTAACTTAGCGGAAACAATTTATCGTTTTTCAAAGAATTCTCCATGAAGATCTTTACACTTTTGAATGCGTTAAACCAATTTTCGAAACACTTTTGTCACTCCGAATGAGATACCTCAAAAACATGGTTTTGGAAATATTCAACTGCTTCTGTTGCCGTCGAAAATCGTTACCCACGCAGTTTTTTCTTTCAAATCGGGACTATGTGGTAGATGGTCCATTAATTCAATGTTTTGGGTGTTCAAATACACCATCGTATGCGTCGATGGGTGTGAACTTGCATTGTCATAATATAATTAGAAAAGAATCATGTCAATACGATCATTAAATCACATATTCTTTCATTATTACAAATTTGTTTAGATCAAAATTATTTCCATTCAAATAATAAATATTATACTAGTGAAGACGGCTTGATTATGGGCAATACGTTAAGTCCTTTGTTAGCAGAAATATTCATGAATAATTTAGAGAAATTAATTCATAATCATCCACTTAGTAAATATTGTTTATACTGGTATCGCTATGTAGACGATATCATTATTTGCTTCACAGGAACAAATAGACAGTTAAAATTTTCGAAAATTATATAAATTCATTACATCCAAAAATTGGATTCACAACCGAAATAGAAAGCAATAATTCAATAAATTTCTTAGATGTAACAATTTCCAATGAAAATGGAAAACATGTTTTCGCAATTAACCATAAGCCTTCACATACAGATATTACACAGCTCTACAAAAAAAATTTTTTTTATTGTTGCCCTGGATATCATCGCAAATTTTTATGTTCTCAAGTGCCCAGATTACGAATATATTCATGAAAGTTCTCAATGTGCTCGTATTTTCATGATTTTTGCATTTCTTATATTTTGAACAATTATAAGCTTGTTAGAAATAAAATTTAATTTTCCAGTCATGATTAGGCTTCTGCGCAACTTTTTCGCGCATAAAAACATCACCTGATCCCCACTCTTAGACCCCTTGCTCCACAGAACAGCTGAGATCTCAGTTATTTGACAATATTGAAGTACATATACACGTAAATCTGGATAAAGTGTCATGGATTAATATTTTGTTTCAATTACTGAATGTCCATTCTTATATATTTGTCTTCTAGTCTAAAATATGAGTTCGTCACGAAGAAAGTGTAAATATTGTAGTGATTTATTTTGTTATATTTGCGGTGTTTATATACCAAAAAACAAAAAGAAATATCACAGACTTTGTCAAGGAGACTTATGTTGAATATTTTGGTTTCAAAATGGACAAATTAGGTAAACCATGGGTTCCTAATAAAGTTTGTAAGTCCTGTGTTGAGTCTTTACGGTTGTGGAAAAAGGTGAACGTTCTGGATTAGACTTTGGTATTCCTATGATCTGGATGGAGCCTACGAATCATTTAGATGATTGTTACTTTTGCGTAGTAGATGTTAAAGGTTTTAATCGAAATCAAACGTGGAGATACCCAGACTTACAGTCTACGAAATGTCCGGTTCTACACAGTGAAAATCTCCCTCGGCGCATATACATTTCAAAAGTAATTCGCATGCCCTCAGAAACAATGATGTTACCAAATTCACAGAAATCGGGACCATCTACTAGTGGAAGTGAATGGGAAGGTGAAACATCTACGCCAAAGTTATTTTCTCAAAATGAACTCAGTGATTTAATACGTGATCTCAATTTATCAAAACAAGGATCAGAACTGTTAGCCTTAAGATTGAAAGAAAAAAATTTATTGGCACCAACAGTAACAATTACAACATACAGAACGCGAGAAAAAGAGTTATTACAATTTTTTAGTGAAAATGAAGGATTAGTGTATTGTAATGATATCGCGAAGATGCTTATAGACATGGGTTTAAAAGAGTACAAATCTACTGAATGGCGCCTTTTTATTGATAGCTGCAAAAGAAGTTTAAAATGCGTCTTATTGCACAATGGAAATAAATTTGCATCAATTCCAATTGCCCATTCAACGAAACTCAAAGAAGAATATGAAAATGTAAAATTAGTTTTAGAGAAAATTAAATACTCTGAGCATCAATGGCCGATTTGTGTGGATTTAAAAATGGTTAATTTTTTACTTGGCCAACAAAGTGGATATACAAAATACCCTTGCTTTATTTGTATGTGGAATAGTAGAGCAAAGCAACTTCATTGGGAACAAGATGTTTGGCCTGTAAGAAATTCTTTAACTGTCGGTAAAGCCAACGTAATAAGGGAGCCGCTGGTGAGCAGAGACAAAATCATACTTCCACCATTACATATTAAGTTAGGTATGATTAAGCAATTTGTAAAAGCGTTGAACAAAGACGGAAATTGTTTTAATTACATTTGCAGAAAATTTCCGAAGCTTAGTATGGAAAAATTGAAAGGTGGAATATTTGATGGTCCACAAATACGGCAATTGATGAAAGACTCAGATTTTATCAAAGTTATGACTGTTCCGGAAAGTAAAGCTTGGAAAAGTTTTGTGTTGGTTGTCGAAAATTTCCTAGGTAACCATAAAGCAGCAAATTATGAAGAAATTGTGCAAAATATGCTGACAAACTTTCAGACTTTAGGGGCAAATATGAGTATTAAGTTACACTATCTCCGCAATCATCTAGATAAATTTCCGGATAATTTAGGAAATTATAGTGAGGAAGAGGAGAGCGGTTTCATCAAGATCTAAAAGTGATGGAAGAAAGGTATCAAGGTCGATGGGATTGTCACATGATGGCAGATTACTGCTGGTCTTTGAAAAGAGATTGTCCCTGAAAAATTATAGAAGAAAAGCTCATAAAAGGCGTTTTATGGAAATATGAAATATATTTTCGACATTTTCCTCTTTATTTACTTCGATGTATCCGAATTTCTCAAAACATAACTGACATTATAAATATATCTGTTATTTTGTTTCTTGTTTTACGATTTTTGTTATGTAAAATGAAAATAAAGATTTAAAAAGAAATCAGACCAAATCCTACAAAATCATTGATAGTTTCACGAATTGTATGTATAAATAGACCCAAAATCATTTTCATATCTAGGGCAACAAAACCATTGTAGACCAGTGTTATAATACATAACTCGTCGTGTCATCCGTATCATCATAAAATGTCAGCATTCAACAGTGTTATTCATAGATTGATTAACATCCCGTTATCACCAGAAAATTTCAACAGAGAATTAAATTTGATTAAACAAATAGCCAAAAAAAAAGGTTACAATCCCAAACTAATAAATAATATTTTGAATAAAAACAAAATAGAATCGCATTGAATGAAGTTTACCCTGTCGATAAATTGAAACAAAATTTCAACACCTTAACCTACATTGGCATTTTAAGTGAGAAATTGAAATCATTCTTGTGTAGCAATAATTTCAACATAGTTTTCCAAACTAATAATAGGTTAAGCAAATATATAAAAATAATAAAACCAAATCAGATAAAACAATAAATCAGGTGTTAATAGATTGAATTGCAATGACTGTGATAATCTCTACATTGGTAGAACACATAGAAATTTCAATATTAGAATATCGGAACATAAACGCAGTTTTTCAAGTAAAAATCAGATTCAAATTACGCGAATCATATCCTAGAAAATAGTCACTCTTTCGACCCACAGTTTGAAATTTTGCATACAAATAATTATTGGAAACCTTAGAAATCAACAAAAACAAACACTCAGGTAGACTCATCAATGAACAAGTCGATTAAAGTCCTTCACGTCTATTGAATCTCTTCAGGGAGCAATCTATTCCTTAATTTTATTGTATATACCTGTCATCAATAAGAAGAAGCAACCCAATAAGCTTTTAATTACTTAAGAACATTTGTATTTATATTCTCATTCTTATTTTCTGTACATTCATTCGTCTGAAGAAGCTACGGTGTAGTGAAACGCGTTACGAATCGCAATTATTAAGTAAAATTCCTAAAACACATTACTTGTTTTTATTATTGATAATGGAATTTTACCAAGTAAAAGCCTCCCAAATTCAAATCCTATCATTAATTTTGTCTATATAAAAATCCACTGTTGCTTTTATTTTTCATATTGATTACTTCATAGCTTGTTGAAAAATTTGCCATGACAGACCTCAATAATCATTTTCTCTTGAAATATGAAAACCAGTTTTCAATTTGAAATGCTTGATAATCAAAAAATATTTGAAATCATAGATGGAATATGTACAGAGACATAATAAAAATCAAGGGATTAAAACCTGCAATTACGCAGGTTAATGGTCTGGTAATTTTTACTAGTTACGAGCTTGTGAGCAATAGAATAATTATTCGGCTAAAAGCGGTAGTTAACGACAGACAAATGGTAAATACGCAGAGTTATTTTCCTGTATGTTCACTCTTGCATTATAAAATGTCGTTCTGTCTCCACCCATTCGTTGCAGAAAATTTCCATGGATTTAGTCAGTCGTAATTAATTTTATAAATATTTTAATTGGACCGCAAACTCTAAAAAACCAAATGGATATATGAAACGTTCCGAACAGTATTAAAATTAGTACGTCGGTTTTTCATTCTCCCAACACATGAGGTATGCCGTTTTCAGCTTTTTCACGAATGATGTTTCCGCAGATCACAATTCACTCAAATTTCTCCGGCATTGCGAATCATTTTTATTAATTTTATTAATTATTTTGAACAAGACTTGGAGAAAATCCTAGAAACTAAAAAAAATATATGAAACTAAGCTATACAATATGCTCGTAAACAAGCACGCACTTGACATAAAGTAACACTGGTCTACAATGGTTTTGTTGCCCTAGATATGAAAATGATTTTGGGTCTATTTATGCACACAATTCGTGAAACTATCAATGATTTTGTAGGATTTGCTCTGATTTCTTTTTAAATCTTTATTTTCATTTTACATAACAAAAATCGTAAAACAAGAAACAAAATAACAAATATGTTTATAATGTCAGTTATGTTTTGGGAAATTCGGATACATCGAAGTAAATAAAGAGGAAAATGTCGAAAATATATTTCATATTTCCATAAAACGCTTTTTATGAGCTTTTCTTCTATAATTTTCAGGGACAATCTCTTTTCAAAGACCAGCAGTAATCTGCCATCATGTGACAATCCCATCGACCTTGATACCTTTCTTCCATCACTTTTAGATCTAACCGCTCTCCTTTTCCTCACCCTAAATTTCCTCACTATAATTTCCTAAATTATCCGGAAATTTATCTAGATGATTTCCAAGCTTTACTTTCCGAAACAGTCATAACTTTGATAAAATCTGAGTCTTTCATCAATTGCCGTATTTGAGGACCATCAAATATTCCACCTTTCAATTTTTCCATACTAAGCTTCGGAAATTTTCTGCAAATGTAATTAAAACAATTTCCGTCTTTGTTCAACGCTTTTACAATATGCTTAATCATACCTAACTTAATATGTAATGGTGGAAGTATGATTTTGTCTCTGCTCACCAGCGGCTCCCTTATTACGTTGGCTTTACCGACAGTTAAAGAATTTCTTACAGGCCAAACATCTTGTTCCCAATGAAGTTGCTTTGCTCTACTATCCCACATACAAATAAAGCAAGGGTATTTTGTATATCCACTTTGTTGACCAAGTAAAAATTAACCATTTTAAATCCACACAGAGCGGCCATTGATGCTCAGAGTATTTAATTTTCTCTAAAACTAATTTTACATTTTCATATTCTTCTTTGAGTTTCGTTGAATGGGCAATTGGAATTGATGCAAATTTATTTCCATTGTGCAATAAGACGCATTTTAAACTTCTTTTGCAACTATCAACAAAAGACGCCATTCAGTAGATTTGTATTCTTTTAAACCCATGTCTATAAGCAGCTTCGCGATATCATTACAATACACTAATCCTTCATTTTCACTAAAAATTGTAATGACTCTTTTCTCGCGTTCTGTATGTTGTAATTGTTACTGTTGGTGCCAATAATTTTTTTCTTTCAATCTTGAGGCTAACAGTTCTGATCCTTGTTTTGATAAATTGAGATCACGTATTAAATCACTGAGTTCATTTTGAGAAAATAACTTTGGCGTAGATGTTTCACCTTCCCATTCACTTCCACTAGTAGATGGTCCCGATTTCTGTGAATTTGGTAACATCATTGTTTCTGAGGGCATGCGAATTACTTTTGAAATGTATATTGGCCGAGGGAGATTTTCACTGTGTAGAACCGGACATTTCGTAGACTGTAAGTCTGGGTATCTCCACGTTTGATTTCGATTAAAACCTTTAACATCTACTACGCAAAAGTAACAATCATCTAAATGATTCGTAGGCTCCATCCAGATCATAGGAATACCAAAGTCTAATCCAGAACGTTCACCTTTTTCCACAACCGTAAAGACTCAACACAGGACTTACAAACTTTATTAGAAACCCATGGTTTACCTAATTTGTCCATTTTGAAACCAAAATATTCAACATAAGTCTCCTTGACAAAGTCTGTGATATTTCTTTTTGTTTTTTGGTATATAAACACCGCAAATATAACAAAATAAATCACTACAATATTTACACTTTCTTCGTGACGAACTCATATTTTAGACTAGAAGACAAATATATAAGAATGGACATTCAGTAATTGAAACAAAATATTAATCCATGACACTTTATCCAAATTTACGTGTATATGTACTTCAATATTGTCAAATAACTGAGATCTCAGCTGTTCTGTGGAGCAAGGGGTCTGAGAGTGGGGATCAGGTGATGTTTGTATGCGCGAAAAAGTTGCGCAGAAGCCTAATCATGACTGGAAAATTAAATTTTATTTCTAACAAGCTTATAATTGTTCAAAATATAAGAAATGCAAAAATCATGAAAATACGAGCACATTGAGAACTTTCATGAATATATTCGTAATCTGGGCACTTGAAAACATAAAAATTTGCGATGATATCCAGGGCAACAATAAAAAATTTTTTTTTTGTAGAGCTGTGTAATATATCCCTGACCTATTTTTCAAGCGTCAAATCTACTTTTGAACTGATTGACTGTGTTTGCACTCACCACCGAACTAGGTAGACGATTCCACAAGTCGAAAATTCTATTCGGAAAGAAATTTTGGCGTAGATTTGCTTAAAAATGTTCTTTCGTTAGTCTGAATGAGTGATCACGCAAATTGCCAGTGTTCAAAGAAAAAAGGTTCTTGACTTCAGTACCGAGAACTCCCTGTGTAGAAAAGTATGTGAATATCATGTCACCTCTGATCTGCCGGTCTGAGAACGTAGGAATCGTTCCAACGTCCTTCATGATTGGACGAACAGAAGTTTGATATAGCAGTCTGGTTGTCTTCACTTCACGGCCACCAAAATTCTTCTGCAACATATATGTGATTCTTCGGGCTTTCGAGGTAACAATTGCAACATGCGCTGACCAGCTAAGGTTATTTGTGACTGTTAATCCTAGGTCGACATGACTTCAAACAGTTTTTAGAGTGTGGCCCCCAATGGTGTAGGTGAAGTTTGGATTAGTCCTACCTATGTGTAGAACGATACACTTCTCCACTTAGTGGAAGTAACCTTCCGCCTGACCATTGTTCTATTTTGAACAAGTCCTCCTGTAGAGTGCATCGATATGACAGCGCGAAATTGCAGAGCTTAGTATCATCGGCAAAGAGTGCACATTTTGACCTGATCAAGGAAGGCAGGACGGAGGTATATAGAAGAAAAAGTCCAAGCCCAAGGAAAAACCTTGGGGAACACCACTAACAACAGACCACTCCTTGGAGGAAAACATACCACCGACCCTCACACGTAAGGATCAATTTGACAAGAACAAGCTACCCCATGAGGGTAAATCATACTGAGCATGTTGAATGAATGTTGTGGCTTTTGCTCCTTACATAGGGGAAAATTTCTTTTTTATGCAAGATAACGCGCGCCCTCATACTGCGCGCATAGTGATAGAATATCTCAATGAAGTTGGGATCACACGAATAGACTGGCCGTCGCGGTCATCGGATTTAAACCCGATCGAACACGTTTGGGACATTCTTGGAAGAAGGGTTCGACAACGGAATCCAGGCAACGTTGAAGAGCTGACATTGGCTTTGGTGGAAGAGTGGGACAACATACCTCAACAGATGATAGACAACATCATTGGGAGTATGCGAAATCGTATGCGCGCTGTAATAAGAGCTCGGGGGGGTCATACTCGCTACTAAAATCAAATATTTTTTTTGTGGGTCATCATGAACATTTTTCTCAACATGTTCATTTCATTTCACGAGTGTATCGCCAGGATACACATCTGCTCTCAATTTTGGACTGGAATGATAATTATTATAGTGTCACACAAAAAAATTCAAAAATAAATGTGCAAAATCAACGATTTTTCCAGTGTACTTCGAGTTCTCCCGGAGCGTGAAATTGGCCAGTGAATTTCAAAAATTTTCATTTCGTTAGATTTCCGCTTCTCTAATTTTGATTTTATTTTTTGGCTAACCTCCGATGTTATGCACCTACGCAAGATTAAAATAAATTCTTGAAATTTGTGACTTTTCGCTTCAAATTGAATATTCTTGTAAAAATAGAGATAAATGCATAAAACAAGAAGGGCGATACTGTAGGAAGATGTGTCTTGACAGACCATGATATTGTACGTTTCAACTCGGACCACGAAATTCCACAGGGTGTTAAAATATCGGACTTCGAATTTGGTTAAATTTTCGAGTGTTCCGCTAATGTTGCCTCTGAGTGTAGTATCGAGGTTTATATTGCATTTAATTGAAAAAGCTTATAGCAATTCATCATTCAGATTATATATTAACTACCTTCTCTTTGCACCTTCTTTTATTTGTAAGGTTTGGTTACTTTTTGAATCCACGTCCATCTTTCCTTGAGCTAAATAAAAATTGATCTCTAGTAAGCCACCAGAGGATAATATAAAAAGGTGGTATGATTTGGATACCATTTACATAAAATTAAAGAGGATGTAATTCACACCTAAAAGCAATTTGATATCCTCCAAGATTGACAGAGTGTGGAACGATCGTTGTTCATTTGAACAAATGTTTCATATTTCATCGCGTGCAATAACAAGATTAATGCCCCCATTCAGTTCACAAATCACGTTTCGGAGTCACCATTGATGTGTAAATAAATATCCATCGGAAAAAAATCATTAGTATACATCATTGCGGCGTCCAAAGAAGATATATGAACTCCAATACTTTTAATTATTCCTGTTCATTGCGAGGCGCCGCGAGTGTTTTTAAGAATGCCGATAGTCGTGCATCAAATCATCCGCCATATTGCGACGCCCACATTAAACAGCCTGCTTGGTTTACGATTGTTTCACAACGATTAATTTAATTCGCTACGGGAATTATAGACGAGGTGAAATTGTTACTACCACACAAGAATTCGCTTGACTATTAGAGGTTTTACGATTTGGTCCCTAGTTCGCTTATACGGTCGGCATTAAGCTCAAATACTGTCTGGCCTATATTTCCTCAAGAAGTGGTATTGAAACTTTATTGGAGGAAATAGAAACTGCGGCCTATAACTGGATGTTACGACCCTAGAAAATCTGAATGTGTTGGACATGATTCTGTTCGACGTCAGTTTGTTATTTATCATCGTACGAGTTTTGTGTAGGTTTCATGCCTTTTTTTCGGACATTAAGAAACTCTTTTTCAAATCCTTTCCTTTGTGAGGTTAGGTTATATCTCTAATGAAATTTCTTCGTAGTAGATTTAATGACGCAAGTAAGTAGTAACGTGCTAAAATCACGTCACAATAATTTGAATTGAAACAGATTTCTCTCTGAATATGAGAACATAGGGAACCCATACATCATCGAGCTTCGAGAATACTCCCAGCCCTTTCAAGTGGTCATAAATTGTTGAATATGATAAATTCAATCTCAGTCCGATCTCACGTGTTGTTATTTGCCGGTTCGCATCAACTAATGCCTTTATCGCTTCTTTATTAGCTTCAATCGGCCTTCCCGAACGTGGTGCATCTTCTTCTTCTTCTTTCACATCCTCATCTCGTGCACTGCTGGACATAGGCCTCTCTTAACCTTTTCCAATTTGACTGGTCTTGGGCATCCTGAATCCAATTTATGTCGTCCGTCCATCTTGTTGGCGGTCTGCCTCTGCTTCTGAAGGCTTCGTGTCTAGGGCGCCACTCCAATATTCTTTTTGACCATCTGTTGTCTGACATTCTTGCGACATGACCTGCCCAGTTCCATTTCAAACGTGTGACCCTATCTACAGCATCTGTAACCTTACTTCTTCTTCATATCTCCTCATTTGAAATCCGATCTCTCAGGCTTATTCCCAACATGGATCTTTCCATGGCTCGTTGGGTCACTTTTATTCTGTTGACAGTCCTTTGGGTAAGTGTTAGTGTTTCGGAGCCATATGTCAGTACTGGAAGGACACATTGATCATAAACTTTGCGTTTAAGACTTATTGGAATATCAGACTTGAAAATGTGTCGTAATTTTCCGAAGGCAGCCCAGGTCAGTCCTATTCGTCTGCTTAGTTCACAGGTCTGGTTGTCTCTTCCAATTCGTATTTCGTGCCCTAGATATTTATATGAGGTTACGAATTGGATTTCTTTTTCCCTTAGTTTTAAGTTACAGCTGGGGACTAAGTTAGTCATGAATTCTGTTTTAGCGGTATCGATCTTTAATCCAACTTGTTGGGAGATACAAATCTCAGAGCATTTTGTATGCCTCATCTAGGCTATCTGAGATCAACACAATATCGTCGGCGAAACGCAGGTGATTTAGCATTTCCCTATCCACACGTATGCCTCTATTTCCCATTTCGAGCTTTTTAAACATATACTCTAGTAAAGTTGTGAAGAGCTTGGGAGATATTGTATCGCCCTGACGGACACCCCTTTCGATTTTGAACTGGTTTGTTTCTTCGTGAAGTCTCACTTTTGCTGTTGCGTGTTCGTAGATATGTCGTAGTAGGGAGATATATCGATGATCTATACGACAGTCGGCAAGAGCTTTAAGCATTTCGTAGTGATTTATGGAATCGAACGCTTTTTCATAATCTACAATCTACGTGGTGCATATTCGACATAAAAATTAGAGTATCGAAATTTAGCGAACCAGTTATGGCCCTAGCGTACTGTCAGCATACTTTCTCCATACACATCGGTCAATTTATTTCTGACCTGAACAGCATTTTTACCCTTTCTGTAGTAAGAAAGTAAGATATGTCGAAAATGCTGCTGATCGCCTTCCATAGTTGAAAGGGCACCAACCAAAAACTACTGCGTAGAATTAATTGGATTTTTTCCCACACAAGCCTTTCTTTATGAGTCAAAACATATAAAAATTATATGGCCCAAGTGTGAAGTTGGGTGCAAAAAAATACAATTAAATCCTCTGTTGGGAAAAACGAAATTACTTTCCGAACAACCTAATAGAATTGAAGGCAGCTTATTTATGTTGAATAAGATGTGGGGAATCAGAAGGAATGCAAATGACTGTGTAGGTTAGGTTAGGTTAGGTTAGATTTCTCAAGAACTCAAGAACATTTATATTTATATTCTCATTTATATTTTCTGTACACTCATTCGTCTGAAGAAGCCACGGTGTAGTGAAACGCGTTACCAATCGCAATTATTAAGTAAAATTCCTTAGAACACAGTACTTGTTTTTTATCATTGATGATGGAATTTTACCAAGTAAAAGCCTCCCAAATTCAAATGTTAAATCTGAAAGATTAATCCGACTGTTGATTTCTTTTTCTAATCGAAATTAAATTTTTGGATGAATATTACTAACAAAGTTTAGAAAATGTCTAGTCGTCTTGAAGTACCATTAAAACACGCATTAATAATTTCAACATATCGGTACCGATCATGAAAATTTCTGCTAGGAGAGGACTGAAGGGTGAATCCATGGCTCCCTTCCAGTATCTCTTGACGTATATGTATTCAAACATACCTATTACTAAATGCCTAACTATAGTTTCCACAATTTCAGACACAGCTTGAGTCAACCCGCTTCTTCCTAATGATTTCATATTTTTACTACTTATGCCTCAATAAGCGTTATTTTCAATTCAACAATATAATTTTCAAGCAAACCGGAGGTCTGGCTGGTTTATCCCTCAGTCCATTCCTAGAAGAAATTTTCATGAATACCATGGAAAATATAATTTTTCGAACACCTATAGCGTTTCATATAATACACTCGGAGGCAAAATTAGCGGAACATTCGAAAATTTAACCAAATTCGAAGTCCGATATTTTTCCTAATTCTCAATCGATTTAGATGATTTTTCGGCAAATTATAAATCAACTCTTCTGCTTTGTAGAAATTTTATAAGCAAAACTAAAAAAACCCTGTGGAATTTCGTGGTCGTGAGTTGAAACTTACAATATCATGGTCTGTCAAGACACATCTTCCTACAGTAACGCCCTTCTTGTTTTATGCATTTATCTCTATTTTTACAAGAGATATCAATTTGAAGCGAAAAGTCACAAATTTCAAGAATTTATTTTTAATCTTGCGTAGGTGTATAACATCGGAGGTTTTGAATTCCTGTCCAAAATTGAGAGCAGGTGTGTATCCTGGCGATACACTCGTGAAATGAAATGAACACGTTGAAATTTTTACGGTGATCCCAACTTCAATTCTATCACTATGCGCGCAGTATGAGGGCGCGCGTTATCGTGCATAAAAGGAAAATTTCCCTATGTTAGGAGCAAAAGCACAACATGGGGCTCCAAAGTTTCTGTTATATACCGATGGGCATTAAGTGATCCATTGCCAATAATCTCCAGTTCTGTTCGTACTCCCAAGCATATGCCACCCCATATCATAACTGACCCACCACCGTATTACTAAAAGTGCTCTCATCACTAAATAAAACTCGTCTCCACTGATTGATTGTCCATTTTTTGTCGAAAATTCGTAACACCCTGTGGAATTTCGTGGTGAACAGCAGTAAGACGAGTTGAAACAATGAAACAATATCATGGTCTGTCAAGACACATCTTCCTACAGTAACGCCCTTCCTGTTTTAACGACAATTTCGACACGCCTGAGTGATAATAAGAAAATTCCAAATTGATAGACGAATTTTAATGACAATTTCTTGATTCAATGGAATTTCTCCAAAATGGTGATTTTCCACTTAAATTAAATATATTTTGCAAAAATAGAGATAAACGCATGAAACAAGAAGGGCGTTACTGTAGGAAGATGTGTCTTGACAGACCATGATATTGTACGTTTCAACTCGGACCACGAAATTCCACAGGGTGTTACGAATTTTTGACAAAAAAAACACTTTTAGTTTTGCCCCCGTATAAAATTTTTTTCAAATTTTTTTTGTTTTCTCTTATAATTTCTACAAAGCAGAAGAGTTGATCTATAACTTGCCGAACAAATCATCTAAATCGGTTGAGAATTAGGAAAAATATCGAACTTCGAATTTGGTTAAATTTTCGAGTGTTCCGCTAATTTTGCCTCCGAGTGTACTTTGGAATCGATATGTGGACGACACTTCTGCTTGTTTTAATGGTAATTCAAGATAATCAGACATTTTCCTGAACTTTTTAATAATTTTCTACGAAACGAACCCCAAGAAAGATAATTATTACATAGATATGTATAAAGAAGAGTTCTTTAAGTAGTTTTATCATTTGTATGCATCAGTTAATAGTTAATACATAAATAAGGGAAAAGTTTTCTAATTTTACCCCTGTTAAATATGCTCTAAGTATACCATATTCCCAAAGTGAAAAATTAATTATATTGAATGCATACGATGCTTTAAGGCATCAAGACCATTTACCTTCAATCAATGAAAATATTAAAATGTGTTCTGCGATGACGGGAAATGGACAGTCCACAATATACAAGCTTCTCAAGAAAGAAAATCTGAATATGGATTTATAGCGAAACCTCTCCAGGAAGGCTCCGAATGGTTATTGATGGAGTCTTTAGGAATACTATTCGAAAAACTGTGCATTCTTTTTATTTTGAGAAAGAAATTTCCTCCTCGAAAAAATACACGCTGTGCTGGTAGGAGATTAGGACTATTAGTACTATAGGAATTCAGTTGTCATAGATAAAGAAGAAACCGTTCAAATGTTTAACCACATTTATTTTAAATTTGTCCACGTACCACATTTCTAAGAGATTTGCATACTTAATGAGCTTTTATTACTAAATAGACTATACAGAGCTTAACCATCCTTATATTCAAACTATTACGGCACTGTAAGCACTTGCTCGTCGGCAATAGGCCCAAAACCTAATCACATAAGGGTATCATCTTTCTTTTTGAGGTACGAAACCCCAAGAACCAATTAATCTTAAAATTCATTCACTTCATGTTCTACTACATCCAACAGCTTTCAAATAAGAAAAGATTTCCCATATATAAAAGGGAATATAAAAACAAACGCCCCGATTATCCGCTTCGTCCCCCATTAAAATGTACGAACAGAATCATAATCCTCATTTTATGATGAAGCATTTTTCTTTATGATGTAACACGAGACAGAGGAGCTGAATATCATGCAGAAAATCAGCGAACTTGACATGAAATATGAGAGAGTTTTCCAATAAACTCCGGAGCGATTACCAGCAGCGGACAGATCTTTTCATCCGGTTATAGATTTTCTATACCATGGAAAATTGCCTCCGGGAGATTCTTCTGATTTAGTTAAGTTTATCACGGCGAAATTGGAGCTGAAACTGTTGATTTTAACGATAAATTAGATTTGTAGGTATTGATCGCGGATTTGAACTTCCTGAAGGGGAAGAGTTTCTTCATTTTACGTCAAGTGGTTTCAGTGCTTCGAGTTGTAATTCACACTGATCTATCATTCTTCTAGCACGTTTGGTGCAACAGAACTTCAATGAGGAAACCCGACAAAACCTTCACAGGGGTCATCTTCATCAGAAACAAAATAATTATTGAGGACAACTCCATTTGATAGAGTATTAATTCAGTAAGTAGGCTTTATCCTCCAGAACCTTTTTTAATCGATTTGAGAACGCACTGGTCTGAAATTTGCCAGTAAAGTGAAGATTATTCTCTCTAACCCTCTTTCAACCTATAGCTATGTCGAAATAGAGAAATGTAAACAAATGGGTATTGGAAATTTCGAACGATGATAAAGTAAAATATATTTTTTACTTTCCACAATTTTATTTTTACGAACACGACTGGTTTCAACCGTCAGGTCTTTTTCAAGTGGTCAACTGCAGAAAATGTTTCCGGATAAAGTTAACATACTACAACTATAAGTAGAAGTACTGCACCTCATTTTCTTGTCAAGGCATTCGTTAGTGTGTCAAATTTTATTATCTCAATTATTTCCGTTGAAAGAGAACTAGGGCGCTAGAATTTTCACACAATATCTTTGTCATTGATGTTTACTGAAAAATTGACGAAAATTTTCGGATGGTCCAGCTCCGTACTTTTTCACAATTTTTGTATTATAGCCTGAACTCATCACCCTGTATACGGTTTTCGTGAAATTGGGCCATAGTTATTGAATCCCAATAATTTATGTAACGAAATTTTGCAAAAGTTCTCCGATAGCCCTTCAATGAATCGAAGATTTTTCCAGTTTTACCGAGGTTTCACGGGACGAAAATATCGCGGCGCAACATGCGAAACTCGAGGCTTCGTCCTCGTCCGGGTTTCGAAAAGATCGAACACCATAGAAAAAATTGTATAGATATAAAAGTCCTATGAAATTATTCCTTCCACCCGCGAACAATCAGAGCTCTTCTCTCGCTTTTTCGGGAGTTTTTCTCGAAATTTTCGCTCGATCGCCTTCGGAAAGACTAAAGTTTCCGATTCCGAAGAAATCTCGCCATTTCGATTTTTGGTTCGCTCTCGGCGACGTTTTGGAGAAAATTTTCGAAAAATCCTGAGGGCTCCGTATTTCGAGCTCCATATTTGGCATGGACCTTCCTCCAACCCTTCCCTACCGAAAAAATAAATATTCACGGGGGCCTTTGGCACTCTCTAGCTTGCCGCGTCCCTTCTACTCTGCCATGTTCAAACTATAGTCTTCCTTCTCGGATTATTACCGAAAAGGGTCTCACAACTTTATTATTATATATTATAAATGAGATAAAACACAAGGTTTAACTTTAATCTACACTTTATTTGAAAAAATTCGACGACGTTTTGCTGACACAGCAGCTTTATCAAAAATGAAAAATAGAATGAAGAGTATGGTATTATAAACAAATCGTAGAACAAGTTGGATGAATAACAGGAAAATCCACACCGAGCCATTGTACAGTTAGTATGAAAGGTAATAAAACTAATTAAACAAGTTAAGTAGGGGTGAGTAATTCAAATCTACCTGTTCATTCAAAAACTTGTCCGAATATTTGTATCTATCTGCTGTGTCAGCGAAACGTCATCGAATTTTTTCAAATAAAGTGTAGATTAAAGTTAAACCTTGTGTTTTTATCTCATTTATATCATGGATCTACATCAAGTAACGGCCTCCACAATTCAAATATTATATATTACTTTATTACCTCTTGTTTGCACTGTTATTAATTTTATACCTACTTGTTTATTTATGTATGTGTTTCAACTTTAGTTCAGTATTTGTTAGCTGGAGATGGTCGAGAGACAGAAATTGCAATCTTTATTTTCAATAAATCTCTTGTGAACATAGTTTAATTCCTCATTATCATCCATCCAATTTTGTCAAACTCGGAACGAGGTGGGTTTGAAAATTTCCTTCCTCCTCAACATTAACGGATTTTTCGCTATTGGTGAAATTATAGGCACCATCAAGGTGTTCGTGATTTCCTCGAAAACATGCAACATTACACCGTACTAGTTCACGTAGGAAATATAAACGTGATGTACAAGCATTCTTTCGTTTCACGATCTCCGAAAAGCGGAATAGTCGAAAAACCCTAATTAGAAAACGTGGAAACAGTTATATGCCCCCATTGAAATGAAATACCTTCTGGAGAGAGTAAAGGGATAAAAAGAAAATGACCTGTCTGAGAATATCATTCATTATTACAAGGTCTGCAGAACTTTGAATGTCCCTTTTCAGAGATAAACTAGATAAAGAACTGGTTTCTTTCAAGATTTGGACGATGCTGACTTGAAACGATAAGAGAGGATTTTCAACAAAGGGATACGGGAAGAGATTCTCCAGAGAGTCTTATTTTGTATTTTTTCGTTACTTCCTTTCGTTAGAAATTAATATTAAGGATTTGATACCGGATTTGAAGCTTGGTTTTCAATATTCCTTGAAATTCATATTCATATCAATGTGTTCTTAAATGCAAACTTCATCAAAAGGAATTATGAAACATTTCATGATAATTTTGTCGAAAAGCATATTTCTTTCTGAAACGCGTAAGTAAATCTGTTCTGGAATACAAAAAAGAGCATGTATTCGCTGTGAATTGTAGCAAATATTCGTGGATTTTGAATAACGATAGCGCACCATCTCATCGAACCACGACTATTAACAACTTTAACACCAAATACTGAATTAATACTATCGAATAGCCCCCTTATTCACCTGATGTAGCTTCGAGTGACTTTTTATTTTCTCCAGACTGAAATTGCCGCTTCGGGGAACCAGATTTGATTCCATAGACGTCATAAAAAATTTCGCAGAAGAAGCTCAAGGCCATCCTTGAAAATGCCTATGAAATTGTTTCGATGGTTGGTAAAAACGTTCGCACATGTGTATCACTTCAAATGGAGCTTATTTTGTAGGAGATTCAATATTTATTGAAGTAGATTAAGTTTTTTACGATTTATCTTAAATTTCCGGATACTTTTTTGTCAGAGTGTATTTCAATTTTCACACGTAACAAGCAGTGCTGGAACATCTCAAGGAAAAAGGAATGAAAAATTGGAACCTAAAGGCTAGAAATAAATGAGACCAGGAGGATGACACTTTGCCCAGTGAAATAATGTTTGAATTTAGAACATTATTAATCTTTCGTAACTCTTTGGCAGTTCAATGATCAAATCCTTCCATATCTCTAGATTTTGAGCATATGTTTATTCATAAATCAAACGATGACAACACCAGATATCAAAAATACATTCGAGTTAATGAATATGCAATGACTTCTGGACAATTAATTGGAGACACTCGCTAACAAATATAATAAATAAGGTGTTCAAAAGATGCGATATTTCTTAAGTTATTCCGTATCAATAATTCAGACACCTACGACTTTATTAAGTATACAGCCGGACCACAAACCGGTGTCGATGAACCTGCGAAGAGGTGACACCTCGTAGACAATCGATGGTAGTCGATAGTGTGATGAGCTTTATGGTACGCGCAGTTTTTCCTTATCGGTATACGTAATTCAAATCGTATGATTAACGTATACCGATAAGGACTTGCTTTGATGCATACATTTTAAGATGCTAAGTGCGATAAGGAAATAACCGATTATAGGATATTAGCAGTTGCAGTAGTAAAGAACACGGATAAATCATCAGCGTTCTATGTTCACAAACAATTGATGTATCAATGAGATAAAAACACAAGGTTTAACTTTAATCTACACTTTATTTGAAAAACTTCGACGACGTTTCGCTGACACAGCAGCTTTATCAAGAATGAAAAATAGAATGAAGAGTATGGTATTATAAACAAATCGTAGAACAAGTTGGATGAATAACAGGAAAATCCACACCGAGCCATTGTACAGTTAGTATGAAAGGTAATAAAAACTAATTAAACAAGTTAAGTAGGGGTGAATAATTCACATCTACCTGCTCATTCAAAAGCTTGTCCGAATGTTTGTATCTATTTATTTCTAATGCTTCTAGGAGATCTAATTTTAAACTTTTGATTTTATATGTAATATGTCAAAGTTTTTATTGAATGAATGGTTGCATTTTATTAGGTGGTTTGAATAATTTGAATCAGATTTATTTTTATCGAAGCTACGTTTATGTTCAGATGTTCTTATGCCAAAACTCCTATAGGTCCTACCGATATAAATTTTATCACAAGAACCGCAATTGAGTTTATAGATTCCTGATTTACTTGATTTTTCAACACGAGATTTATTATTTTTAATATGTTTACCTAAGTTATTAGAAGTTTTGAAAGTTATATTAAGATTTTGTTTGACGAGAAAGGATTTAATATTTGTACTTGCAGAACCGCAGAATGTTAAACTGTTGAATATTTTATAGTCTTTATGAATAGGACATACTTCATTTATTGCTTTCTGATACAGTTTTTACGAATGATTAGATCTATCATATCCGAATTATATGAATTATTAATGGCTATCTGTTTGATGATGTTTAACTCTTTATTATAATCTTCTACTGATAAAGGTAAATTGAGTAACTGATGTACCATGCTGTTTAAAGCTGCAACTTTGTGTTGAATTGGATGTAATGAGTAGTTATGTATAATTGTATCAGTATGTGTTGGTTTACGAAAGACCGAAAAACATGATTATTATTTCGTTTAGTGATTTTCAAACCCAAAAAATTAATGGAATCGTTTTGTTCAATTTCTATCGTGAATTTAATGTTCAAATGGATGGAATTAATGAAATTAAGAAATAAGTCTAATTGACGAGTAGTTCCAATGAAACATACTAAGATGTCGTCAACATATCTATACCAATAAAGAAATTTGGAAATGAGTGGATGTGTATGAATTTTCTGTTCAATATTATTCATAAAAATCTCTGCTAAAAGTGGACTCAAAGGATTTCCCATGATCAAACCATTTTCACTACTGTAATAGATGTTGTTGAAAGAAAAATAATTTTGTTCAATGCAAACGTCCAACAGATGCAATATTTCTGATTTAATTATGTGGTTAACATGATTCGAATTCAAAATGTTTTCGATTAATATTTTGACATCACCTGGAGGAACACTTGGTATAAATTCTCAACATCAAACGAAATAAGTTTTGCGTTAGATGGTAGGTTAACGTTTTTATGTTATTTATCAATTCGAAAGAATTTTTTATAGAAAATTTTGATTTGAATGAACAATAATTTTTAATGATATCTATAAGGTAGTGCGACAATTTCACGGCTGGGGCTGTAACGTAAGATACGACTGGTCTAACGGGGTTATTTACTTTATGCAATTTAATGAGTGAATATATGGTTTATAATACCATACTCTTCATTCTGTTTGTCATTCTTGATAAAGCTGCTGTGTCAGCGAAACGTCGTCGAATTTTTTTCAAATAAAGTGTAGATTAAAGTTAAACCTTGTGTTTTTTTATCTCATTTATATCATGGATCTACATCAAGTAACGGCCTCCACAATTCAAAAAAACTGATGTATCGTATTTACAGTATAAACAAGGCTGTATTGATATCTAGTTAGCCTAGACTAGGTAGCGGTTCAAAAATATTGCGATAACGCAATATCGTATAGAAGTATAAATGTCAAGTTTAACCTCCGTAAGGTCTTCGGGTCAATTCTGACCCATTTTGAGATGAAAATGTAATTTTCTCAGAAAATAAGTGTTCAAGAAATTTCATATTCTATGACATTTAATTATTAGGTTCAATTTACTTTTTATTGCAATAAGTTTATTAAAAATGATCAAAATATTCCACATTATTCTAACGGCCTTCAGGTGAGATTTGACCGCAACTAATAATAAGCGCACAGCGCATCTGTTATCGTTCCAATTGTTTATGTATCGTATAACTTTTTGAATGAGACGTTCTTTTGTTCTACCCACACAAGTCTTAGTGTTATATTATAACATCAATCGAACAACACGTATCCTAGTTTACAGTGGTGAAAACTTTATTTGCTTATAAAAAATGATAGAAGCGGCGTTATTAGATGAAATGTCGGATAGTAATAAATCTTGTTCTGAAACAGAAGATTATATCGAAGAAGCTGAACCATCTGATAGCTCGGATAGTACAGTGAATTAGTGATTGTGTCAACATTGACGTCAAATAGTGGACAAATGAAATATTCTAGAAACCTGGTCACACAGTCTTATGGAATAGCTTCCAGAGAAAACATGATGAACTTGATACCAGGTTTGACACGATACTCTTGCTCAAGGATTACCTTAGAAGAAAAATCCAGTTTTGAATTATTTTTCCCTCCACCTTTGATACACACCATATTGAAATATACAAATTTGGAAGGTAAGCGTGTTTTCGCTGATGATTGGAATGACATTTACGATTTGAATTGTGGAGGCCGTTACTTGATGTAGATCCATGATATAAATGAGATAAAAAACACAATGTTTAACTTTAATCAACACTTTATTTGAAAAAATTCGACGACGTTTCGCTGACACAGCAGCTTTATCAAGAATGACAAACAGAATGAAGAGTATGGTATTATAAACAAATCGTAGAACAAGTTGGATGAATAACAGGAAAATCCACACCGAGCCATTGTACAGTTAGTATGAAAGGTAATAAAAACTAATTAAACAAGTTAAGTAGGGGTGAATAATTCACATCTACCTGCTCATTCAAAAGCTTGTCCGAATGTTTGTATCTATTTATTTCTAATGCTTCTAGGAGATCTAATTTTGAACTTTTTGATTTAATATGTAATATGTCAAAGTTTTTGTTGAATGAATGGTTTTCTTTTATTAGGTGGTTTGAATAATTTGAATCAGATTTATTTTTATCGAAGCTACGTTTATGTTCAGATGTTCTTATGCCAAAACTCCTATAGGTCCTACCGATATAAATTTTATCACAAGAACCGCAATTGAGTTTATAGATTCCTGATTTACTTGATTTTTCAACACGAGATTTATTATTTTTAATATGTTAACCTAAGTTATTAGAAGTTTTGAAACTTATATTAAGATTTTCTTTGACGAGAAAGGATTTGATATTTGTACTTGCAGAACCGCAGAATGTTAAACTGTTGAATATTTTATAGTCTTTATGAATAGGATATACTTCATTTATTGCTTTCTGATACAGTTTTTACGAATAATTAGATCTATTATATCCGGATTATATGAATTATTAATGGCTATCTGTTTGATGATGTTTAACTCTTTATTATAATCTTCTACTGATAAAGGTAAATTGAGTAACCGATGTACCATGCTGTTTAAAGCTGCAACTTTGTGTTGAATTGGATGTAATGAGTAGTTATGTATAATTGTATCAGTATGTGTTGGTTTACGAAAGACCGAAAAACATGATTATTATTTTGTTTAGTGATTTTCAAGTCCAAAAATTAACGGAATCGTTCTGTTCAATTTCTATCGTGAATTTAATGTTCAAATGGATGGAATTAATGAAATTAAGAAATAAGTCTAATTGACGAGTAGTTCCAATGAAACATACTAAGATGTCGTCAACATATCTATACCAATAAAGAAATTTGGAAATGAGTGGATGTGTATGAATTTTCTGTTCAATATTATTCATAAAAATCTCTGCTAAAAGTGGACTCAAAGGATTTCCATGATCAAACCATTTTCACTACTGTAATAGATGTTGTTGAAAGAAAAATAATTTTGTTCAATGCAAACGTCCAACAGATGCAATATTTCTGATTTATGTGGTTAACATGATTCGAATTCAACATGTTTTCGATTAATATTTTGACATCACCTGGAGGAACACTTGGGTATAAATTCTCAACATCAAACGAAATAAGTTTTACGTTAGGTGGTAGGTTAACGTTTTTATGTTATTTATCAATTCGAAAGAATTTTTATAGAAAATTTTGATTTGAATGAACAATAATTTTCAATGATATCTATAAGGTAGTGCGACAATTTCACGGCTGGGGCTGTAACGTAAGATACGACTGGTCTAACGGGGTTATTTACTTTATGCAATTTAATGAGTGAATACAGTTGAGGTGGTTGAGGGTTTGGTAAAATAAATTTGTATTTATCTATTGCTTTAATTAAAGATTTTGCGTCATTTATTGCAATTTTAATATTTTTCTGGAATTTAATAGTTGGATCTTTGTTTAAAATTGTATAGTTTCCGGACGAAATGAAATTTAGAGTTTTAAATAGGTAGTCATTTTCATTTAACGCAATAACAGTATTACCCTTATCTGCTTTTGTAAAAATAACTTCATTTAGTTGAGATTTTTGTTTGATGGCCTTTAAAATATTTTGTTCTTTACTCGGTTTAAAGTCAGCTAATGATTCATTTTTATAATGTTAGATGCTAAATATTTATTATTATATCATTTATTTATTTAATACCATACTTTTCATTCTTCTTGTCATTCTTGATAAAGCTGCTGTGTCAGCGAAACGTCGTCGAATTTTTCCAAATAAAGGGTAGATTAAAGTTAAACCTTGTGTTTTTTATCTCATTTGACATTTACGATATTGATCTGCTAGCATAAATTGGGCTACTATTACTATCTGGTGTATTTCGTTCAAATAATGAAAGTACCGAAAGCTTATGGGATAGTGAGATAGGCAGACCTATTTTTGGGGCAGTCATGCCACTGAAAACTTTCAAAAAAAGGTTGATTAGGTTTGACAATAGAGAAACCAGATCCGAACGGAGACTGCTGGATAAATTTACTCCAATTCGAGATCTGTGGAATCAGTGGATTGACCTTTTGCCAAAATTTTATAATCCTTCTGAAAACGTTACAGAAGATGAGCAGCTTGTAGCATTCAGAGGAAGATGTCCATTTCGACAGTACATGCCATCGAAACCAGCTAAATATGGCATCAAATTTTGGGTTCTATGTGATCCTGCCACAAGTTACGTTTGGAATATCCAACCCTACACGGGCAAAGAAATAGGAGGTGTGCCTGAAAAAACCAAGGCATTCGTGTAGTCCTTGATTTGACTTGCGGCCTGAGAGGGCATAATCTTACGGTGGATAATTTTTTTACATCACATCAACTTGGACAGAAACTATTAGAAAAACAGATCACTGTAATAGGGACTATACGTAAGAATAAACCGGAAGTGGTGACAACAAAGAGAAGACCGTTATATTCATCATGTTTTGCTTTTACCAAAGATACTACACTTGTTTCTCACATACCTAAAAAAAAAGTAGGTAAGTCTTCTCAGCACTTTGCATCACAACTCAGAAGTGATAATATTAGACTACAACAAATGTAAGGGTGGCGTGGATACACTGGATAAAGTTGTCTCCTGTTACAATTGCAAAATGGAATTAATGAAATGAAATATATATTATGACATCAATTATTTACATGTCAAGTCAAAATTAATAGAAGATTTAATAGAAGTATGCCTCGTTTACGTCGCCGGTTCAGAGAGAAATTCCTTCAACTCGTATATGGTCCTATGTAGAAGTAGGTTTTTGACCTCTCTCCTAAATGCAAGTTGATGTTTTTCTTTGATTTCAATGGGCAGATGGTTGTATAACTTAGGACCCCAGTAATCAACACCCTGTTGTAGTTTAGTTTTGCTATGAAAGGTTGTCCTCAGGTCTCCCTTTCTCCTCGTGTTGAATTGATGGAATTGACCATTTGTTTCAAATTCAGGTAAGTGCCTATGTACATATCTCACACATTCCATAATATATATTGATGGTAGGGTCAAGACCTTAAGTTGTTTAAAAGCCTCTCTGCAAGTGTCTGTTTGTTTCAGGCCTAGAATAATTCGAATAGCCTTCTTCTGCAATAGAAAGAGGTCTTTGGCTCGTGGAGAAGTGCCCCAAAGAACAACGCCATACGAAATGATAGCATGAGAATACCCAAAATAGGCTGTAAGTACAACTGCTAATGAACTTATCTTTTTTAGTGTTCTAAAGGAAAAGAGTGCTGCTGTTAGCCTGCTCGCCGTTTTATCTATATGAGTTTCCCAGTTTAACTTTGAGTCGATATACACTCCGAGAAATTTTAGGCTTGATATTTCGTTAGTGGGAACTCCAAACCTGATATATTGTGTTTTGTCATCATTAATATGTAGCATATTACTCTTAAACCAGTTGTCAGACATGTTTATCACCTCATCCTCTATTCTTTTCAATTTCTCTATTTTGTGGCCCGCAAGATGTAGGTGGTGTCCTCAGCAAACAAAAATGTTGATGCAGAAGCATGGCTACCATTGATGGTTATGTTCATATCGTTTATGAATAAAATGAAAAGCAATGGTCCCAAGACAGAACCTTGGGGAACTCCAAATTTGACTTGCTTTTCCCCTGATAATGAATGTTTCCACCATACTTGCTGCGTTCTTCTCTCCAAATATGTATGCATGAGACGAAGAGATGTTTCACAAATACCATAATACCTTTGCTTCCTCATCAGCAATCCATGACTTATCGAGTCAAATGCTTTTTAAGATCTCTTGAAATTATTCCAGATAGCAGTTTTTATCGCTTGAATTTATGATTTGATCTATTACTTTGAGAAGAGCCGTGGTTGTCGATCTTCCATGCCTAAATCCGTGTTGTTGATTATTCTTCAAATTGTTCGATTCTAAGTAGGAATTCAGTCTGGTTTTGATAAGTGTCTCTAAAATCTTCGAAAACACTGGCAACACAGACACAGGCCTATAGTTAGAAGGATCATCAGGGTCACCTTTCTTGAAGATAGGTACAACTCTTGCTTTTTTAGATGTTCTGGAAAACAACCCTCATCAAGGCACTTATTGAATATTACTGCTAATGGATGAATTTTGTTGACATTCCATATATATTTTGTGTATTTTCACTCTTCATGCGGGATATTATATGACTCACTTCAAAGGCGGATGTCGGATGTAGAGTGAATATTAAATCTGTTGTTGGCAGACTTTTTCTAGCAATTGCATCGCTTTATCACTCGTTTCCCTTGTGGGGTTAGCTAGATCCCCATAGGAGGCCTCCCCAGGTGGTGGATAGGGAATGCCTCCTAGACATAGGTGGTACCGGGGAAATGAAATACTCGGGGCGAACCAAAATCTAGCTTGAAAATGGGCAGCATCGTTTTCAATACCACGTTGAGGCACAAAGGAATGATCCTGGAATGGCTCAATGATGGACACCAGAGGGCACGACTGCATCAGTCTCAATGGTTTCTGCAATGCGATGAGAAAGGCAAGGAAACCATCTCATAAAACTTCCCAAGAGAACTAATGGATAATGTCACAGAAAGTAATAGATCAGTCAAGCGATCCGACTGACAACCGGCGCTACCTTGATTCCGGGTCGAGTAGTGTGAAATGGGCGACCGGCCAGACAGGAGTAGGGAACCAGGCTTCGTCTGGAAATTCAGCTACTGGAACAGCTTTACAACTGAGGAAAGAACTTCATGTTGGCACATGGAACATTAGAGGTCTTAAGAACCAGACCGGAAAATTAGCGCTGATAGAGGAGAAATGAAGAAACACCAAATAGACATCCTGGGTCTCGCAGAGACGCATTGGATTGGTCAGGATTTTTCCATACGAGTAACAACAACTTTATCCACTTTGCATCGGACGATAGACAAAATTTTGCCGGAGTAGCGGTATTAGTGACACCCAGAATACAAAGCTTCGTAACAGACATCCAGACAATCAACGACCGTATAATAAACATAAGACTAAACACAAAACCAAGGGCACTGAATATATTACAAGTGTATGCTCCACAGCTAATGCAAGTGAGAACGATATAGAAGATTTTTATAACAAACTTTCATTGACGCTTTGCAAGATTCCCAACAGAGAGGTCACAATGGTTATGGGAGATCTTAACGCTAAAGTAGGAAACACTAATACAGATGACCATATCCGAAACATTGTCGGTAAATACGGAATCGGTGAGAGGAATGAAAGAGGGGACAGATTAATACAATTTGCTATTGACAATGAGTTCACAATCATGAACACTACTTTCACGAATCATATTAGAAAACTTTATACATGGAAAAGTCCAGGCGATAAGTTCCGAAACCAAATTGACTGTATCATGATGAGAACTAGATGGAGATCTTCGGTAACAAACTGCAAGACCTATCCGGGAGCTTGTTGCGGTACAGACCATCAACTCCTAACAGCTAAAATACAGTTGAAACTCAAAACACCCGTGACGAGAAAGCCTGAAAAAAGATTGGTCGTAGGGCCTGGAAGCAGCTTCCAAGACACTTTGAGGACAACTGAGCCAACTCTGATAGAAGAAACAACTCCGGAAGAAGAATGGACAGAAATAAAAAACTGGATAAGAAACGCCGCAGAGACAGAACGTTCAAAACCTCCTCTCAAACGAAAACATTGGATCTCTGACTATACATTGAAACTGGTCGAAGAAAGAAGAAAAATTTCAAATAAAGGAAAGGTTGATACTAACAACAAGAAAGCCTTCAAAGAGATAAGCGATGAAATTAAGAGGTCATGTAAAAGAGATAAAACGAGTATTTTTCCAACATATGCAAAGAAATAGAAGTTCATAGCCATTCTAACCAACCACGAGATCTTTTTCGAAAAATTAAATACTTGACCCGAGAATTCAAACCAAAAACATGGCCTATAGAAGATGAAAATGGTAAACTTGTTACAGACAGAGAAGAAATAGCAGAGACTTGGAGGATCTATTGCGAGAAACTCTACGCCGAAAACGAGGAAATTAATGAACACGAAATAAAAGAATACGAAGAAGAACCTTTCATACTGCAGAGCGAAATTACGTCAGCTATCCATAAACTTAAAAATAACAAATCTCCAGGCAACGATAAAATAACATCCGAAATACTAAAAGGAATAGGAGAAGAGGGCACCCGAAGCCTACACCACTTGTGTAATAAAATATGGAAAACAACACAATGGCCAAGAGATTGGACACAAGGCAATTATCACAATTCACAAAAAGGGAGTAACAGAAAATGCGAAAACTACAGAACGATAACACTTATTTCACATACGAGCAAAATAATGCTGACAATAATCAACGAAACACTGAAGAACTTTTACAACACCAAATCCCGGAAGAGCAAGCAGGATTTGTTGAAGGAAGAGGGACTAGAGAGCATTTGATAAATTTAAGGCAAATAATAGAAAAAGCCAGAGAGTTCAATATACCCCTATACATATGTTTCATTGATTATAAAAAGCTTTCGAAAGAGTGAAAAGGAATAAGTTGTGGATCGTTCTAGGAATATGGCTGTACTGGATCACTTGTGTGCCTTAATCATCAACCTATATAATGAAACCAGGGATACTGTGAAAATCAATGAAATACTGTCATCAGAATTCAAACCAAAGAGGGAGTGAGGCAAGGGTGTATTCTTTCTCCTCAGTTATTCAACATATACACTGAATACATAATGAGAAAGGCATTAGACGGATGGAAGGGCGGCATGCCAATTAACGGAAGATATGTAAATAATCTGAGATTCGCAGATGATACGGTCCTCCTGGCAACAAGTGAGGAAGAACTGACTGAGCTTGTTAGCAGAGTGGAGAGAGAGAGTACGGAACTTGGCCTGGAACTGAATGTTTCTAAAACAAAAATCATGATCGTGGACAGGATGAACAACAATCAACCAGAAAAAAGCAAATTGATAGGTTTGATGTAGTGCAAGAATATCTTTATCTGGGATCCTTGATAACAAACGTAGGAAACGTAGAACGAGAGGTTAAACGTAGATGCGAACTAACCAAGGTAGCTACGAAAAAATGAATAAAATTTGGGCCGATCGAAATATCGCTATTTCCACTAAAACCAGGCTTATGAAGTGCCTCATCTTTCCAATTCTCACATACGGCTGCGAATCTTGGTCCTTCGAATGAGCGAAAGAAGAAAATCGACGCGACAGAAATGATGTGTTGGAGAAAGATGCTTAACATCCCATGGACGAATACCGAACGAATACATCGATTCTAAAGCAACTCCGCATAAAACAAAGACTTTCGAGTGCAATTCAACTGAAAATATTGAGATACTTCGGACACATCATGAGAAGAGGACCAGAGAATTTGGAACAAATCATTATTCAGGAGAAAATAGATGGAAAGAGAGGAAGAGGAAGGTCCCCAACACGACGGATGGATCAAATTACAGAAACAACAGGCCGACCCATGCATTCTCTAGCTGTAATGGCACAGGATAGAAAGGAATGGAAAACTTTCATTGATGACATTTCATTAGTCGCTACATCCTCAGGAGAGGATAAAGAATGAAGAGAGATCACTCGTTTGTGGGCCCAAGCTGGTGTTGAGCTTCTCTCCAACGTTAGCAAAAATCATTTAATTCGTCTGCGGAAAGATTGGTATTTGTTGCAATTACTGGCTTAGTTACCTCTTTCTTTATAATATTCCAAACTGTCTTTATTTTGTTATCCGATTCTTGTATGAGGCCAAGATGGTGTTGTTTCTTACCGAATTCGATTTTTTGCCGAAAGATTTCCTTGCATTTTTTATATGCTATTTAAGCTCCATTTGAGCGAGTGACTTTAAATATTGTATCGATAGCATCCAGTGTGTTTCTTATTTGTTTTACTTCATCAGAATCGAATATAGGATATTTATTATTATTAATAGCTTTTTTCTTTCGTTCTGGAGTATAAACGTCGAACCAGTGTTTCAGTTCATTGAACAAGTGGTTGTAAGATTCTTCCGCTGATTTACCAATTAAAATAGAGTTCCAATCAGTGTTACCCATCCTTTGAATGACGCTGTGAATGCCCTCAGTGGTATAATTACGTATTTTTATTTAATGAGTAGGTTTGGAATGATTTTTATTTTCAGATGGAAGAGTTATGTATTGACAAAAAAAAAACAAAACGTTGGTCCCTAGTGGTATTTAGTAACGTGGTAGACATATCAGTCTATAATGCTTTCATATTACACTGGTCTACAATGGTTTTGTTGCCCTAGATATGAAAATGATTTTGGGTCTATTTATGCACACAATTCGTGAAACTATCAATGATTTTGTAGGATTTGCTCTGATTTCTTTTTAAATCTTTATTTTCATTTTACATAACAAAATCGTAAAACAAGAAACAAAACAACAGATATATTTATAATGTCAGTTATGTTTTGAGAAATTCGGATACATCGAAGTAAATAAAGAGGAAAATGTCGAAAATATATTTCATATTTCCATAAAACGCCTTTTATGAGCTTTTCTTCTATCATTTTCAGGGACAATCTCTTTTCAAAGACCAGCAGTAATCTGCCATCATGTGACAATCCCATCGACCTTGATACCTTTCTTCCATCACTTTTAGATCTTGATGACATCGCTCTCCTGCTCCTCACTATAATTTCCTAAATTATCCGGAAATTTATCTAGATGATTGCGGAGATAGTGTAACTTAATACTCATATTTGCTCCTACAGTCTGAAAGTTTGTCATCATATTTTGCACAATTTCTTCATAATTTGCTGCTTTATGGTTACCTAGGAAATTTTCGACAACCAACACAAAACTTTTCCAAGCTTTACTTTCCGGAACAGTCATAACTTTGATAAAATCTGAGTCTTTCATCAATTGCCGTATTTGAGGACCATCAAATATTCCACCTTTCAATTTTTCCATACTAAGCTTCGGAAATTTTCTGCAAATGTAATTAAAACAATTTCCGTCTTTGTTCAACGCTTTTACAAATTGCTTAATCATACCTAACTTAATATGTAATGGTGGAAGTATGATTTTGTCTCTGCTCACCAGCGGCTCCCTTATTACGTTGGCTTTACCGACAGTTAAAGAATTTCTTACAGGCCAAACATCTTGTTCCCAATGAAGTTGCTTTGCTCTACTATCCCACATACAAATAAAGCAGGGTATTTTGTATATCCACTTTGTTGGCCAAGTAAAAAATTAACCATTTTTAAATCCACACAGATCGGCCATTGATGCTCAGAGTATTTAATTTTCTCTAAAACTAATTTTACATTTTCATATTCTTCTTTAAGTTTCGTTTAATTTATATCCATTGTGCAATAAGACGCATTTTAAACTTCTTTTGAAACTATCAATAAAAAGGCGCCATTCAGTAGATTTGTACTCTTTTAAACCCATGTCTATAAGCAGCTTCGCGATATCATTACAATACACTAATCCTTCATTTTCACTAAAAATTGTAATAACTCTTTTATCGCATTCTGTATGTTGTAATTGTTACTGTTGGTGCCAATAAATTTTTTCTTTCAATCTTGAGGCTAACAGTTCTGATCCTTGTTTTGATAAATTGAGATCACGTATTAAATCACTGAGTTCATTTTGAGAAAATAACTTTGGCGTAGATGTTTTACCTTTCCATTCACTTCCACTAGTAGATGGTCCCGATTTCTGTGAATTTGGTAACATCATTGTTTCTGAGGGCATGCGAATTACTTTTGAAATGTATATGGGCCGAGGAGATTTTCACTGTGTAAAACCAGACATTTCGTAGACTGTAAGTCTGGGTATCTCCACGTTTGATTTCGATTAAAACCTTTAACATCTACTACGCAAAAGTAACAATCATCTAAATGATTCGTAGGCTCCATCCAGATCATAGGAATACCAAAGTCTAATCCAGAACGTTCACCTTTTTCCACAACCGTAAAGACTCAACACAGGACTTACAAACTTTATTAGGAACCCATGGTTTACCTAATTTGTCCATTTTGAAACCAAAATATTCAACATAAGTCTCCTTGACAAAGTCTGTGATATTTCTTTTTGTTTTTTGGTATATAAACACCGCAAATATAACAAAATAAATCACTACAATATTTACACTTTCTTCGTGACGAAATCATATTTTAGACTAGAAGACAAATATATAAGAATGGACATTCAGTAATTGAAACAAAATATTAATCCATGACACTTTATCCAGATTTACGTGTATATGTACTTCAATATTGTCAAATAACTGAGATCTCAGCTGTTCTGTGGAGCAAGGGGTCTGAGAGTGGGAATCAGGTGATGTTTGTATGCGCGGAAAAGTTGCGCAGAAGCCTAATCATGACTGGAAAATTAAATTTTATTTCTAACAAGCTTATAATTGTTCAAAATATAAGAAATGCAAAAATCATGAAAATACGAGCACATTGAGAACTTTCATGAATATATTCGTAATCTGGGCACTTGAAAACAAAAATTTGCGATGATATCCAGGGCAACAATAAAATTTTTTTTTTGTAGAGCTGTGTTATTCACGGCTGCCAATAGCAGCCGGAACGAAGACTGCCTAGCAAAACGGCGACACTATTGGGAAAATTTAGGTATGCAATTGGTTACACCGTATATATAAATAAATAAAACACCTTTGATCTGTGTAGATTGTAAGAGATTCGTATATAAAAACATTCTAATACAGTTGTTCTATGTACCCAGTGTGATAAAATATAATTTCATTTAATTTTTCTTCAATTACTGCTCAGTCTCTTTTTATAAAAATATCTAACAACATAGTATATTCTTTTCATATTAGAAATATAAAATTATAATTTTGACAAAAATAAATAGTTATTCTGTAGAAATTGATATAAATGTCGAATGAATCAATTTAACAATTTATCTTTATTTTTTGTTCATTTTTCAGTGACTTACTTACTACTACTACTTACTAGCACGGAAACGTTTATAAAATTAAAGACCTTATATCAACATCAAAAAGTCAAAACAGAGTTGCGTAATGAAATCTTGGAGAAAAGGTCGTCGATTGAAATTGTGAAAATTGTCGATATACATTCTATCAAAAAAATACCGGGAATTGGTCAATGTAACCCAAAATTTTTATTTTTCATCCAATTTTATTTTATCGCCTTCAAAGTAGGCCTCTTCCTAAACAATACATTTAAGCTAATCTAATCATCAAAATATTTTTCGAACGCTTTTTCCGGAATCGACTTCAGATTTCACTGCGAATTCTCCTTTTTGTCTTCTATGGATACTTGAAGTGGTGATTCGAATTCTGGAAGAAGAAAAAAGTCGGCCGGAACCATACCAGGTTCGATGATATTTGTTGAGTTGTTGGTCAGAAATTCATTCACAATGATAGCTGCATTATTGTGGTGCAAAAGCCATGAGTTTCCTTTCCACAAATCTGGCCTTCTTCGACGAATTTACTCTCTCAAACGCTGCATAACGCTCACTTTATATTCTTCATTCACTGTCTGACCTGGCAACGATTCTAAGTGCAGAACACCGCCATAATCAAAGGAAACAGTTAACATTAACTTGACTTCTGATCGACTTTGACGTGGTTTTTGCGGTTTCGGTTCAGTTAGAAGGCGCCATTCCAAAGCTTATTGACTAATTTGCATGTCAAACTCATAAACCCACGCCTCATCACCAGTTACAATGCGTTTTAAGAATGTGGAGTCGGAAATGACTCGTTCTAGTATGTCTTCAGCGACCTGTTTCTCTGAAGGATTTATGTTGAATATTAGTTGTTCTTTGGGCACAACTTTTATTCTGAAAATGAATAGTAACAATTTTCGCTATGATTTCCGTGGATTACACTACTTTCGAGTTATTTATACAATAAATTTGATATTCGAATTATAATAAATCGATCTGACGTACCCAGCTATCTAACAGAATGAATACCTTGATTGGAAAACACTGTATAGACCCCTATCAAGAAGTATTGATCAAATTCGTTCGGCTAATCAAGAGACCTTTTCAATGAGGTGCCACGTGATACTTTCTAAGATTGAAATTCTAATGCTTGGGAAGGGTCAGAAGGGGTTGATCCCAACACCCTCGAAGTAACATGCTGAGACATTTTTTTTAATACTGATATCAATCTGTACTGCCATTCATTTATAATACTCATTCTAGTTGTAACAACCTGTATCGCTTAACATAGCTCAAAATAATGAAGGATTTGCTTTATCAGATTCGTTCATAAAACATGAAGCTCAAATGTATGTATGTAGTTATTCCAATGAGAGTGATAGACACGTAATGCCTCATAAAACTGAATATAAATGAACATTCTTTGACGCTTTCGATACTTAAAGCTGTACGATTAAACTGAAAAAAATAAATAATGAATTACTGTAATTACTGTTCAGATTGCAACATAGAAAAATTACGTTTATGTTCGACACATAAAACGCAGAAATGACGTATACTGGTACCATCATAGTTATCTAATAACCTGCAGCTAAACTTGAAATTTAAACTTCTGTCCATAGATGCGTGATAATAGAAGGCTAGAAAGGAATAACATAGGTAATTCCTTATTAAATCGAATATACACTGGGCCAAGAGATAGAAGCACGACACCGAAATCGAATTTATTCAGAAGAAGATTTGATATAGACTATGACAAAAAAGTATCCGGAAATTTGAAATAAAACGCAAAAATCTTAATCTACAATATTTATTGAATCTACTTCGAAATATGCTCCATTTGAAGCGATGGCGTGTATCTTATATAGAATGTCTCACATTCACTGCAGTGTATTTTATATACTCCGCTTTTATCCAATAATTTTGTTTTATCTTTATTATCAACCAACCATGTACCCAACTTCTTTTTATTAGTGCTGATGGTGTTAATATTATGTCTGTGTAATCTGTTACATATTTTGTTGCTAATGTTAGAAATAATTTTCTGTTAGATTTCTCAGTATGCAACGTATAAATGTTCTGCAATAAAAGTTTTTGTCGTTTTGTTTTATTAAGTGGTGTATTAATATATGACACTACAGGTTTTGCAGATTTCTTTTCCTTATCTAGTTTAATCAATCCGTACATTTTTGGAGCTTGAACATTCATTGGAATCAGTTTCAATTAATTTTGGTGCATAGCAGTTGTTCTTAACTTGAACTTCATTCTCAAAATCGACAGCTGACAAAGGAATGAAAAGCACTCTGTGCACAAATGAGTGGAAAGGACTCAATTTGATACTCTGAGATTCGGAGATGATAATAATAATAATGAAGTTTATTCACAAATATCACATCAGAGTTTTCATTTGAATAAATAAATTAACTTTTACCTTTAGTTCGAATAAACACAGAGACAAAAAGTTTGTTAGCGATATTGATATGAATGACACTATACATAAGAATTGATTTTTATATTTCCCAGATTTTTTTCCTTTTTTCAATTTTTTGTGATTCAAACCTATATGCGTAGCAAAAGTTTCTAACAGTTTTTTATTCCCAGGTGCGAATGCAATTGTTGGTTTTAAAGTCACTATCTCTGTTTCATTTGACTATTTATGTCCAATATTTGTGTTTTGTCCATTTACTAATCAGATCATTACAACACAATACTATTGGAATGTTAAGTCATTATACAAGTTGAGTCATTATACGGGTTAAGTCACTATTAAGAGTTTATGTCATAATTCTGGTTTGAAAGTCCTTATATAGTTTTTGTTCTACATATATCATTTTTCGATTTCTATTTTAAACTCACTTATTTATATTTTTGTCATTCACTACTTTCTTCATCTATTGTGATTTACTTTTAATAATTATATTATTATATATTATAATCTTTTCAGTGAAAAGATTTCTTTCTTCCTTTGGAATCCACTGTATTGCTTTCTTTTGAAATTATTTTTGGTACGAAATAATATCATCTGGCAATATAGCGAATAGTCTTGGGGCCAAATAAATGTAATATTTTTGTCCGATTCTCTTTTCCGCTTTTTGATTCATATATTTGTTGGATTTATTTCGGATATCATGTGTGTGTTTTATTCGAATGAGTTGTATTTTTCCCTGATATACACTCTGAAGAATGTGCATTGCATATAACTGATTTGTGTCCATCAGGGAGATTTTATGAATCAGGGTATCCGAATAGGTTGGTTAGGTTGATTTTCATTATGAAAAATCTTTGAACTTCTTGGAGGGCTTATGGTTCCCTCGCCTTCAAAATATACAGAAAACCAACCTATTCGGATACACTTTTATTCATTTGTACACAGATTGCTTTATATTCCTTTGTTAGCTGTCGATTTTGAGAATGAAGTTCAAGTTTTTGAATTAATCGCTAAGAACAACTGCTATAAACCAAAATTAATTGAAACCTTTATAAAACAAAAACGACATAAACTTTTATTGCAGAACATTTATCCGTTGCATACTGAGAAATCTAACAAAACATTTCCAATTTACTATATTCCTAATATTAGCAACAAAATATGTAACAGATTACACAGCAACAATATTAACATCATCAGCACTAATAAAAAGAATTTGGGTTTTGAATTTGGGAGGCTTTTACTTGGTAAAATTTCATTATCAATAATAAAAACAAGTACTGTGTTTTAAGAATTTTACTTAATAATTGCGATTCGTAACGCGTTTCACTACACCGTAGCTTCTTCAGACGAATGAATATACAGAAAAAATATAAATGAGAATATAACTATAAATGTTCTTGAGTAATTAAAAGCTTATTCGGTTGCTTCTTCTTAAATGGTTATTTATGACAGGTATATTCAATAAAATTAAGGAATAGATTGCTCCCCGAAGAGATTCAATAGAGGTGAATGGCTTAAATCGACTTGTTCATTGATGACTCTACCTGAGTAATTGTATTCATTGATTTCTAAAGTTTCCCAAAGATCTACCTTCAATATTTATTATCTGTATGCAAAATTTCAAACTGTGGGTCGAAATGATTATTTTCTAAGAGATGATTCGCTTAATTTGAATCTGATTTTTATTTGAAAAACTGCGTTTATGTTCCGATATTCTAATATTGAAATTTCTGTGTGTGTTCTACCAATGTAGAAATTATCACAGTCATTGCAATTCAATCAATAAACACCTGATTTATTGTTTTACCTGGTTTGGTTTTATTATGTTTTATATATAAAAAATAATATCGGAACATAAACGCAGTTTTTCAAATAAAAATCAGATTCAAATTACGCGAATCATCTCTTAGAAAATAATCATTCTTTCGACCAACAGTTTGAAATTTTGCATACAGATAATAAATATTGAAAGGTAGATCTTTGGGAAACTTTAGAAATCAATAAATACAAACACTCAGGTAGACTCATCAATGAACAAGTCGATTTAAGCCCTTCATCTCTATTGAATCTCTTCGGGGAGCAATCTATTCCTTAATTTTATTGGATATACCTGTCATAAATCATTAAGAAGAAGCAACCCAATAAGCTTTTAATTACTCAAGAACATTTATAGTTATATTCTCATTTATATTTGTCTGTATATTCATTCGTCTAATGGTGTTGAAACGCGTTACGAATCGCAATTATTAATTAAAATTCCTTAAAACACAGTACTTGTTTTTATTATAGAATTTGGGTTCATTGTTGGTTAATAATAAAGATGAAATAAATTATTGGATAAAAGCGGAGTATATAAAATACACTGCAGTGAATGTGAGACACTCTATATAGGATACACGAACATGTGTATCGCTTCAAATGGAGCATATTTTGAAGTAGATTCAATAAATATTGAAGTAGATAAAGATTTTACGTTTTATTTCAGATTTCCGGATACTTTTACGTCACAGTCTATATCAAATATTCTTCTGAATAAATTCGGTTTCGGTGTCGTGTATTAAAAATTCATTTCGTTCAACAGAGAATATAAAAACTACATGTAGGTAATAAAACTCTAAGTTAAAAACATTAAAAATCTCTCGTTCACAAGTGACTATCAAAACAGCTCAAAACACGAAAGAAATTGATCCAGCAAAAAATCTTTTGTTTTACAAAAATGTGACATATTATCCTTCATATAAATTTCAAAATACACTGTTACATAAAAAAAGTATATTCTATGTTAATACACCGTTCATACGCAAGAAAAGAAGAGAAATCAATGCATACAATGTGACCTCACACACTATCTAACTATATAATATATAAAATTATATAAATATATAAAATTACGATACGTCAAGCAAAATATAAACAAAACAATCATGAAATTAAGGAGACCAGTCAACAATTACCCGAATACAATTAACAACAAGAGGTTTTCAAAAATGTTCGAACCTTCCACTCCAGTCTGTGAATTGATACAATTTTCTGTTGTATGAATATACAATGATTCAAGGGAATGACGATTGTCCCTACGTGGGCTCTTATGTAAAATTTCTGCTTCTTTGAATTTAAAAGAATGACCAGTGTCCAAAGAATGTTGACATAAGAAATAGCCTTTGTTCTATTTGGGGACATTGAAGGAGCCTTCGATAATACCTCCTATACATCCATTAGCAATGGTGCAAACAACAAGGGTGTCAAAACACCCACCATCAAATGGATCACTTTTGGAGACACCGAAATATCGGTGTCAGCAATGAAAGGATGCCTTCAAGGAGGTGTCCTATCGCTGCTACTATGGTCAGTAGTTATTGATGGCCTCTTAGAAAGACTGAACAACGCTGGCTTCAACGGACAAGGCTATGCTGATGATCTAGTTATCATCATTAGGGGAAAGCATGATGGAATCTTATCGAACCTGATGCAAAAAGCCTTAACATCGTAAATAAATGGTGTGCTGAAGAGGGGCTCAGCATCCATCCAAACAAAACAATTCTAATTCCATTCACAAGACGTAGAAAGTTGAACTTAAAGCCCCTCCTTTCTGAATGGACATACTCTGAAATTTTCGAAACAGGCTAAGTATCTAGGGTTAACCCTAGATCAGAGACTCAACTGGAATTTACACATTGACAAAACTCTTTCCAAACTCTTTCGTGCCTATGGGCATGCCGTAGACTCTTCAGGAAGACCTGGGGGCTACAGCCAAAAATAACCTATTGATGATACACAACGGTTATAAGACCCATTGTCACATATGCATCCTTAGTATGGTGGACGAAAACATCAGAAATAACTAAGCAAAACAAGCTGTAAAAACTGCAGCGGTTAGCGTGCGTGGGCATAAGAGATGCTATGAGAAGCACCCCGACTACTGCCCTGGAGGTAATCCTAAATCTCCCTCCTCTTCATATAAAATTGAAAAAGGAGGCGTTGATGGCGGCATTACGGATCCAAGACACAAAGAAACTATCACTTGGTGATCTGAAGGGACACCTGGGGATTCTGGGTAACATAGCGCCAGAAATCTTATCACAAGCATCGCATATAATGCCGCTTAAGTTCGATTTTCACACATCCTTCGAAGTGACCATAGAAGACCGCACCATCGTATCCTCCATTTGGTACACGGACGGATCAAAAACGATTGATGGAACAGGAGCAGGCATATATGGACCCAAGTACTCTTCATCAGTGCCTCTGGGCTCTACTCCCACAATCATGCAAGCAGAAACACTTGCTGTAAACCTTTGCTGCCAGGAGGGTCTACGAAGGAAACTCAAAGGTGCATAGATATACATTTTAACGGATAGTCAGACAGTAATTAAAGCTATAAACTCTTACAGTTATCGGAGCATCTCTGTCTGGGAATGCCGTCAACGAACTGGCCAAATCAGCTGCTGAAATCCCACCCATCGAACCTGAACCGTTCTGCGGTCTAAGTAAGCCGCACAGACGACAGAAACAGTTGCATCGCAACTGTCCGTCAAAGACATATATACTTCGGTAGCGACAAAATAGAGCCGCACGAAGTAAAAGCGAAAGCTCCCAGGGAAATTCTTAATTTTGTAAGGGATTTAGACCTACAGGGAAATGAATAAGAAGGGTTACGAACGAAAGACCAATTTGGTCGCAGTTCAGAAAGGCTTGCAAAGCCAATCGACCGCCACGAATGTAATCTAATGTAATGTAATTGTGACATAAGGAAGAATCTATTCTCCAAAATAAAAATTCTGAGGGTTTTCGAACCACTGCATCAATAAAAATCATTTCATAGATTTCGAGAATATTGAGCTCATGCATCCAGATAATACAGGAAAAATGATGGACATCTTGGAGATTGGAAATCTCATAGGATAAACCAACCAATTCGCAACGACCAACTAGACTTCAATATGCCTCCTGTTGCGAATGCCGTTATACATAAGTAAAATCACTTTTTTGAATTTAGTATTGTATTACTCTTGATAATGGGCTAACAACCCGAAACATTTCGAGTATTTTTCATATTCATTATGTTTCACCAACTGTTAAGCGAGAATTCCATACAAATCTTCTGTTGTTTCTAATTGGTAAATTTAATTGAAGAATGAAAGTTTTTATAAGCCCGTCTATTCAAACTTTCTAGTGTCAGAAACAACAAAGATATTATCCACATACACGGTACATACTCAAGGGAAATATTCAAATTCCTGTGCTGTTACGAAATAACTCATGAATATGCCTGCGATGAACAGAGAGAGACAATTGCTTGTGGCCATTCCTTCTTTTGAAAATATTGATTTTTATATTGCAGACAATGTTGTTCCACAAAGGTTGAACCAAAAGTAAATATCCATAAATAACTTTTTGTTAAGTTGCCGTATTATAACTTTTCAGATAGCTGACATAAAGCGATTCAGTGCATTGCAACTTGTTCATGAATTAAATATTATCAAGTAAAATAAGTCTACAACTCGAGAAATTATCATGTAGCTCCATAGCTCCATGAGGAGTTACTTCTCGAGTTTGTCAACTTGGATCGTCAAGAACTTAAACAGTTGCAGGCGTTAATTCTATAATTACAGTCGTAAAATACCGACTGCAGTTTAGTTGGATCACACCTCGTCTCGAATGTAGAAATACAATCCCCAACAGTTAATAGGGATGAATGTTTTATTCGAAATTATATACGTAATTACGTACTCTTTTATATATGCTACCATCTAAGTTCATGTGGAGAAGGTGTGGGATATACATGCTCAAGCCACTGTTCTTCCGCCCATCACTTTTCACTTATAAGTGAGAAAAATCGTCAAACACTCACAGTATTGAAAAGTTTACTAAGATATTGAATAGAATCTAGTAATCTCTATATGGGTTACAACAGTATTTACACAAACTATACTACATATTTAAATTTGAGACCATAAACTCTTCTTGCCAATAGAATGACCTTTCCATAAGAATTTTCTTTAATGTCTTATTGAATTTATTTGGTTTTTGCTTTCTTGGATGAATAGTTAATTTGTTTTACATTTTGGCATCACAATGCAATGTAGAATTTTGTGTCAGCTCCATACTGTGGAGTGGAGTGACCAATTACTCTTTTCCTTGGTATCGAAAGAATGAATGTCGCATCCATTTGGGTGTGTGGTTCTTGCATGTATCTGCTTCAATACGTTGAAAATATGAACAGAAGGCAAGGTGATTATTCGCTCTCTTTTAAAACCTACAAGAGTCCCTAGCTTTCAGCCAAAATATAAGGTGGAGAGCTTTTTTCTGCAATAAAAATATCCTATTTCTTTCAGAGGACACACATTTGGATCTTATAAGACATAACTGCATAAAAGTATTCAATTTATGCTGCTTCCTGCGTACCAACCACCACCATCTTCCTCAAAGCCGAATTTGTCTGGGATTTTCCCTATAGAAGATTTAGAAGTCAGCCAAACCAGCCAACTACATTGAATGAGGAATGAAATAGACTGACAGAAGTTCTCGCCAGAAATACTCAAGTTGTTTGGCGGTAATTCGAGTTTGATTATTTGGGTCATCCTTTGTGAAACAAAAATAAAAATTAAATGCCCAGATCGTCAATATTGTTTTTTCTTATTGCATGTAATAAATGAATATGCAAGATACAAAATAAACTGATGTTACAACAAAAGGGTTCTTTGACGTGTCACCAGTAGGTGACACGTCAAAGAACAATGTATGAAGCATTGACTATTGTGTGCTTCTAGCTTTATCGCTCTGTGGTGATGTGATTTTACAGTTTGTTTATAGATTGTTACAGATTGATCTCAGATGAAATTTCCGAGGAGTTACACGCCGGGGAAGACCCAGGCTGAATCATTTTATCTTCTCCGGATGATGGTGTGGTTACCGATGAAGGCAGTGAGGATGAGAACGAGGCTAACATCCTGCATCTATGTAGTCGCATACTTTGAAATCAGAGTAGAGAGTGTAATTTTGCTTCTTACGGGATACTTGATACCAAAATACATGAGAATGTTCTGGGAAGAAAAGAATGACACTCACAACGAGCTAGTAGCTTTGAGCATACACTAAACAGATCTTTCGAGATTCAGTAGAACCTTCACCTTTGTGATAGTATGTCCTTACCACCTAACGACAAATTTGCAAAAGTTCGCAATTATTTCACAAAACTAAACCAAAATTCACAATTCATCGACGAAACCTTAGTACCATATTTTGGAAGGCATGGTACAAAACAACACATTCAAGGAATACGTTTTGGTTACAAGTTTTGGCCTTGTCAAAAAGCCAAAAAAGAAAGATTGGAAGAACGCAAGAACGATCATCAAGCCCGGAGCAATCAGGTGGGCGATTCGATGTCCTTCTTCCATACCTCATTAGGCTCTTCCGGTCGAGTCTTGCCTGGAATGTTGTCCTGGCCAGCTGGCGAGGAGTCAGGGTTGTTTACATCCCTAAGGTGGGTAAATCGAACTCACAACCGAAGTCGTTTAGACCGATTCGTCTTACGTCTTTTGTTTTGAAAACCCTGGACAAGGTGCTAGATGGATACATCAGGACCGATGTGTTATCGCTGAGGCTTCTGAGTTAACATCAATACCCCTATCTAAAAGGTAAATCAACCGATCTGGAACTCAACAACTTAGTCGGGAGGATCACACAGTCTGTCGACAGAGGGGAGACTGCAACCTTCATGGACATTGAAGGTGCGTTTAATGCGGCCCCTACTGTCTCACTGTATGGGGCTGCGAGAGCCAGAGGGGTACCAAATATTATTGCGGAATGGATTAGTAACATGCTAAATGCAGGAGTGATCAACACTTCACTGAAAGGGGAAGTAGTCACTTTTGAGGCTAGCAGGGGCTTCCCACAGGGAGGAGTACAACCCCCTCTGTTATGGTCTCTGCTAGTTGATGACATTCTGGTAATAATTGGCGCACTGGATGTTTATGTACAAGCATACGCTGATGATTCATTCTGGCTGTGGGGGATGATAACGATGTTTCCGACAGACTACAGGAGGCTATGTCTGCAATTCAGGGTTGGTGTGAAGGCGAGAAACTTAGCATAAACACCTTTATGGTATCGTTTACCAGGAAGAGGAGGATAGTTTGTTTCCTTCTCGACCCTGGGCGGGATGTTTATTCCGGTTGTGGAAAAACCAAAATATCTGGGGATTACCCTGGATAGTAAACTCACGTGGAACTCGCACCTGGAAAAAACAATACACAAGGCTTGACATTTCCTATGGACATGTCAAAAGACCTGTGGAAAAAAGTGGGGCCTTGCCATAAAGCAACTCTAGTGGCTATATGTGATGGTGGTTAGACCACGTATTACATACGGCTGCATTGCATGGTGGAAGTGCAGTATTAAGAAGCAATGCCAACTCAAGCTCCCTAACTTGGAGAGAACAGCCTGCATGATGATTACAGGAGTCTTTCGCTCTACACCCACTGCGGCCATGAAACTGATATTGGGCCTTGCCCATCTTCATCTTGTGATTAGAGGAGAGGCTAGAATAGCTTTCTACAGAGTCCATCATCTTTCCCGTTATGAAGCGGCAACTTCGGCTTTGTGCCTGGCGCCTTACAGTCTGAAATTGAGGACAATGAAGTACTGAGTATGAGGTCGGACATAGCAACACCTAAAACCAACATGGAGAGGCCAGTTCAGATCATCATTCCCGATAGACAGGAATGGATCAGCTCCAAGGACCGTCTACTCAAGGGTCCCTGTTGGTGCATGGATGGCTCAAAAACTTCGAAAGGTGTTGGAGGTGGTGTTTACGGTCGAGGTGCCGCCAAGGAACAGTCGATCTATCTTGGTGGGCATGCGACTGTCTTTCGAGCAGAAATATTCGCCATTGACCACTGTGCTTACCTCTTGCTTGCGGGGGGATTAACAAATAGATCAATCGAAATCTTCACCGATAGACAAGCGGCACTGAAAGCATTGGCATCCGATACTTGTACTTCACTTATGGTGCAAGAATGTCGCCCTACCCTTGCCAAATTAGGAGAACGGAGCAGGCTTCGTCTAATATGGGTTCCTGACCACGCGGACATTGAGAGAAATGAGAAGGCGGACTCATTGGCCGCTCAAGGAACTAACCTCGAGTTCATAGGACCGGAGCCTAACCTCGGAATTCCCCTGGAAACTGCAAGGATAGAAAACCAACCATCAGTGGACCTTCCACCACGAAAGCCAAGGCCTGGCTTAAACTTTCTTGGTTGGAACTGAGAGTTTTAACTGTCGCCCCAGGAAACACCTAAATAAATTAGGATTGGTTGAGGATCCTTCATGTAGGTGTGAAGAAGATATAGAATCAATGGAACATGTTATGTGCGAGTGCCCAGCTGGGGACAGGGTCAGGATGGAAGAACTTGTATCTTGTCTTTCCTCAAAATGCAGCCCGATATAGGCCTAGGAGCTGCAGTTATATTGGAACTCCAATTCAGACTACCACCCGGATTAGAACCATATAATTTGTACTCCGATAATATTTTAACTGGCTCACTATTACTAAAGTATTTACGGAAGCAAAATGTTAGACGAACTGCTACTCGGCTAGATAATTGCAAGCTGCTAAATTCCAAAGATGTGAAAAAGAAACTTAGAGGTGAGTTGTTATCAATAAATGTAGGGAGAGATTATTGCAGCTAAGTGACATGACAACAGTATCGTAACCATTGCATCTAACTACCACGGATTGACTCCTATTACAAAAGTTGATGTAGCAGGTGAAGAATAAAGGTATTTCGACAGATTTATCGAATTAAGCACAATGTTGGGTACAAAGATAACAAACAACAATAATAACAAAATATAACAGGTAAATTTGATAAACAAAACATTGAGAACAATCGAAATAAAAATTGATTCTATGTATCCCGTTAAAATAGTTGTTCCCATACCTATCATTAATGGAAATGAAGAAGTAACTTGCCATCTAGATTTTAAGATTCATCTTCAGGCTTCTTATTGAAGTAAAGTTCATACTAATCAAGTGGAGAAAATGGAATGTAGAGAAGTTGGCATATCGATGAGATTGAAAAGTGATCATGCCAATATCCCATTAGAATTTTTAAATTCTCAATGAACTGCAAGATTACCTCCTTATCATCCGAGCAAATTAAAACGTACTTTCGGGTAAGCTATTTCTTCAATTTATGTTCCATCACTTAATGTTTGGCAAAACTAGGGCGATCGTCTAGAAAAGTGGAGGCGAGAGCAGCCAAGTGAAAACCGTCGGGACGGAAAGAAAGTTATTACTCATATTCCGCCGGGTAAACGATTTATAGCATTTGCTTACTGTCTAAAATCGCAAAAATTTTCCTATATAACTCAACCGAAGTTCGAAACAACTCTAGATATATTTTTATAGGCCATCATCAATTTTCCGAAAAGGACACCGAGATGAAAATTTTATTATTGCATTTGAATTGATTTCAGAACTCCTACGTGATCTGCCCCACTTGCGTCAACCTTTCAGGGAAAAATAACGTGAACTTTTTCTACTTCTTGCAAAAAAGTTTCTGAAACTCCAAGAAAGAAAGGGTTGACCCATTTCTCGTGCTGTGTCTGACTTTCATACGAAGATGTCTTTGTATCACTCAAAATATCTCTACCGGGTGGGGTAATGAAACAAAATAGACCAAGTAACTCATGGTTATGCATGGGGTTGTATCAGAAAAGTTAAATTAGATACAACACATAGGTGGCTGAACTGTCCTACTAGGTCGGTTTGATTTTAATGTAATAGCTCTTCAACGAAGATGAAGTAAAATATATTCTATATTTTCCACAATTTTATTTCTACGATCACAACCGGTTTCAGGTTAACAACAGGGAATTGACTTACTTATATAGATACCAGCCTAATTTGATATTACGTAGTGGAGAGGTAATAATATCTAGTTGGCTATTGAGGGTGATTTTACTTTGGTTTTTACAAAGTTTATTGATTTCTAAACATTCCAAGGCATTCATTGTCTTTCCTTTATTGCTATTATGAAGAACTTTAAGATTATCTAATGTTATTGAATGTTTTGTGGTTTATATATGTTCACATATTGGTTAAATATTGTCAGAGGATAAATGTTCTTTGAATCTACCTCTCTGCCCAACATAATCTTCTGTGCACTCATTGAAAGCAATTTTGTAAACTCTGATTTCTTCAATTTATCCATTTTTGTTTAGAAAATAATAATTTGCTCAACTTCAAATCACTTGAGAAAGGGAGTTTATTTTAAATTTAGAAAAATAGTTGCTCAACAAAATTTAAAATAATCACCTCTTTCTTAAGAAGTCTGAACTTGACCAAATCATTATTCAAAGCTAAATAAAAAGCAGACAGATTTAAAATCAGAAGTTAACAGAGTTGCTTGCAATGTTATGTTTGCAGACAGATAGGAATTTGGAAATCAGATTCAAAGAACATTCATCCTTGACAATAATTCTCTATTATGTAAAAATATAATGAACATATAAAACCCAAACATTCAATACATTGATAATATCAAATTCTTTATAATTGCGACAAAGGAAAGAAAATGAATCTGTTGGAAGTGAAATTACCTTAATAGCTAGAAAGACATTTTTCAATGAAATAAAACTATGGTATTTAGATTTTCACTATATTAACAAAACTATGACCATGATACAAACTAATGAACAGAGTTATTCCTTATATATTAGTCTTACTCCTACTTAATATTACAATAAGTAAAAGTACGAGGGGTATGTTGGAAAACCCATCGGAGTTGCTTACTTTATGAATTGAAAAGATTGAGTAAAGGAGAAGGATTTAGAGCTAAATGACTATTGAGTAACCTATCTGAATTCTTTTCTTTGTTGATCACTAAAATTTTCAATAGATTGTTTATAAACACCGGATTTATTACCTTTATCATTTTAAGATTTGCAGTTTTTTGGGATGTCGGCCTGAAGAATTATCAGTTCGGAATGCTATATCGAAATTATAATGCGAAAGGAATGATTTTAATTTTAGACTAGGATTACCAATAAAAGTTGAGCTGTTGTATTTTGTGTTAGAACTTTTTACACTTGTAATACTTCCTGGATTGCTTTTTGAATTTTTTTGCGTGAAATCAGGTTCTCAATCATACTTGGACTGTAACCGTTATTGACTGGTATTTGTTTGATTATAGTCAGCTCTTTTATAAAATTATTTTGTGACATTGGGATATTGATGAGTCTATGTACCATACTATAGTAAGCTGCTAATTTATGTAGATAAGGATGTGTAGATGAAATCTGAATAGTAATATCTGTATGCGATGGCTTATGAAAATAAAAAATCATGTTTGCAGTTAATTTTAGTAATCTAGAAAATTAATAGAGTTTTCTTTGTCTATCTCTAACGTGAATTTAATATTATCGTGAATTTTATCAATGGTCTGTTGCCAGTGCCAGTGAAACAACAAATGATATCGTTGACATATCTGAACCAATAAATAAAGTGTTTGAATAACGGATGTACTTGGATAGTTTTTTCAATATTATCCATAAAAATGTCAGCGAGTAGAGGGCTCAGAGGTTTACCCATGATTAAACCTTTTTTATTATTATATAATACTCCATTGAAGTTAAAATAATTTTGTTCTGAACAAATTTTTAAAAGGTGTAAGATTTCTGATTGAATTACCGGATTGACTTTATTCATTTGAAGAGTGTTCTTAATGAGTTTCAGTGTATCACTAGGTGGAAGACTAGGGAAGAGATTTACTACATCCCATGACATAAGTTTAGCGTTCGGTGGTAGCAGAAAGCTCGTCTCCATTTCGATCTGCTAGGAATTGAAACCGAAATAGCCCTAAATTATTCTTCGCAAGACAAACACGTAAAACACTCTTCAGCGTTACTACTTCAAAAAGAGTTCAATAGTTTGACCTGACGGTCGAAACCGGTTGTGTTCATGAAAATAAAATTGTGGAAAGTATAAAATACATTTTACATCAACTAAATAGAAAATGAATTTCTATGAAATAAATAAATCATCAATATTACCGATGATTACCTCTTCATTCTACCCAAATCTGTTACTACCCAACATTTCTTCAGGTTTGAAAACAGAAATAACTCGTGGAGAGCTAAATCTGGACAATGTCCCGGATGAGGTAATAGTTCGTAGCCCAATTTATGGATTTCTGCCTTGAAGATTACATACGTGTTTACTCGTACATAGTCTTGTTCTAACAACAATTGTTTCGTCGCCAAATTTGTATTTTGTAGGAATGAAATATAAATTTTATTACAATCCCCGCAAAACAGTTTATAAACACCGGATTTATTACCTTTATAAACTGTCTTGCAGGATAGTAATCAAATTTATACTGGTAGAATTTTCAGAAATTTCAAAGTTAGATTATCCGAGCACAAACGTAGTTTTAATTATTATAAATCAGATTCCCATTATTCTAATCACTTACTCGAAGAACACCATAACTTTAATGATAATTTCAAAATTTTACACAATGAAAATAATAGACAAAAACTCAATCTATGGGAAATTTTAGAGATTAACGAAGAAAAGAATTCGGGTAGGTTACTTAATAGTCAATTAGACCCTTTACTCAATTTTTTCAATTCATAAAGTAAGCAACTCCGATGGGTTTTCCAACATACCCCTTGTACAACAGCAAAAATCATCAAAGAAGACTTTTCGAAATTATCACCTCATTGCAATGCCGACTATAAGATAATAAAACAATTCGTGAAAATAGTACCAAGAACGATTTAGTATTCAATAAAGCAGATAAAGGTAACACCGTCATTGCGATTAGTAAAACCGATTATATTTCTAAAACTGAAGAATTCTTAACAGCCGGAAACTATATAACATCAACTAAGGATCCTACCGCAAAATTTCAGAAAATGGTTAAAAACATAATTTCGACAGCAAAATCATTAATTACAGACCACGAAAAATATAAATTCATTAACTCCAATCCACAATCCCCCGAATTATATTCGTTGATAAAACTTCATAAACCTAATTACCCTATTAGACCTGTTGTTTCTTATGTAACGGCACCTTCGTTCAAACTTTCAAAATTCCTCAACGACTTGCTAATAAAACATTGCAATTTTAAATCTAAATTTTCGGTCAAAAATTCATACGAACTTATTGCCAATATCAAAGATACCATTATACCACCAAATTCCAAACTCATTTCTTTCGATGTTAAGAATCTATTTCCCAACATTCCTCCGAAAGATACGTATTACTTAGTTGAAGAATTATTAGAAAAGAATCATGTCAATACTATCATTAAATCACATATTCTTTCATTATTACAAATTTGTTTAGATCAAAATTATTTCCATTTCAATAACAAATATTATACTATTGAAGACGGCTTGATTATGGGCAATCCGTTAGGTCCTTGGTTAGCAGAAATATTCATGAATAACTTAGAGAAATTAATTCATAATCATCCACTCAGTAAATATTGTTTATACTGGTATCGCTATGTAGACGATATCATTATTTGCTTCACAGGAACAGATAGACAGTTGAAAATTTTCGAAAATCATATAAATTCATTACATCCAAAAATTGCATTCACAACCGACATAGAAAGCAATAATTCGATAAATTTCTTAGACGTAACAATTTCGAATGAAAATGTAAAACATGTTTTCGCAATTTACCATAAGCCGTCACATACAGATATTATAATACATAACTCGTCGTGTCATCCATATCAACATAAAATGTCAGCATTCAATAGTTTTATTCATAGATTGATTAACATCCCGTTATCACCAGAAAATTTCAACAAAGAACTAAATTTGATTAAACAAATAGCCAAAAATAATGGTTACAATCCCAAACTAATAAATAATATTTTAAATAAAAAACAAAGTAGAATCGCATTGAATGAAGTTTACCCTGTCGATAAATTGAAACAAAAATTCAACACCTTAACCTACGTTGGCATTACAAGTGAGAAACTGAAATCATTCTTAAGTAGCAATAATTTCAACATAGCTTTCCAAACTAATAATAATTTAGTCAAATATATAAAAATAATAAAACCAAACCAGGTAAAAACAATAAATCAGGTGTTTATAGATTGAATTGCAATGACTATGATAATTTCTGCATTGGTAGAACACATAGAAATTTCAATATTAGAGTATCGAAACATAAACGCAGTTTTTCAAATAAAAATCAGATTCAAATTACGCGAATCATCTCTAGAAAATAATCACTCTTTCGACCCACAGTTTGAAATTTTGTATACAGATAATAAATATTGGAAGGTAGATCTTTGGGAAACTTTAGAAATCAATTAACCAAACACTTAGGTAGACTCATCAATGAACAAGTCGATTTAAGCCCTTCACCTCTATTGAATCTCTTCGGGGAGCAATCTATTCCTTAATTTTATTGGATATACCTGTCATAAATAACCACTTAAGAAGAAGCAACCCAATAAGCTTTTAATTACTCAAGAACATTTATAGTTATATTCTCATTTATATTTTTTCTGTATATTCATTCGTCTGAAGAAGCTACGGTGTAGAGAAACGCGTTACGAATCGCAATTATTAAGTAAAATTCCTTAAAACACAGTTCTTGTTTTTTATTATTGAAAATATGTATATCGATTTTCTTCAAGTAACGACCTCCTCAATCAAATTATAGAACAATTTCTGAAAAGCTTGTTGACTGTTGCCAGAAAGCTTACACCCCTCACGAATATATGACAATAGATGAAATGCTTTTCGCATTCAGGGGTCGATGTGGATTTCGTGTTTATATTTCCAGTAAACCTGCCAAGTACGGCAACAAAGTCCAAGCTTTTGTTGATGCAAAATTTTTCTACATCGTAAATTTGGAGGTATATGCAAGGAAACACCCTTTAGGCCCGTATTCTATAAGCTACAAGGCTTTTGACGTGGTACGAAGACTATTCCAGCCCATATCGTGCACAAATCGCAATATAACTTTCAATAAAAAACAAGTACTGTGTTTTAAGGAATTTTACTCAATAATTGCGATTCGTAACGCGTTTCTCTACACCGTAGCTTCGTCTGAAGAAGCTACGGTGTAGTGAAACGCGTTACGAATCGCAATTATTAAGTAAAATTCCTTAAAACACAGTACTTGTTTTTTATTATTGATAATGGAATTTACCAAGTAAAAGCCTCCCAAATTCAAATAATATAAATTTTGATAACTCGTTAAGCAGTTACGAATTAATCATGCATTTGCTAAAAAAGCACAGGCTTATATCGATTGGATCTGTAAGAAAAAACGAAAGATGTATCCTGGCACATTTTTGAAGACCGAAAACTGTTCAGGAAGCTCCATAATCGGTCATCAAAAACATGTTTCTATGGTCTCCTATATCCCTAAAATACAGAAAGTGGTCACAGTCATGTCAAGCCTTCACCACGACGAAAAAATTGAAAGCGCCACAGGAGACCAGAAAAAGCCAGAGAACATTCTTCAATTCAACGAAAGCTGGATAAGATGTTTTCGACGAACTGTGTGGTAGTAACAAATGTGTAATGTAATATAAAGCGCTGACCTATGACTATTTTTTTACGGGATTTTGAATATAGCTGCCGTAAATGCAAATATTATTTTTCGTGAAAATCAGGACGAAGACACTAAACGCACCAATTCCATCCGTAACTTAGACTTGGCTTTAGTTAACGAACATCTGAAGCTGCCAAAAGATCAAAAACAAATTCTAACCTATATACGTCAGAGAATATCTTTTTATATCAACGAACCACTTTCATCGACTCAAAATTTTCCTGGTCGTTATTTAAAATGCGGAGATTACCCTTACAAAATTGATCGGGAGACAAAATACCATGTTCAAGCTGTGGAAAGGTTATCTGTACGGAGCATGTAACTTTTTCTTGCAAAAACTGCACTGCTCCTAAGATATTTTTAAGATTGCTGTGCTGTGTTTCTAAGTATTTTTCAATATAACTTGTTTTTTAGTTTTTTGAGATTGTGTATTTCGGATACATTGTATTAAAGTCTTATTATAATGAAAAATAATTGAAATAATACTTTTTCCTGAGTATCAAGTTTCACAACCAATTTAGTAAACGGGTATGTCATACACTGCCATATACTCCATGTTACATTTTGTCACCACACTCTCGCCGGGTTAAAGGAACTTCAGATTGAACAAAAACCATAGTTTCAATTTTCAACACCAACCAGAGCGTTCTATGCCCAAATACACCTGCACCAAGTGAGTCCACAGGAGCCTTTATGGCCAATACACTTTCCCGTCAGGTAGCACAGGGGTCACTCAAACCTATTTTTCAACAACACCTGCAGGTCATTGACGATTTTCCACATCATTTCTTCAAGAAGATCGTCTACAAGGTTGTAGAGGAATTGTTCCATTATCTACGATAACTGCATGGCATGTGTCATAAGACTCTGCTTGCCATAATACTACCTAAACCTAGTGAAATTGAAAAATGGCATAGACAGGTATAGTCTAGAGTATTTTGAAGGATCAGTGCAAATTAGGTCAGCAATGTTGCATTGCCATACCAGACGTTTGTGATTGGTTGATTGCCCGTTAGATATGCTGCTCGAAAAGGTCACAGTATTTACGATGGCCATGAAGCAAATCAACGTGAGGAACAATTTGAAAATCTTGAAAAATGATCCTGCGTTACAATAACCCTGGTACTAGCCACTCCAAAATAGCTTGTTCTTAGGTGCCATCCTGTATTCAATGGACAATATGAACATGAGAATTGGAACACATAAACTAGAAACGTTTGCCAGCTGGCGGTAGATAACATATATAGCAATTTGTTACTGAAATACCTTTCTGAGCTTCAAGTAGACAACACTGCCTTTCCCCATAAAATTTAGGACTTTTCTTGCCAACAAAATTACTACAGAACATAACGCTTTTATTGAGAACCTGCAGTGCTGTGCTGATTAGATGAGAGATATGACGTCGGCAGAATCGGGAGTAACGGTTTGAAACTCCCACAACAATAAGACAAAACTGCGGTCAATATTCTTTTATCGACGAGAAGAATCTCCGAATGAGTTATCAGCAGTTGATATCGGCTACTTTTTAAAATTGAACTAGTTTACCTTCGTATAAATAACTTACGCAACGAATAATCCAATCATCAAAACATTTTCAAACGCTTTTTTCGGAATCGACTTCAGTTCTCGCCACAAATGTCTTCTATTGATTCAAAACGGGTACATGGAGCCATATCAGGTGAATACGGTGGTTGTTCATTGGTATTTGATGAGTTTTCGGTCAGAAATTCATTGACAATGATAGCCCTGTGCACTATCGTGGTGCAAAGTACATGGAATTTCTTTCCACAAATCTGGCCTTTTACGCCCGGGTATTGTTTTTCATTTACGTCTGACCTTCTGACGAGACCTCCGAGTTCACAACACCCCGATAATCAAAGAAATCAGCCAATATTATCTGATGATAATGATTAGAAATTAAACTATGTATTATACTATCACAAGAGATTTATTGAGAATCTGGATTGCAATTTCGGTCTCTTGACCATCATCAGCTGACAACCAGTATTGAACTAAAGAAAAAAATACATTCATATAGAAACAGGTAATTCTAAATTAATAGAGGCGCAAAGAAGAGGTAATAAACGAATTATGTTGAAAGAAGGTATTAAGTAAATATATCAAATATGGACGAATAAGCCGGGCCATACTGGTCGTTCAGAAGATTATCTCTATGGAGATTCCAAGAAATCTAACTTTCGTCCCTTAGGTATTCTGTGAATAATACGTAATTGATCTATGGGTAGAAAATGATGGCCATTTTCGATACAATGTGAAGCGTAAGTAGATTCGTTGGTTCTCTGATTATTGTAATCTGATTGATGCTCTTTGTATCTAGTTTTGAATGAACTACCAGTTCAACCTATATAGATGCCTTCGCAATCCATGCAGAACAACTTGTATACTCCAGTATTGTCAAATTTATCAGTTCTATTATTAACTATCAAAAGATTTTCTGGAGAGTTTCGTGTGCGTATTGAAAGCTACTTTTATATTTTGTTTTGAAATGGCATTTGCAATCTTTTCGCTGATACGTCCAAAATATGTTGATGAAATGAATGAAATATTTTTATCTGTATTGGTTGATTCTATACGTGGATGAATATTATGATATACTATTTATGTTTGTTTTTTTCTGATCATTCCGTTTATTATATTTGAGGAATAACCATTGTTTTTAGCTATTTCTTTAATAGTTGACACTTCCCTGGACTTATTTTCTTCAGATAGTGGTAGAGAGAAAGAATCAAACGCAGCGTATTTATGAGATTTTGGGTGTGTTGAGTCATAAAGATGCAAATATCAGTTTTCGATATTCTATCAAAACTTAGTTTATTTATGGTAGTAGACCGGTGTGATGGCTTTAAAAATCAATTTTTTATATTTTTCGAAAAGAAAAACCACATTTCAAAAAGATGCTTTTAAATTCTCAGACCGAAATTTAGAATATTTTCAAAGTTATAGGTAAAACAAGACAGCGAGCCGTAGTGAAAATCGTTTTGAGCAGATTGTTTAACTAATCAATTTTCGGTACATTTTTGACAGAATGTATTTTCTGCAATTCATCGATTTGAAATACATGGTAAAACTCGATTTGTTGCATTTTCAGACCTCAATATTCTGTTTTCTTCAATTTGCAGTTTTACCTATAGCACTAGAAATAATCTAAATACATAACGAGTATATATTTTGCAACAAATGAAAAATTTCGCTGATGTTTTATTACCATCGCAACTATTTTATATTCACGCTTATTCTAAAGAGGATTTTGAAGTAAATGGAAATGCGGATTTGAAATTTATATTTCATTTGTAGCCGGCGATTCAAACAGTTGTTGCCTCCGGAGCTAGTTTCGAACAGATGGAATATGTATGAATCCTTCCGCTATGAAACTTCACTAGAAATAGGCCAGATTTCCACGATTTTCGAAATAAGAGTGGAGAATACTATTCACGATAACCACACTAATGAACGAGTTATCGATACACTGTAAAACATAAAATGTCCTTTTCAAACAACTCAGGAGTTTTTTGAGTAAAATCAATTTCATTTGAAGGAAAGCGAAACAGTTTTTGTCAAGAAAACTATTGTTCTCAAAAGAAATTTTCATTCGGTCGTGAAAAATTACTTCAACATTTATCTGAAAGTTTTTACATACAAGCGTAATTAAATCAATGTTTGATCGAATATAAAAATGTATTTGAAATAAAGTCTGTATGCACATGACTCAATATTACAAATTGTTTGAATCAAACCACTTTATTTTGAAGAAGTTACATTGAAACTTCTGGTTCGGTTGATTTTGAATATTCAAATGGCACGAAAAAAGATTGTTATGAACCTGAACGCGTTACATTAACCGACTTCAGTCTTGCGACAAGAATCTGGTAAGGTTGTAGTATTTTATATTATTGATTCAACGAAAAAAGTTGTTTATAGGAAAAGTTTTGTTTATTGCATGTAGCTGTCACTTCATAATACACACACAAGTTATGAATTTATAGTCAACCAATGGTTGTGTAAGTGAACAAAATATATTTATTGCTGCAATGTGTTTATGTTTAGGTTAAGTATTGGTATGATAAACTTATAGGACGCTAGGTATGCGTTAGTCATTTTCGTTTGTTACTTAGTGAGATATACACACAACCAAATTTATATGAAATCACTAGGTATTTCACATTACTGATTGTTTGTTTGTTTGTTATTCCTTTAACGTGCTCTATTTCCGCCTTTCGGCCAATGACACGCCGGGGAATTCTGTCACCTCACTAACCCGGGAATTTTGCCGAACCCCTCTCGTGTCGAGGGAAGGGATCTTTTATGTCCAACACATCTCTGTTAGACAGGACCGACAGCCTTACATCTCCTCCGAAAGATGGATACTCAAGCGATTCCCAGAATCCGAAAAATCGCACCGACTTTGTGGGGATTGAACCCTGGTAACTCTGCGCAGGAGATGAGCATCGTATCCCCTACGCCACCGAGCCGGCTTATTGATTGTTATTAACCATGGATATTTGACTACTTGTGAAGAATGAAGTTTTTTGTTGTAAAAAAACTGGATAGTTTGATAAGAAATGTGGAATTATCACCACATGTTCGGGATATCGTACTAAGTTGTCACTGAGATTTGAAACTGTGAAATTCAATATTTAAACAGCCTATAATCATTATTGAAAATGCCTGACGTTGGATTTTCCGATGTGCAGAGGGGTCCAATAATTGCTCTCGTTAAAGAAGGGGTGACACAGAGGGATATAGCGGCCACAATGAGGGCATCACAGGGGTGATTACAAGAACCTACGCCCGATACGTGGAACTACAATCTCTGCAAAATAGGACTAAAAGAAGTTGTAGGAAGATCGCTTCTGAAGAACAAAACCGCTTTTTGCGCCAAATTGCAAGAGGAGACCCTAGTGTAAGTTGACAGAAATCTGTCAATTAATTTTAGAAATATAAGCATTCAAAATCTAATAGCATTTACCCATTACCTATGAACAATTAGATGATTTTTTATATCCTAATGGCTTCGATATTTTAAAAAAATTTTATTCTCATACGATATCGGCAAACTAGAAAGAATTCGATGAAAAATTGCTTGAAAACAGAAAAAGTTGGGGGTGAAACCTGACCATCAAAAACTGCAGCATTAATTATATCCGACAAACAAATACTAATTATCTATATATTAAAATAAATTAAAATTAACACAATGTGTACAAATAAGAAAAATCTAGGTTCACTCTTGGTCAATAACATAGATCGACTTGATACGGGTGAAAAAAACGGTGTATATATTATATGAAGATAATTGTCCTGCTTTTTATATGGGTCACACTGGGCGCTTCATTACTAAAAAAGAGCTTAATACCTGTTAGTAGCCCCTTGAAGGATATTTCATCATCTTGTAGAATAATCTTAATTGATTCCATAGAGAATCCTTATAATTCCAGAAACTCTTTACAAGCATATAAGTTAGAGTAAGCTTGAATATAAATATGAAATATGTGAGTTTATTTCTTCAGCATACTGAAAATTATATTCATCACAATACATGAATAGAAGTCAAATTACATTCACTTTCTTTTTAAATATTATTTTAAGCTTCCTTAGCTTCCTATCATTATAACATTTCGTTTGAATCGCATTATTTAGTTTAGAATAACCTTAGAATGCTAAATAATCAAATTTAGAAGTTTGTGATTTCTTCGCTCAAGACAAAATGTGTAGAAGTAAATATAATACTACGTTCGCTTACCTTTGAAACATCATTTTAGATTTCGTTAAACTTTGAAATATATGAAATTATGAATTATTTATGTTGACAGAGCGAATGTGATACCGTAGGACGGATGAAAAAAAATCTCTCATTGTGACAGCTCGACGTTCGTTAATTTCTAGCCGTCAGAGATTCTCGGAATGCATAAAATACAGTGTAATTTTGCGAAATTCCGCCGATAAACCTTCGTTACATCGAAGATTTTCCGGTTTTCCCGGGGTTTCACGGGAACCAAAATATCTCGGCGCAACATGCGAAACTCGAGAACTCGTCCTCGTTCCGGTTACGAAATGATTGAATGCGATAGAAAAATCTGTATGGACATAAAAGTCCGAAGAAATTATTCCTTTTTTATTTCCCTTCACTATCGGAAAAGAAATACTCGCAGGAGCCTTTGGCCCCCGTTCGACCACCACGTCGTTTCTTGTCCACCCGGATCAAACCTCCGTCATCACCTCGGATTATTGCCGAAAAACGCCTTATGACTTTATCATTATATGTAAGAGTAAATGCGCATAAAAATCAATTTTCATAAAAATTAACAACTGGTTTTCCAGGACACTATAAACAAATATCGTTTCTTAGATTCCCCAGAAAACCAAACAGTGTCCGTTTGTCACCACTTCTCTCATCTGTTTCTTCGGCATGAATGACATTGTAATATTCTATATTCCTTTTAGTTTTTGAAAATGGAATAACACCGGGAACATACATTCTGTCAAAGAAGTACTGGCAATCGTTCAATGAAACACAAACTATTTATTTCTCATCTAAATTTATTGTATCGCTTTCGAAGAAATGAGGCCCCTTCAGAAATAATACATTTACGCCAACGAATAATCCCTTCTTCAAAACATTTCTCAGACGTTTTTCCGGAATTGACTCCAGTTTTTACTGCGAATTCTCTTCTATATCTCCTATCGATTCAAAACGGGTACCTCAAAGTGATAATTTGAGTTTTGGAAAAAGAAAACAGTCGGCTGTAGCCATATCAGGTGAATACGGACCCTGTTCAATGATATTTGTTGCGTTTTAGACAGGAATGTATTAATGATAGTCTTGTGAGGAGGTCCATTATCGTGGTTCAAAATCCATACCCTGACAAATTTTGTCGAATGCCTTGCTGAAATCGGTGTACACAGAGTCCTGCTGATACCTCCGTTCCACGTTCTAAGCTGTCAAAAAGAACCTGAACATATTCTACAAGATTTGACTCTACAGATCTGTGCGAAAAGAAACCGTGCTGCTGAACTGGCAGCATATGCTTCAAAGACTCGAAAAGAAAATCATAAATCAATGACTCGAAAAGTTTCGATATTGCCGACAAAACAGATATAGGCCTATAGTTGATAACATCGTTCCTATTCCCGGTTTTAAAAATTGGCATTACCTTAGACACCTTCCATTTTACTGGAAAATAGCCCTCGTTCAATGACCTATTGAAAGCAAGACCCAAAGGATGCACCAAATATGAAGCACATCTCTTCAAAAATACTGGCGGGATGCCATCTGCTCCCGGTCCCTTACTCTCGTCTAACTTGCGTAGTGCTTCCTGAATCTCGAAGTCGCTTATTTGATATGATATACTGAGGTGAAATGCTTCATAAAAATGTTACATATCCCATCACCTGTTGGCCTGCTGATCTCCATAAACAATCGCATAAGGTATTCCGGAGTTCTTGGTTCTATTTTTGAAATAACTCCAAAAAGTTTTTGGGTTACTGGTTTTGCTTCCCTCAACCCTCTTTACCTACGCGAATAAGGAATTTGCTTATACGTCTTGAATTCTTAAATGGTACGAAATCACCACTGTTTTAATATTTTTTCCATGTTATGTACTTTAATTTTTTTCCTTGATTATTTTAATAGTTTTACAAGAATACAAGTTAGGTAACTTAACACCAATCATTCTTTTTCGCGGGTAGAATCTGCAAGAACACAGTCCGAGATGGTTATAGAAGATGTCAACACACTCGTCGATGCTTCTGTTTGAAAACGCTTGATTCCAGTCAACCTCATCAAGGTAGGCTACAACAGAAGGTTAGTCACACTTATGAAAGTTCAATGCTTGTGCACATATAATAAAAATGTAGGAAATTTCTCAAACCAATTTAATACCCTTTGTTACCAGGTTTGAACCCTTATCAGAGGGGTATAGCCCGAACCTTCTGTTAATCTTAAGCCTGTAAGCATACATACTTTCTAGAAGTATTATTTATTTATTTATTTATTTACAAATTTAGAGCTACATCAATCTCTAATTGGATTATTAGTAGCTATTTGTTGGTTAGTATGGTATGTATGTTTCATATTTTTGGTAACGTTTCGTCATTTTGAGAAAGTCTAGAGTGCGTTGTATGGAGGTTGTCAGAGCTTCTTGTAGGTTTCGTGATATTCTAGTTTTTCTTCGTTCATCTTCGTAGGTTGTGCAGTTGATCAGAATGTGTTCTATGTCGAGTTTGGTATTGCAGGTGTTGCAAATTGGGGTTCTGTGTTTTGCATGATATGACTGTGAGTTAGATTGGTATGTCCTATACGTATTCTGTTTGTGACGACTTGGTCTCTTCTTGCTGTCGGTGTTGTTAGTGAGTTTGTTGTAGTTACGTGGGGAAAGAAGTATTATTGTCTTTAGAAATTTCTAGGTTTAGTAATCGGTTTAATTGTACATAAGTTTATATAAGTAGAATATCTCTTCCTGTACAAAGTAGTGGTTAGAAATCTTTCGTCGAATAAACATTAAAACCTAGAATTCGTGTCGTTATCTGTATCGTTGCAAAATCATTTGCAAAAGGTTCATGAGATTCACCAATTCAAACATATCGCTGTTCCTTCGAGTTCAACTAAATCAGAAAGTGACACAACAGTGCATCAAGGTCAATTTGGTGAAATTCCCAATCAGCAGAATATTTATAATATTGTAATTTGCGAAAACCTTCATAGGTAAACTGGAATATTCTGGTGGGACGCCCTGTATGTTTTCCACGAAAAATATAGAAATTTTCTTACCCACATCTAAATCGAAAGGCAGTATTTCCCGGTTAGATTTATCCAAAACTTATTTTACAACGAAATTCGTGGAAATTTCTGAAGCGTCGCTTTATCCCCAACTCGATGTATACGCTGAAAACGATACGTGCTCCGCTTTTGAACTATTCCATCAGGAATTTCAGGTCCCGAATAATCCCGGTGACATTCACAAAGGTCATCCCTAAACTTTTCATCCCTGTTGTAATGGGTATTGACGAGAACTTATCCATTACGGCTCTCATACATTTCGATGTGGTATCGAAACGCCTCGGGACAAAGGAATATGAAATATACATTTTCGTGGGACGTATCGTGTTTCTGTGCAAATTCCACACGAGATCATAAAGGTAACGTATAATTCAATTAATAGCGTAGGTGCATAATACATCACAGTATATCGTTTGGGGAATTTTGAAAATCGTTGGAAAATGATTGTGTTTATAGTTCAAAGGAACAGAGGTTTGAATCGAATGTTTCCTGAATTTGAGTAGTGCATTCGAGTATCTGCAATATATGAGCGAATTCAAAGAGGTTCGGTTAGCTTGTAATCCGAGATAATTTATGTAAATTGAAGGAAATACAACAGACTGCTATAACATGAACTTTTGAATAAACAGGGCAAAACTACACTTTTTTCGCCGGAATGAGCTTATTTTAGAAGATTGCCTTTTGTACCGATTATCAAGCGCCATTGCAAGTCGATGAGGAACGTATTTCGTCCGCAAGCAACCTCACATGCTGGTGTTCACAGAGTTAGAATCAACCTTCTCGTATGAGAGATAATTCCAAGTCGAAAATATCCAATTGGACCAGGAAGTGTTGACGCTGAATTGTTTTGAAATATTCCTTGTACAACTTGAAACCATGTCCGAGATCGATGTTGAATAACCCATGAAGTGCTCGATAAGTTATTATAAGGTCACCTCTAAGACGTCTAGATTCGAACGAAGAAGCTTGAAAATATTTAGTCTGTAAGAGTAGCATGGCCTAGTGAATCTTCTCTGTATAGCTTCCAGCGAATCCATATCCTTACGAAGGATTGGGGACCATACAGGGCCTGCGAACTCCATAATGGGGCATACATATAGGATTTGTAGAGGATATTACACTTATTGACATCACAGCCCTTGAAAGATTTCAGAAGAAAGAAAGACATTCTTGAAGCCCGAGTTCGAATACTGTCAATGTGGTTAGACCAAGTTACATCATCAGAAATCGTCATTCCCAGGTCAACGTGCGTACGGCAGGTGGAAATGACTCTATCATCCAAGAAGTATTGCAACCGAGAATTGTTTTTGCCTAGATGTAAGATACAGCATTTTTCGAGATTGAGGGGTACCAGCCAATCAGTACACCGTCCAGAAATCGTATCCAGACCGCCGTGAATGTCTCAGTTCAGAGGACAGCTATATATTTTGGTATCATCAGCAAACTGTGAACATGATGACGACAAGAGAGAAGGAAGATCGGTAATGTATAGCAGGAACAACAAGGGACCTAATACCATGCCCTGAGGCACACCACTAGTGACAGGTCTGGTCGAAGATTTCGAAGATCCCACTTCAGCTACGAAAGCCCTTATCCAGGACAACAGATCGCCTCTGAACGAAGCGATTTTCAAGATTAAGGCGTTTTTCACTCTAAATTATTGTGCTGAAATGCTTGAACTGCTGCACATTTTGTCAGAATAGTAACGGAAATTGGTCGTCGACGAAACACAAAATATTTATCTTTCATCCAAATTTACTGTATCGTCTCCAAAGTAGGCCTTAATTTACGCCAACGAATAATTCAACCATCGAAACATTTTTCATGCTTTTATTTATTCACAACGGGTACCTCGAGCTGGTACAACAACGCGATAATCAAAGAAAACAATCAACATTACTTGAGCTTTCGATCGACTTTTTTCACATTTGTGATGCAGTTTATTAGTCTCGCTAACACTCGTGATTTTGCTAATTTTGGTCATGAATTATCTGTGGAGGTCCATGGAAGGTTTAGAAGGTGAATAAATGTAAAAATGTTCGGAATTAAATAAAAAACAACAATTCTGTATCTCCTTTGATTTTCCCCCCTTCGTTCAGAAATTAATTGAAAAAATAGTTTGAAATCAATAACTAATTACAGGCCGTCAAACATATCTAAAGTTTCCCCTTCCCTTAAATAGACTTATTAATGGGTTGCGCAGTGGACAGTGGAACCTCCCAATGGTTAGTTCATCAAAGCTCTAGCAGAGTGCACATCGTGAAATACACTCTGTGCAACAATTATTTGGTATTAGGTATTCGAAAATGGAATTCAAAACGGAAGTGCAGCAAGAGGTAAGAAATGATGCACCATTAATAGAAATTGAAAAAAATTCGGTGCATGCTGCAAAGGCAACAGGGGTGAGTTTGAGTACGATAAGAAAGATTTCTGGAGACTGGAGATCTGTTGAAGTAGAGAGTCGCCCTCATTCTCCATATTGAATAAGAAACGATTTTGATAAAGGGTTTCTTCGTCATATGATAATAAACTTAACGGAAAAGAAAATTCCAACCCTAAGACGTATTCATAAGAAATTTGTTGATGACAATGGGTATTCTGGATCATATGAATCTCTAAGGAAAGTGATGAGAAAGATGAGACTTCGCTAGAAAAAAACCCAAAATAATAGGAAATTCTTCATAGAAAAACGAGAAAACCAAATGCTCGGAAGCAACTTTCTTAGGGATATGAAAAAGTTTAGGCAAGAAAATCGGCCTATAATTTATATGGAAGAAACATATATCCACTCATAGCACACACAAATGAAAGCATGGAGCTTCAATTCAAATAAAGGTCTTTGTGCGCCAATTTCCAAAGGACAAAGACTTATTATCGTGAATGCTGGCGGCGAAAACGTTTTTGTGGAAAATCAAGTCAGATAGATGACTATCACAGTGAGATGAATTATGTCAACCATAAGAAATGGCTGCAGGAAATGCTGATACCTAATCTACCAGTCACAAGTATTCTTGTTATAGACAATGCTCCATACCATAACATTTAACTGGAAAAATGTCCGAATATGGTTTCAAGAAAAGAAGAAATGCAAGAATGGCTCCGACAGCGTGGACAACCTTTCACCCAAGACGTGTTGAACATTGAACTCTATGACATCATAAAAAGTTACAAACCACTATTCAAAGAATACGATATAGATAAAATAATGGGAGATAGTGGCCACACTGTTCTTTGACTTCCTTCTTATCACACCGACCTGAATCCGATAAAGTTGGTATGAGCATCTATGAAACAATATGTCGCAGAGCGAAATGTGAAATTTCACTTGAAAACTGTAGAAACTTTTTGTGAGGGCTTTTTCAATTCATTTCGGACAGAGGAATGAAAAAGTCGTTGTGAACACGCCAAGAAATTTGAGAGCCAGCAGAGGACATTGCGGTTGATGACATAATTATACATGTACAGGCTGAAAGTGGTATAAATAGTCATATTTTCTCTGATACCGATGACTACTTTTCTGGAATTGAACCTCTTTAGTTCTTAATTTATGTTAATCATCTTTGTACTTACTTTTTATTTCGTTTGGGTCTTGTTCGGCCCAACATTATTTTGTTGTTATCATAGTATGATGACTACCCCACTTGAATAACATCATTTGTTAATTATATTTGAGAGATATTACTAACAAAGTTGTTTCATTTTGTTACATATAAAAGAAATACCCTAAACTAATGATCTTTTAGGCGCTTTTCGTTAATTATATAACTATGAATGAATAGTTATCCATGCGGCACAAGTCAGGTGAGTATTTACCCAGATTTAATTATAAAATCGCAACTGGTCTAAAATTCCCTATCTCAATTCCTGTCCATCGTTATCCGTTCAAATGCATACCTCAAAATTGCGCATTGTACTTTGCGTCCTTTCCATCTCCCTTACTCCAAAGACTTTCCCTGTTTGTATTTGGTCATACTCGAAATATTCGCGACAATTTTTCCTACGTTCGTGGAGACTGTGGAATGTTTATCTTTTTAACTACATATTTATTCTCAAGAGGTAAGAAATGAAGTTAATTTTAGCTAAGTACAGTTGTTAACTATCTATTAGATTATTTTTATGTAGATTGGTAACTCTGAAGTTTAATCATTTGTTTTGACATTTTGTCACAAATTACATTTTTGGGAGCAACGATTATATTTGACATTTGACAATCAACTAATACGTCGATCCATCCTCTATGTCGATATCTCAGACAAAGAGTGCATCCTTCTCTCTTTGTGAGTGGCGATTACCGCTATGTGCGCGAGAACTTTCTTCACTTCGGTGATCCATTGTGATATAGACATTTCAAATTATGAGCTCTTTTTTAATTGTGGAGGCCGTTACTTGATGTAGATCCATGATATGAATGAGATAAAAAACACAAGGTTTAATTTTTTAATTTTCTGACCATCAATTTTTTGATAGATTCGTTAACCTTTCTGATACTAATTTCACAACTGATGAAACAAATCTCTTGGAGAAAGGTTTCAAACACAATATTAAATCAAACAAGATAAAATCTGATTTAGAAGAACTTGGCATAGATACTGAAATTTCTCTGAAAAATATTCCTAATAACACTCACCTTAAATATTTAGCATCTAACATTATAAAAATGAATCACTAGCTGACTTTAAACCGAGTAAAGAACAAAATATTTTAAAGGCCATCAAACAAAAATCTCAACTAAATGAAGATAATTTTACAAACGCAGATAAAGGTAATACTGTTATTGCGTTAAATAAAAATTACTACCTATTTAAAACTCTAAATTTCATTTCGTCCGAAACTATACAATTTTAAACAAAGATCCAACTATTAAATTCCAGAAAAATATTAAAATTGCAATAAATGACGCAAAATCTTTAATTAAAGCAAAAGATAAATACAAATTAATTTTACCAAACCCTCAACCACCTCAACTGTATTCACTCATTAAATTGCATAAAGTCAATAACCCCGTTAGACCAGTCGTATCTTACGTTACAGCCCCAGCCGTGAAATTGTCGCACTACCTTATAGATATCATTAAAAATTATTGTTCATTCAAATCAAAATTTTCTATAAAAAATTCTTTCGAATTGATAAATAACATGAAAAACGTAAACCTACCACCTAACGCAAAACTTATTTCGTTTGATGTTGAGAATTTATACCCAAGTGTTCCTCCAGGTGATGTCAAAATATTAATCGAAAACATGTTGAATTCGAATCATGTTAACCACATAATTAAATCAGAAATATTGAATCTGTTGGACGTTTGCATTGAACAAAATTATTTTTCTTTCAACAACATCTATTACAGTAGTGAAAATGGTTTGATCATGGGAAATCCTTTGAGTCCACTTTTAACAGAGATTTCTATGAATAATATTGAACAGAAAATTCATACACATCCACTCATTCCCAAATTTCTTTATTGGTATAGATATGTTGACGATATCTTAGTATGTTTCATTGGAACTACTCGTCAATTAGACTTATTTCTTAATTTCATTAATTCCATCCATTTGAACATTAAATTCACGATAGAAATTGAACAGAACGATTCCATTAATTTTTGGACTTAAAAATCACTAAACAAAATGATAATCATGTTTTTCGGTCTTTCGTAAACCAACACATACTGATACAATTATACATAACTACTCATTACATCCAATTCAACACAAAATTGCAGCTTTAAACAGCATGGTACATCGGTTACTCAATTTACCTTTATCAGTAGAAGATTATAATAAAGAGTTAAACATCCTCAAACAGATAGCCATTAATAATTCATATAATCCGGATATGATAGATCTAATCATTCGTAAAAACTGTATCAGAAAGCAATAAATGAAGTATATACTATTCATAAAGACTATAAAATATTCAACAGTTTAACATTCTGCGGTTCTGCAATTACAAATATTAAATCCTTTCTCGTCAAACAAAATCTTAATATAACTTTCAAAACTTCTAATAACTTAGGTAAACATATTAAAAATAATAAATCTCGTGTTGAAAAATCAAGTAAATCAGGAATCTATAAACTCAATTGCGGTTCTTGTGATAAAATTTATATCGGTAGGACCTATAGGAGTTTTGGCATAAGAACATCTGAACATAAACGTAGCTTCGATAAAAATAAATCTGATTCAAATTATTCAAACCACCTAATAAAAGAAAACCATTCATTCAATAAAAACTTTGACATATTACATATAAAATCAAAAAGTTTAAAATTAGATCTCCTAGAAGCATTAGAAATAAATAGATACAAACATTCGGACAAGCTTTTGAATGAACAGGTAGATGTGAGTTACTCACCCCTACTTAACTTGTTTAATTAGTTTTTATTACCTTTCATACTAATTATACAATGGCTCGGTATGGATTTTCCTGTTATTCATCCAAATTGTTCTACGATTTGTTTATAATACCATACTCTTCATTCTGTTTTTCATTCTTGATAAAGCTGCTGTGTCAGCGAAACGTCGTCGAATTTTTTCAAATAAAGTGTAGATTAAAGTTAAACCTTGTGTTTTTCATCTCATTTATGAGCTCTTGTTTTGTTAATCTTGCGCGAGAACTTTTCTCACTTTGATTAATTACAATTTACGATCAATTCTACCCCACATGGTGGTTGAATGGCTGATAGGTCGTTAGCGGTAGATACACGTTGATCAATTCAGTTTTATCGTGACATGCTGAGCTCATTTCCAGAGACGGTCCTTTCCCGCAATACTTTTTGGGATTAAAAATGTAAATGTCCAATTTTCTAGGGAAGAGAAAACACTCTTACATCATCCGCCTAATTAGGGTTTATACTCTACATCCATAGGGGAATGTGTTGTTGGTGTAACTTAGCCTCAATATAAAATGTAAGAAGTCATTCAATCAACGCACGTCGATGATGAAGCCTTGCGCTCTACTTGATTCGCTAATACAGAAATTTTGAAGTGAAGACTTATTCAGAGATTGTATAACTTCATAGAGGTGAAAAAACTTCTGAAATCGAGTGAGTCGTTTCAGAAATTAATTGCAACATACAATTTTACTTCTCTTATTCTTATGGCAGAATTATTGAAATATTTTCTTATATCTCTAATTGCGAGGTATAAATCACAAAACATGATCATGGTTTCTTGGTAAGACTAACTTCAATATTACCAGCTAGTGAGACAATGATGATTTGATTCACTTAATCAATGACGAAAACTCCAAATTAAGCAACACCAACATAGGGCATAAATCTTGATATTCTCTAATTCAATTGACATGAAATAAACGAGGTTTAATGAGGAGAGTAAGAAACTTTGCGCAAGTTATACGTTTCTGTTAAGCCTATTAATCAATTATGAATCTGTCATCCCAATTTTGGTGCCAGTATTCGACCCAGGATATAATAATCGTTTGGTGTTAAAGCTTCGCGAGCCTCATCCCTGGGCCAGTTGGCTACAAACCCATTGCCACGTATTTCTATCTGCAATTTTTGACGTGAGTTATCATAAACAAATATTTTCATCTAGAACTATCATGTTTAAAACAATTAAAAAAACTAACAACATATACTGATAAGAGGTCTGTGCACCTCAAGGAGGTAAATTTTATATTTAAAACTTGTTAATAAAAGGATTATTTCATTGTCGACTAGCAAACGAGAAGGATGTGCCAGTTAATCTACTACTGATATTTCATTTTTTAAATAATAGATGGCGCTACAGGGCTGTCAACCAATAGAGATGATTCAGTCTACCCGCAACAAACACGTCCAGGAAACAAATACCGAAATAATTTAGTACGATTAAAATTTTCAGGAGTTTTTTATCGAGCTACTTCAGTTTATAGTATAGGTACGTTCATTTGAAAATTTTCAATACCGTATAACGACACATGAATTATTACAACCTCCATTTCAAAAGTACTGAACTTTTTAAAAATAGAAACAACCCGTTTTAATGTTGATACTTTTTATTAATCAATGTATTCGCCTTCTGCGATGATACACATTTTCTTTTTTGAAAGTCTCTGGTTTCAGCGTCAAATGCAGCAAATGCAATGAAGGAACATATAATAGTCGCACGGAGCTAAATCAGGTGAAAAGGGTGTATGTTGCGGGGCAATAATGTGATTTTTGATCAAAAATTCAGTTACAACTCTTGAATGATGTGATGTGAATACGACGAATTCTTGTCAGCAATCGCTTCATGACAAATAAAATATCCTGTGACTGTTTGGTCACGTAGAACAAATTCGTTGTAGATATTTCCTTCACAATCGTATAAACAAATCAGCATAATATCTACTTTTGACTTCCAAGTGACTATTTTTGGGTTTTACTTCATCCAAACTCTCTCCATTCAGCATCCTGTCGCTTTGTTTCGGGCTCATAATGAAAACACCATATCTCGTCACCAATCACAATCGTTTTCAAGAAGTTTGATCCCTCCGATCTCTTTTAATGAAACCTCGAATTAACACTTTGGTCCAAATGTGGTATACAGTTATTTGAGAAATACTAACCTAATTCCGTTTCAATAAATTTCACCGATGATTTTTTCATTATTTTGATTAAATACATTTTCGGTGTTTTCTTTCGATAATTCAGTTTTGCGACGTTCAGATCTTTCGTCCTTCAGGGTCTTTCTACCCGGTTCGAATCACTTGAACAACTTCATTAGGAAGAAACCAACACAAAAAGTCTATACTTCTAATCAGACAACGATACTTCTTCGGCAGGATTGAAAGTTCATCCAATAAGTGTAATGAAATTTGGAAAATTGTACAGCAGCAGCTAAATAGGGTCTCGTGATCTGAAACTTGTGTTGAACGGTTATATGGTTACTGACCGGGAGAAAATTGTTTATGCATTTGTGGAACATGTCTCTAATACGGGAGATACTTTGCTGTTTAATCAGTTTGGCATGAATTTATCTTTGCCCCTACGTGTCAAGAACTTAACTCTGAGATCATATTCGTACATCCGGTTGCTGAGGCAATGGTTTTCGAGGTCAGTGCTGAATTAAAAACGACAAAAACTTGTGGTTCTGATGATCTGGGTTCCATATTAATCAAACGTCTATCATCTATAGTGAGCTCCCCACTTGCTGGATTGATTAATAGATCGTTTAAGGAGGGTGTCTTTCCCTAGGTACTCAAAAAGGCAATTATTGTGCCGGTACCAAAAAAAGGTGATCAGACTAGCATTTCTAACTTCAGACAGATTTCTATTTTGAGTGTGATTTCCAAGGTTATTGGTTCTTTGATGTACGACCGAATAATAGGATTTCTGAATCAATTTGAAATAATATCAAATGCCAAACCAAAAAAGTGGTTTTAAAGGTATCAAATTCATCTTCGGTAACCAGGGACGTGAGCTTTGGAGTTCCTCAGGGGTCTGTCCTGGAACCACTTTTATTCATGTTGTTCATCAATGATTTGCCCAACTTCATCACCAAGGGCCATTTATTAATGTGTGCTGATGATACAGCTGTTGTGGTTTCGGGACGGACTCCTGGGGAGGTTCAGATTGCGCTGCATGGAGTCATAGAGGAGATGACTGACTGATGCAATAGAAATAGGCTAATAATTAATAATGAGAAAACTGTTCTCCTTAATTTTCGCAATAGAAAGCCTCTGCCTTCCATTGAGTTTCAATTTGCTACTGTAACCAAATATCTTGGTGTTAACTTCGACTTTCATCTGTCTTAGGATGAACATATCCCCTTTGTATGTAAACAATTGAACAGAGAATTTTGTGCATTTCTACAACTGAAGACGAGTGTTGATCGTGATGGGCTAAAAGTATTTACTACTCTATAATTCATAGCTATTTAGATTAGAATGTTTGGCTTTGGGACAATTCTGTTCATTGGACAAGAGTCTTTCATTACAGAGTTTCATGTTTGGCCTGGCTCCATGCCGTAATGTTTTCAAGGAGCAGCAAATTTTGACCTTTCCATCTGTATTCATTCTCAAGACTGTATCTTTCGCAAAAAAGAGGCTCAATGAACTGCAAAAATTGAATCATTTCCATAATTATGGGACACGGAATTGTGATGTCCTGTCAGTCCCTATGCATAAAACCACAATGTACAGAAAATCGCCTCACTTCTCTGCAATATACTTTCACAATAGTTTGCCAGGTGAACTAAAATCAATAAGAAACTACGAAAGGTTCAGAGCTGCCATAAAAAATTATTTGATTGGAAGAGCTTTCTACTCCTTCGATGAATTCTGAAGTACGGATGAGTTATTGTAATTTTTAATCACTTGTGCAATGATTTTGTGATGTTTTTTCAATATATTTCGATGTTTTCATTTAGTAAGCAAACTGTATCTAATTCAAATGACATGTACATCCTTATGGGCCAAACGTACGAAATAAATTATTCTATTCTATTCTATTCTGTACACTTGCGTATGGAATAGACAATTATTACCCTATGCGTTTTGTAGCGTTTGGTGAGTTTCGGTAAAAGATTCAACACAAAACTCAATTGCAGCTCTTTGTTGAGAACTTATTCTCCTACTCATGTACTAAACGCACTAACAAACATGACGCAATTACTCAAGTCTGTTTGTTTGTTTCTTTCTTCAACGTTCTCTATTTCTGCCTTCCGGCTAATGACACGTAGGGGAGTTCTGTCACGTCACTAATCCGGGAATCTTGTCGAGCCCCTCTCGGAAGAGATCTTTAATGTCCAACACATCTGTTAGACACGAACGATGGCTTTACATCTCCTCCAAAAGATGGGCGCACAAGCGATTCCCAGTATAAAAAAAAATCGCACTGACTTGTTGTTTACATACAATTGTCATTAAATTTTCAAAATCTGTCAATGAAGTACCAAGTCATCGACAGGTACAATAGTACAACAGATTGGACTAGTAGTACTCTTTTTATAAAATAGTTCGGTTACTTTTGGCATGGAGGGTTTATATATCGTATAATATAATTTTTTTTTACTTTCAACTAGTAGGGTGCAATTTCTTATTTTACTTGGCTGATCATGAGATATTGGGCACCTACCCAGGGACCTGATGGCGGAGGACAGGAGGTCGACCTAGAACAGCCAAATGGATGACCAGGGGGGTTACTGGAGGCAGTTGGGAGCCTGTATTATTAGTAAGTGGCGTAGGAGGTGGAACTGCAGTACGGGAGCATATTCGACGAGGTAAGTAGAAATAATGGCCACCCAAGCCTCAAATGATGGCTGATAGGGAAGTATGCAATGAGGGTTTCTATACCCTTACCAGACTGATGGAATAGAAGGAGGGTGAGGCAGTAGAGGCTAGGCAGAACCAAGATAAGAGAAGGTCAATGAATAAGTTAGTTCCTAGGCGCAACAATGGCAAAGACCGTAAAGGTCTATTTCTGCGAAATATGGTTTGAACAGTCAATATAGAAGCAGGTTAGGGTTAATGGTCGAAAGACCCCACATCACACTGCACTGGCCACTCGGAGGTGGTTAAACGAAAAGGTAATAGTTGGTTACACTTATTTGCGGTAATAAGATAAACTGACGCTGTATTTTCAACCTGCTGCTGACGAGAATAGGAACAGTATTTTGTTTACTTGATAAAACAATAACCTTTGTAGTAAAACATTCAACATTCCCAACATGAGCTAAACTAAGCTGGAATTTAATTATAGACCGAAAAGAGTCCGATCTGGCGAAAATGGTGACAATTGCTGTTATGCTGAAGAAGTTTTTCTACCCTCATTTATTTCTCTTCCAGGGTTAACATTGAAAAATTAACATTTCTACATACTAAAACACTGTATAATCACTTCATCCACACTATTTCACTTATCTCTTGCACGTTCGTTTGCTGACAATTCAGCATAATCAGGAACACAGTGTTATATTATTATATCCTGATGATGCTGAAATGAGGGTTGGGTTAGATTAGTTCAGTCCCTAACATAACCATTTCTTAATGGAATGCCACCTTTTTTACGAGAATATATTGTCACGGCAACATTTTCTTATTCAACTTCTTCTTCGAATACCACAAGGAGTAACACTGTTAATCGGTGAGAACATATGGAAGTGCATGAAAGAAAAGTGTTTTGGGGTTCTTCTAATGTTTTTTGAACGAAGAAACAGGATGTTAAGAACAAATTTCCCCTCCTACAATGATACTCTGTAACTGAACAACAAAATAGACATTTTAGCGATTATACGAATAAGTCAATATTTTCCAATTTCCTTCACAGCCACTTAGCTTCAATTTTGTCCATAATGTTCGTTTTGTGCAATTAAATAGCGTGGAGCAAAGTATAACTGCTTTCCGCTTATATTCCGTATTTCGTATTTATATGCACGAATGTACATAATTGTCAAAGTTATAAGTGCCCAGGAATATTTTTCTAGAATATCATTAATATGTTCTTCTGCAATGGTTTTTCACGCGTTTTCGTTCCGCTGTGCAGTCAGGCACTCTGAACTATTAAAGTTGCAACGGGGGAATTCAGTTAACGTTTCTCGTCTTGAAAATAGGGCAGCACGATGTCTTTTTCAAGGCGTCATTGAAATATCAATAGACGTTGGATGTTTCTGTATTCTCGCAATGGAAGGGGGAATCAGGGATGGATGGCTTTGTAGGCTTAGATGAAAGATGAATGTACCTCTACTGAAGATTTCTTCGGATTCAAAATCATGAATTCAATTGCTTCACAAGAAATTTCGATGAATTACCTTTCATTAGTCAAGAATTAGAAATTTATATTTGGATTACATTATCTTGCATAAAACTGAAATTCTCACCTTGAGCACCTCACCAGAGTCTCACTATGGACTCCAGCACTAAGTCCACGTAATTTCTAGCCGTTACACTCGCAGGAAACAAAATCAAATCTGTTTTGCCTCCCAGCATAATTCTAACTTGAAATTGATTTTTTTTAGGTGGATATTGTTGAAAGTATTCAGAATAAGATCAAGCTGTCTTCACGTACCGATGAAGCACGCTAGTACATCAACAACATAACGATACTATAAAAATTATTTGTAAAGATTGTGGATTTAAAGAAAATTTTTTCTTCCATATGAAACGTGAATATTTCAGCAAAACTGGACTTAAAGCAAAGCCCATAGCAAGGCCTTCTTCTTCTTCTTTACATGCCATGCTCACCTACAGAGGCCTGGTTTTTTTTCGACTGTTCAAAAAATTTGTTATTGAATTGGAAATAGTTTTATTGAAGACAAAGGTTGAGAAGAAAAATAAAATCATTATGAATAATAGGATTGATATGTAAACGGTTCAAAATGCTGAAAATTAATGGTAAACATTCATCTTCGAGGATATTAGAGTACATATCGTCGACGTCTAGGGAAAGTAGAAGAGCATTTGTAGATACTGTAACATTTTGTAATTTTTTTGAAAGTTCTAGAGAGTTTTTCATGGAGTTGTAACTATAAAAGTTAGTTTGCTTTTTTTGCATATCATCCATCAGTGACCAACCGAAGATCAGTTCAGAATAGCTCAGCGTGAGAGGAGGCCGTAAGTAAATAAGTGGTCAATTTTCCCGCTAAAAGAAATAATACCGGCACTCAATAGCTGGCAACAAGTGTACAAGAAAACATACACTAAAATTGAATGAATATATTAAATATATTTTCTTAACACAAATCCTGAATAAAAATTTATTGCAAATTAAAGCAAAAACTGACAGGTCGACTCTCTGAAACTAATTCAAAATGATTAGTTTATAATCTTATATGAACGAAATAATTTTGAAGTTTACAAGGCCGAAAGTTATTTTATAGAAGAGTTTACAAGTTGAAAATCAATCAAAAAGGAACATGTAAATTACTAAAATCACTTATATTGAGAGTGGAGATGCATCTAGCAGTGTTATGGGGCTCTAGCAAGCAGCAGTGTTCCAGCAATCCACTTCTCGAAATAGGACGTTGTTCGTGAATATATGTTGTGTTCCAAAAACAGAGAAACTATTCCATGCGCAGGAGGGGCACGGAGCATAAGACCATAAGAATTACTGTTAGTACATGTGGCGAATCACACCCCAAGTAATATTAGTTTTACACGGTATTTCTTAAATGCGAAAGTGTGAAGGCGAAGCGTGTTGACTCCAAAGTGACATTTTACACGCTACAAAATATTAGGGGATAAAATTTGTAAGTTTTTTGTAATGTAATATCCAGTTTAGTCTGAAATGATTTTAGTTTATAGTCACTACATATTACTGCGCAAAAAAAAATTTCAAAATCGGCCGTAAACTATGCCAAATCTTCCTTCGCAAATGTGTTGAACCACCAGGTATATTTTGATTACAAGATATTTGCAGACTAGATATTGCTGATGCATCAGCGACAAGGACAATATATATATATATATATATATATATATATATATATATATATATATATATATATATATATATATATATATATATATATATATATATATATATATATATATCCTATGCTGTTCCTATTCTTACATCTTCTTTTGGAATTATTAAATGGTCTAAAACTGATCTAAATGAATTACAATGTCAAACGAGGAAAATGCTCTGTAAATATCATAAGCACCACCCAAAGTCAGCTGTTCAGAGAGTTACACTACCTAGACATCTTGGAGGTCGTGGATTAATTGATTTGAATAATCTTCATAGTAAACAGATTTTTCATCTACGTTCCCATTTTCATGATAAACAGAGAACGTCTAAATTACATGATATTGTTGTTGCTTCAGATTATAATCTTACACCTCTGAACTTGACAATGCAAAAGGTAGATTTTGATATATTTGATGATAATTCTAAAACAGAAAGTTGGATTCAGAAGGAATTACACGGAAAGCACCCTAAAGAATTGAAAAATGATTATATTGATGAAATTGCATCGAATAAATGGTTAGCATCTGGAGAATTGTTTGCTGAAACAGAAGGCAATTGCGTTTTCACGAGGAATTATAGAAAACACATCATCAAACAAAATATAGATGATTCTTGCCGTAGATGTTTCTGTTTTTCAGAAACAGTTTCTCATATATTATCATCTTGCTCAGTCCTTGCTTCAACAGATTATTTAGAAAGACATAATGCCGTCGCTAATATTATTCACTTTAATCTAGGAATTAAACATGACCTAATTCCCAAAAGAAAAAAATTTCACAAATATGAACCTGAGATTATTTGTGAAAATGACAAATATAAACTTTATTTTGATAGAACAATTCTTTGCAACAGAGCTGTAAAACACAATAGACCAGATATCGTTCTTAATGATAAACAGAATCAAATAACATATATAATTGATATTGCTATACCCGACACACATAATATACAAAATAAATACAATGAAAACATTTCTAAATATATGATGCTTGGCGACGAGATTAAAAAATGTGGAAAATGAAGAAAATATTTATTCTACCGATTATTATTTCTACAACAGGCGTTATTCCTAGAAATCTTCACAAAAGTATTGAGATTTTGGGTCTGAAGAAAAATTTGTTTGAACAGTTACAAAAGATAACAGTAATCAAATCTTGTAATATTCTTCGTAGGTTTCTTTCCGAAAATAATAATGAGGTAGAGTCATAGGTTTTCTCTTTAGTTTATACTGCTCAGAATCTCATTTCATATTTTATTTATTTGTTTATATAAATGTAATATAATTAACTGACAATTTTGTCATATTTATATTCAGAGCAGTATTCTATTCGATCGTTCACCACTTCACACAAAGGAAACTATTAATGAGTAACATTCAGTGTTACTTGACTAAGGTCCGTACACTGGATTTTTCCGGGAGAAAGCCTCTGACACTACTCGTTGGTACATTGATATCATTGTCTGATGATGCTATAGTATGTATATATTCTGGTAGATTGATATATTCTCATAACATTTAACGTTATCCTAATATATAATTATTCCAGGATATGTTTTGATTATAATCATTGCCTGGCAATGGTATTAATTACCGGGTGGTGGATTTATATTTTTCATGAAATCAGTTTGATTGCATGAACAGATATATGGGCAATTCGTCGGGGTAAAACCCCTATATATATATATATATATATATATATATATATATATATATATATATATATATATGCCTTGCATATTCAGTGCAAGAACTATTATGGAAAGAATAGAAATACTTAATTTCCAGGTTGATAATTGGTTAACATCTATTTATAAACATCACTATATTAGTTGGATGGTTTGCATTGTAATTAACTATATCAATACAGGATTACAGATTCAATCCCCAAAGCACATCAAACATTCTATACGTTCATTGCGTGTGTACAATAGTTGAAATGCTAGTATACCCGAGGAGTTTAGAGGTCATGAGAGAGATTTACATAAACCACCTGAATTTGAAGAGATGGATTAATCTAGTTCAGATGACTGACTCGCTTCTACATATTCTGTGATAACAAACAAAACTCTGAAACTATTCCTGGATTTACGTTTTGAGGTATTCGAAGGGTACATTCTGTCAAAAAATACCAGGAATTGATTATTTAAAAAATCTGCTTAAAACGATTATTAAGTTGGCACAACTGTTTTCTATACTGACGCGGAGTTTGAATGCGATCTATAATTTGGTGTTCGATTCTGTCAAATCTGACAAGTGTGTTTTACGATTTTTAAAATGGATGTCCAACTAAGAATTTGACTCAAATTTTGTATTGCGAATGGAATTTCTATTGCCGATTCGCTGAAAATGTTACAGAAGGCTTATGGTGAATTGACTTTATAATGAACACGTGCATATGAGTGGACCCAATTACCTAGAATTAGCTAACCACAGTAGAAACAATCGTATCCTTCTTACAGACATCACAAACCATGTTATTTCCCAACATTTGGGAGTTTCAAGTAATTATGAACGTACCTTTACGATTTACAAATTTTTGGCATATATATTGCAGACTCAGAGTTGCTCTAGACTCTAGCCACTTTTAGGAGCTAACCAAGCAGGATTCAGACCCAAAAGCTCTTGTATTGACCACATTAACGCTATGAGAATCATAATTGAATAATCGTCTGAATTCAATACAACACTCTACCTCATTTTCATCGACTTAATGCGGGCATTCGATGGCATCTTTCGGAAATGTATTTGGAAAGCAGTTAAAGAAAAGGGCACGCCACAAATATCATCAATATGGTGAAACAACTATATGAAGGTGCAACATGCAAAGTACTCCATAGTGGCCATGTGAGTGACTGCTTGGAGATTAGTACCGGAGTTAGGCAGAGGTGCATGCTGTCCCCTCTCCTCCCTAACATCACTTTAGATTGGATTTTAACAAGAAAAACACACAATAAGAGAGGAGGGCAATGGACGATGTCATCCTTTCTTACCGATCTCGATTATGCTGACGATATATGCCTGATGTCACACTCTCATGAAGATATGTGGTCTTTACTAAGAACCCTCGAAAACGAAGCTCAGCGCTGTGGCCTCACCATTAATGACAGCAAAACCAAGTCCAGGCATGTTAATGCAATCAACCTAACACCATTCATACTCTTAAGTAGGAAACAAGTGGAAGAGATCCAAGAGTTCACCTATTTGGTATTATTACGAGAAATGGCGGTGCAGACGCAGATATCAAGAATAGAATACGCAAAGCCCAGCAGTTATTTGGTCAACGTAAACCCATCTGGAGAGCTAGACACCTGTCAGTTAACAACAAGCTGAAGATTTAAAACTCTAACGTGAAAGCAGTTCTGATGTACGGATGTGAAACGTGGAGGATCCATAAGAGTTCTTCAGATGCGACACAAGCTTCTGCAATTCGATGTTTGCGGAGTTTGGGAATACTCCGGCCGGAAAAAATCAGAAATGAGGATCTTTTGCTCTTAACAGAGCAGACAATGACTCTAAAAGAGATCAAAAAACACAAATAGGGCTGGATACGAACGGTCGTCGAGTGGAACCCATAGGGTAAAAGAAAGGTTGGTCGTCCAAGTAATGCATTGGGGCCACAACTGAAACAGAAAGGCAAGACTTGGAACGAGGCAAAAATTGCTGCCAAAAATAGAGTTCGTTAGAGAAGTTTCATGGAGGATATATATATACACAACCAAATCTATATGGAATCACCCGATATTTTGAATATTATCTCTGGGATTTTGGAAATTTCGAAGGATTGCTAAGATTGATCCTTGTATTTCATCCTCTTGCCCTGATACAAGCCTGAATCCCGTCTAGGCCTGCTTTGAATTAGGTTTTCGACCTCTTCTGGGGTGATATTGAGCCAATCTTCTGTGGCAGCTTGGATAAGCTGTTGTGGGGTTCTTGGATTATCCTGGCGAGATCCAATTTTTCTTCTGAGATTATCCCATAAATGTTCAATAGGATATAGGTCTGGAGCGCAAGTTGATCAGTCCAAAATAGCGATTTCCTCTGTTTCAAGATAATGTCGCGCGGAGGAAAATTATCTTGCATAAAAGTAAAATTCTCACTGTGGGCACCTCGACCGAGTTTCACTATTGACGTAATTTCTGGACGTTAAACTAGCAGAAAATGAACTCAACTTTGTTTTGGCTCCCAGCATAATGCCACCCCAAAACATCACAGCCCCCTTGGTATTTCGGAATTTGTCTTGCTCGGAGACTAGCTTGTCTTCCACGACCAGAATGATTTCAGTTTCTCACTTGTAATGCCACCGTAGGTTAGGTTAGATTAGTAGGTTACAAGTGAGAAACTGAAATCATTTTTGAGTAGCAATAATTTTAACATAGCTTTTCAAACTAATAATAATTGAGGCAAATATATAAAAATAATAAAACCAAATCAGGTAAAAACAATAAACCAGGTGTTTATAGATTGAATTGCAATGACTGTGATAATTTCTACATTGGTAGAACACATAGAAATTTTAATATTAGAATATCGGAGCATAAACGCAGTTTTTCAAATACGAAATCAGATTCAAAATACGCGAATCATCTCTAAGAAAATAATCACTCTTTCGACCCACAGTTTGAAATTTTGCATGCAGATAATAAATATTGGAAGGTAGATCTTTGGGAAACTTTAGAAATCAACAAATACGAACAGTCAGGTAGACTCATCAATGAACAAGTCGATTTAAGCCCTTCACCTCTATTGAATCTCTTCGGGGAGCAATCTATTCCTTAATTTTATTGGATATACCTTTCATATTTAACCACTTAAGAAGAATCAACCCAATAAGCTTTAATTACTCAAGAACATTTATATTTATATTCACATTCTTATTTTCTGTACATTCATTCGTCTGAAGAAGCTACGGTGTAGCGAAACGCGTTACGAATCATAATTATCAAGTGAAATTCCAACACACATTACTTGTTTTTATTATTAGTAGAAAACCTGTTGATTTTCTCTCTCTTTATAATTCCTACAAGTTTGTCTCTACACTTTTGAATTAATACAGTGTAGAATTTCCGAGAAAAACTGATATTACAGGTTAGGCCCGGGACCTTTGGAGTGATTATGCAGCATCCACGAAATCTGCAAGAACAGAGCGATATTAAGGGTAGAATACCGAACAAATGATTTAGTGCAACATACAATTTAGTAGCAGGGAACACAGAACTACAAACCCATTTCCGAGGAAAGCGATCTTAAGAGCTCTTAAGAATCCTAAGCCCGAATATATTCTTCGATATCCTCTACTGCCTCAACCTATTTGTTTCAAGTAACCGTCACTAACAGGTTTATCCTGGAATAACAAGCGACTTAATGTGGAACACGCGGTGGTGCTTTGCTCTGAGTGTAGAATTAACTGATGGCTTTAAAATGTAAACACCGAACGCATTTAATTGTTCCATGTGTTTCAGTTCCCGAACAGCTGATCGTTTCCCACAGTCGCGATTACGGCAAAAATTCTAAACTTATTTCGTGCATTAATTACAGAGCATTTTGAGGTTTTGTGGATGCGAAAAAAATTACGCCCCTTCTATTCAGTCCTTTGAGTGTGAAATGTGTGAATTTTACATTTTCAAGCATATAAACGAAATTTAAAACGCTAGTTTCAGATGAAGGGATCGTTACTTTCTGTCAAGAATGAACCGGAAATTGATTATTTAAAAAATAACTGCTTGAAACAATTGTCACTATTTTTGTTGTTGCTAAGTTTTCTATAATGACGCATAGTTTGAACGTAATCTGTCATTTAGTTTGCTCACAGCGCTCGATTTTGTCAATTCTCACAAGTGTGTTTCGCGATTTCTACAATGGATAAACGTATCGAACGAAGAATATGTCTCGAATTTTGTATTGCAGATGGAATTTCGTGTGCCGAATAGCTGGAAATATTACAAAAGGCTTACGGTGAATCGACTTTATCAAAAACACAGGCATATGAGTGGACCAGTGCATTCAACAGCGGCCTCGCTCTAGTCCGCCAACAACATCTTCTTTTCAGCTTGAGAGAGATAGGCGATGAATTTTCTGTATCTCACGAATCAATTCCTACCATTTAAGAGGATTTTTGCGGTTCGACTAGTTTCAAAAGACCTGAATTCGAAAATTGAATGGCGTAGAGGTCGCTGAAGATATGCTGGAATGAATCAAATCAGACTTTACATTGGTGATACGCATTGTAACTGCTGATGAGACATGGTCTCATGAGTTTGACATGCAAACTAGTCAATAAATTTTGGAATGGCACCTTCTAACTAAACCGAAACAGAAAAAACCACGTCAAAATCGATCAAGTCAAGGTAATGTTGACTGCTTTCTTTTATTATCAAGTTGAATTTTCTTCTTTATTGACCGCGGTGTTCTGCAATTGGATTTCTTGCCAGGTCAGACGCTAAATAAAGAATTAAACCTGAGCGTTATAGGGCGTTTGAGAGGGCAAATTCTTCGAAAAAAGCCTGATTTGTAGAAAGAAACCTCATGGATTTTGCACCACGATAATGCACCATCTATACTACCATGGTGAATGAATTTTCAAAGAAAAACTCACTCAAATACTATCGAACAACAACCGTATTCATCCGAAATTGCTCAGACCGACTTTTTTCTTCGTCCAAAATTCAAATTACTACTCAGAAACATAAAAGAGAATTCGCGGCGAAAGTCGATCAAATAGACCAATGAGTTTACTGCCTGTACCGTCAAAGATAATGGAATCCATAATTGTTGAAAAAATGACTGAATTCTTAACCCAACACACAATTATTCCCCATGAACAGCATGGATTTGTGAAGAGAAGATCCACTACCACTAATCTTTTGACTTGCCTGAATGACTGAACACAAGCCTACGATCGAAAAATACCAAGTGATGTAATATACCTCGATTTTGCGAAAGCCTTCGATAGAGTGACAGGTAAAAGATTGATCCATAAAATGAAATTTCAGGAATACGTGGGAAGCTTCTTCGTTGGACTAGCGATTATCTATCGGGTAGAACTTTTTCAGTGAGAGTTGGTGGCGCTCTGTCTTCAGAACGGCTTGTCGTAAGTGGTGTGCCCCAGGGGTCCATTCTTGGCCCTATTCTTTTCATAATTTTCGTCAGTGATCTTGCTCTTCATATAAAACCGAGTAAGTTATTTTACGCTGATGACGCGAAGTTATACGGTTACCCCCTCACAGATTCTACGAAATTACAAAAAGATCTCAATGCAAGTGCGTTGTCTTGCATATCGGAAGTGGTAATACTTCTGCTCCGTATTGTATCGACGGACGTCCGTCCAGGGTTGTGTTTTCTCATGTCGATCTTGGTGTGATTATCAACTTTGATCTCACATGGTCTGAGCACATAATAAGTATATGCAAACGTGCTAACATTCTGATATATCTTATTCGTGAATACCTCGCTCGCCTTTCGTTCACTAGCTGCCTAACACTGTACAAGTTGTGTGTCCGTTCGATTCTTGAATGTGCGGGTGTGGTTTGGTGTCCAGTACTTGTCCGCGATCAAATTATGCTGGAGAGCGTTCAGCGACTTGCCACACGTATCTGCTTCGGAAACATCAGACCCTACTATGACGAAAGGCTGACTATAGCCAACCTGTTAACTTTTGAGCAACGGCGTCTTCGCGGAGATTTAATCCTGACATATCAGACAAGCACAACTATGCCAATCTCACGATACTTTTTGTAATAAATGAGGATTCTCGACTCGGGGTCAGAGCAGGAAATTGAAGACAGAAAAATTCTTCACCCGTTAAAGAGGGAATTTTTTGGTTAATCGAGTGTTTAGTGTTTAGAATGAATGAAGGTTGTGGTGAGGTTGTGAATTGTGACTCAGTTCAGTTAACAGCTTCAAAAATAGAAATGGTTCTTTTTTTTTCCTATTCATTGGCTGCATTATTGTTTCACTGAAATTCGTTAATATTAGGCTTATATAGGGTTTCTGTCCTCTGCCTTAAATGATTATATAATAATAATAAAAATAAAAAGCGTTTGAAAAATGTTTTGATAATTGGCTTATTTGTTGGCGTAAATGTATTATTTCGGAAGAGACCTACTTTGAAGGCGTTACAATAAATTTGGATGAAAAATAGATATTTGGTATTTCATTGTCAAATTCCCGGCATTTTTTCGACAGAATATATGACGATAATTTTCCGGTAAATTTGCATCTTTAATTATGAAGTTCATCTGAATTTTCGATTGTTTTCAATGAGTTCGGAATCACTTGGAGGAATTCTCATGATGTTGTGAGTGATTTTTATTATTCTCAACTCAAAAAGTTACTGATATTGAAATGATTTCTTGAATAAAGGGTACATAAATAACAAGGTGCCACAAATTCTTTGTCCTTGCATAGTAACTTCCAAATTAATACAGATAGAAGGATGCGATTTGTAAGGAGTTGTGATACTTTTTAATGAAACAATAGTTGCAGTCAATTACTTTCAATACCCATTTCGTTTTCTCGATACAAGGTAGTTTTTAAAATCTTCAATTCTGAAGTACACCTCGTATCTCGGTTATCCTTTTACATGGCGCAATGGTGAAGAGTGCATTTAACATAGTTTTTCACGGGGAGGGAATCCAAAGGTGTGAAAATTTTTTTAAGGAGTACAGTTTTTAAGTAATAGACTCGTAGTTTTCAACTGTACACTCTTTACATTTTTACGTGATCGAATTCTATTCATTAATACCATCATAAATATACATTCTTTCGAAAAAGTACCGGAAATTGTTCGATGAAACACAAAATATTTATTTTACATCCAAATTTATTGTATCTCCAAAGTAGGCCCCTGTCGAAATAATACATTCACGCCAATGAAAAATTCAATCATCAAAATTTTTTCCAAGGGCTTTTTCCAGAATCGACTTCAGCTCTCGCCGCTAATTCACTTTTGTCTTCTATCGATTCAAAAAAATTATCAAAGTGGTAATTTGAGTTTTGGGAACAGAAAAAACATCCGGAGTCATATCAGATGAATAGGGTGGATGTTCGATGGTCTTTGTTGAGTTTTTGGTCAGAAATTCATTAACAACGATAGCCTTGTGAGTTGGTGTATTACCATAGTGCAGAATCCATGAATTTTCTTTTCACAAATATGTCCTTTCTCGACGATTTTGCTTTCTCGAACGCTAATACTGTCTATCAACCGTTTGACCTTCAGGCAAGAATGCCCAGTGCACAACACCATGATAATCCAAGAAAACAGTCAACAATACTTTAAATTATGATTGAATTTGACGTGGTTTTTTCGGTTTACTGAATTGCATGTCAAACTCATCAAACCATGTCTCATCACCAGTTACAATGAGTTCAATGAATGTGAGGTCGGAATTAACTCGTTTAAGTAGGTCTTTAGCGACCTTTACGAAATTCCATTAGCAATTCAAAATTCGAGACCAATTCTTTGTTCGATATTTTATCCATTGTAAAAATAGTAAAACATACTTGTGAGAAGTGATTGTAAACAAACAAAATGACAGATTGCGTTCAAACTCCGCGTCAACATAGAAAACTTAGCAGCAACATAAAAATTCTATGCTTTTTGTATTCACAATCAGTTGTAACTTTTTAACTCTAATGAATTGAGTAGCAAACTTGATCATTTCATCGCCAACCAATATTCCGCAATAAATTCCTCACTTAATTATATCGATAATTTCCCTAGCATTCTGTCGATTAAACAGGAAACTACATCACCGTCGCGTCGACCGATAAAAGCCCAGGTCTCGCTAACCTCATGGCAAAGTCTTTGATAGACGGACGATGCAACTAATGATGATTTTACCCCTTTAGGCTGCCATTAATTCCTTGTTACGATTACAAGTACCATCAATCCTCGTGAATATCTCACACTCCGCTTCATCAAAATGCAAAAGATCAACCGGTTATTACATCGCGGAAATCGCCCCTTGCTAATTATGCTATAGGACAGATCCGGCTACGTTTCCCAGACGATCCGAAACTCATTTGAATTTTTTTCTCGTTAAGGTAATGCTCAAAATCAACTGGATCAGATTGGTAAGAAATTTTCTTGCATAAATTTGGTGGAGATAGAATGAATTAAACAGGAAGAACATAGTACTGAAATATATATCATGTTTATTAAAATTATTAACTTTTCAATTGCAATTTGTAAGTAGCAAGAACCGTTTCTTCCATATTTTCAAATCTCGACCAATCATTCATTAATATTCTGAGATTAAATTCCAGCCGATTTGCTTTGGCCAATACGCAATAGACGAAATTTTGGGAGGAGTGATTTCTTTGTTGCTTCTCTCAATGCTCCAATGTATTGCTACGCTGCTCTTTTTCATTGTCATAGAACAAAATCGACCTGGCTCTTGCAGTCTTGGACGTTTACTAGCTTTTTCGCTAAACCAAAACCAAAATTTCGAAATATACACATCTTAATCAATCTAAAGTAAGTTCTAAGCCTGAAAAACTATTTACTTTCATTTCAAATAACAAGAATGGTCAAATAATTCCTAAGAACATGATAAATGGAAATTGTAGTGATAGTGGAGCAACGAGATCTTGCGAATTTTTATTGCCAAATACCTTTACATCAAGTTTGACTAACAATCACACAATGTATCTAGCCTTCTGCATCTAAATACTGTACACAAATTGAATAACTTGCAATTTTTCGTTGATGAGGTGGAGGCAGCCCTAAGGAGGTTGAACATGAACAAATGAAGTTCATATGTCACATAATAAATTATTGCATCGAGAAGTCAGTTTATCCAAAGTCGTGGAAAATGGCTCATGTCATTCCGATTCCAAAAGTACGCGATCCTAAGGATTACAGGGATCTCCGACCTATGAGTATGTTGAGTGTATTGTCCAAAATTTTTGAAAAACTTGTCGCTGTCCAAATAAAAGCGTATTTGGAGTCGGAGAGTATTTTGCCTGATATCCAGTCGGGTTTCAGGGGGGGTCATAGCTGTACCACTGCCCTGCTCGCAGTGGTGGATGACATCATAAAGGCTATAGACGATAATGAACTTTTGTTGCTTGTCCTACTGGATTATTCGAAGGCTTTTGATAAAATTAATCACGATTTGTTGTTGGCGATCTTTCATTATATTGGTTTCACTGAAAATACGGTTTTATTGTTTGAAAGCTATTTGACTGGCAGAACACAAAGAGTTTTGTACGGAAAAATTAAGTCTGATCCTATAGAGATCCCATGTGGAGTTCCGCAGGGATCCATTCTCGGACCGATATTTTTTATTATCTATACCTTTCAGCTCATGTGTTGTTTAATTTTCTGCTCGGCTCATTTATATGCTGACGACTCACAACTCTATTTACAGTTTTCGCGCGACTCACTTGATGAAGCTCTAGAAAAAATTAATATAGATTTGGATAACATCTTTAAAATGTCGGAGAGTATGTGTCTGGGCATTAACGCTTCAAAAACTGTAGTTATGCTATTTGGAAGGAAGGTCATGAGAAAGGCATGTAAAGATCTAATTAAGATATCTGTGAATGGCGCAGTTCTTCCTCTGGCTGGCGAGTGTCGTAATTTGGGTTTGATAGCGATTTGGGGTTTGATTCTCACATAAACTTGCTACTTAAAAGAGCTTTCGTGAATATCAAATTGATTTATGGTTGCAAAGAATATCTGGATATTCGACAAAGAAAAATGCTTTGTGAAGCGCTGGTGTTGTCTCACCTCAATTATTGCGATACCGTATATGGCCCATGTCTGACAAAACAGAATGTGGCCCGAGTTCAGAAAATTCAGAACTGGTGTGTTCGAATTGTTTTCAACCTTAGACGCACAGATCGCACGTCCTGCAGACTGCAGCAATTGGGTTGGTTGAACATGGCGAATCGAAGAAGCCTGCATGTGCACGAGTCTGTTTTACATGATTTTGAATGAGAAGAAACCCTCCTATCTGCACCGACGAATCAAATAGAGAACAGATGTTCATAGCATCAACGTAAGGTTCAGACATAAACTTGCCATACCGCGTTATCGTGCTTCCATGTTTCAGCGTTGCTTTTCTTATATTATTGTAGATGAAATCAATAAAATACCGAGTAGTCTTTTAGGTTTGAGTTTGGATGCATTTAAGAGGAGGGTGAGGCATTGGCTTTTTGAGAACCAGTTAAATGAGATGTAGTCTTTCCTTGTTTCATAATTTTTTTTTCACCAAGAAGAAAAGATTTTTCATATATGGAGTGCATGAATTAATTTTGATTTATTTCAGTAGTATCTCTTACATAACGATGTTTCCGTAAAAACTGTGGGTACACTTGTCTAGTATTTGTTTCTATTTTATTCAGGTTGTATTAAGCAGCTATGCTGTATCCTACCTTTTGGTATCTCTCAATGTACAGTAACACTCACTCATAATGAGTTTAAGGCCTTTAATGTAATTGATAGTTATAATTATTATTTCTGTACAAGATGCCAATAAAATGCTATTATTATTATTATTATTTATTATCGTGGACTTATGCACTATCTCAGCTAGTAGCTGGATATAATTTACCTTTCCCAGATTTAGCAATCAAAGGGAATAGGCTCGATTACAATATACTTGACATAAATTTCCTAACTATCCTACATGTATTAAGAATTACAGCTTTTGCATTTCTATATAGGTATTCTTATGCAATTCTAATTTCTTAAGGCTATCATGCAAAGTTTTGGGTATTAAACCAGTCGAGGATACGATGACAGGAACGATATCTATTTTGTCGAGGTGCCACATCTGCTTGATCTCAATAGCAAGGTCTGTGTATTTGGACTTTTTCTCCTGGAACTTATTCAGCTCGTTGTTATTATTTCGTATGGCGACATCCACCAGCATTGCTGTCTTGGCTCTCTTATCATACACCACTATGTCCGGCCTATTATTCGTCACCATTCTGTCAGTGATAATAGGCCTATCGTAGTATAATCTGATAGAGTCATTTTTCAATACGGGCGCCGGTTGATACTTGTAATATGGTTGGAATGTATTCAGAAGTCCGTACTTGTGTGCAAACTTCTGATGGATAATGTTGCACACTTGATTATGCCTGTGAAGATAGTCTGTATTGGCCAGTTGTTCGCATCGGGACGTAATATGCTGTATCGTCTCCGATCTTATATGGCATTTTCTGCACCTATCTGTTTGTGATGTTCCGTCCTTCATAATAAATTTTTTGTAGTTGTTTGTAGCGATCACTTGGTCTTGGATGGCCATAAGGAATCCCTCTGTTTCCGCGAATAATTCTCCTTTCATCAACCATTTGTTGGAGGCTTCTTTGTCGATGTGTGGTTGATTAATCTCATGGTGATGTCGCCCATGCAATTCCTTTCTTGACCATTGCTCTTGTTTTTCAGTATCTGATAGGAATGGTAGATTCAGCAGGTCATCTCTGGTAGCAAGATTTAGAGGTGTATATCCCTTATCAGCCAACGATACCACTCTATGTAAGTCAGAAGTGAGAGCTTTTGCTGAGAAGAATTCTCTGAGATTTCTTATCTGTTCGGTGTGTAAATTGACAACATCTATTAATCCGCGTCCTCCTTCTTTCCGCTTCAAAGTTGTTCGTATCACAGACGATTTTGGATGATGATTGTTGTACTTTGTCAGCATCGTTTGGGTCTGCCTTTGAATATCATCTAGTTCCGTCTTTGTCCATCTGATTATTCCAAATGAGTAAAGCAACACTGGAATGGCGTAGGTGTTAATTGCCTTGACTAGATTCCCCGAGTTCAACATCGATTTCAGCACAGACTTCAGACGCTGACTGTATTCTGAACGAATCTTCTCCTTTGATTGTTTTTGGTCTAACAATCTGGCTTGTTGGTATCCCAGATATTTGTATGTTTCGCCATCTCTCATGCACTGTATAATGTCACCGTTTGGAAGTTGTGTTTCACCATCTATGACTTTCCTCTTTGAATGTTCAGGGTCTTACATTTTTCAATCCCGAATTTCATATGAACATCTGCCGAGAACTCACTGACAGTTTTCAGCAAATCATCCAATTGCTTCTTGTTCGAAGCATATAATTTGATGTCATCCATATACAGCAGGTGGGAAATTGTATGATAATTCCTTTCTGCTTTTATCCTAAATCCGTATCCAGTTCTATTGAGCATTGAGGACAATGGATTTATTGCCAAACAGAACCATAGTGGACTCAAAGAGTCTCCTTGAAAAATTCCACGACGTATGGGTATCTCGTCGGTTTTAATTGATTTATTGTTCATGTTGACCTGCAGAGACGTGCGCCAGTGGGTCATTGTTGTCTTCAAGAACTCTACCAGGGCTGGGTGAATTTTGTATATCTGCAATACTTCAACAAGCCAAGAATGGGCGGTACTATCGAATGCCTTCAGATAATCGAGAAAAGCTGAATGAACATTGCAATGCCCTACGTGTGCCTGTTTCATTATCACAGAATCGATGATGAGTTGTTCCTTGCACCCGTGGTGTTTCTTTCTGCATCCTTTCTGCTCCTCTGCTAATATATTGTTGTCGTCAAGGTGTTGGTATATTCGATTGGATATGCATGAGGTGAGTATTTTGTAGAGTGTTGGCAGGCAAGTGATTGGCCTATATTGAGACGGATCCTGTGTTCTATCGCTCTTAGGTAGCATATATGTTAAGCCTTGCGTTAGGAAAGTGGGTGTTTTCTTGGGATGTTGAAGAACATACGTGAGCTGTTTCGCTAGGGCTCCATGGAGCTTATCAAACTTCTTGTACCAGTAGTTGTGGATATTATCTATACCTGTGGCCTTCCAATTGTTGGTCGCTCCAATTACTGTTGTAATTTCTTCCTCCGTTATTCCATCGAAGTCCATATGTCTGATATCGAGGCGTTCTTTTCATTCGTGATCCATTCCGCATCTCTATTGTGTTCTTTGGGATTCGACCATAGTGATGACCAATAGTCGGTCAAGCACTGTGCGTCAGGTACTTCTCTGTTATTGTTGGTCGCAGTTTTGTTATTTCCTTATGAAAATTGGCAGCGTTTTGGAGGAACCTTTGGTTTTGGTGTTTCCTTTCAGTACACTTGACGTATCTTGAAAGCCTCTTTGCTTTTGCTTGGAGTTTCTGTTTCAAAGTGTCCATATACACGTCGATGTGTTGTTTGTGATCAGGGTGTTTTGTGTTCGTACCAATTTTCCTATAAATTTTGCGTATATGTGATTTCAAGCGCCTTGAGGGTTTTCTGTTACTCAGGAATTCTGTGAGGCGACCGATTTCTGCTCTAATATTATCAATATCCTTCTCCAGTCGTTTTTGCCATTGTGGTTTTCGGACACTTTTTGGCTCAGTTTGAATCAGAGTTGTGGAGATTTGTTGTTTGTGAAGTCGAAGAACCGCTACTGCTCCACAGTAAATCAAAGTGTGAATCTTCTCCAAGGTGTTCTGGTCGGTATATTCTTCAAACACTGAATTCACGCTTGCTAGGATAATATTGGTGTTCTTGTTCGTCTTGAGTTTGGGCAGTTTAGGTCTTTAAGTTGGGTTACTACCACTGAATTCAGTAATTGCTCTGTTGAGTTCCGATCTTGCTAAATACATATATTCGTCCTGCTGATTCTGCTCAGGAGGGCGTTCCATGTTAATATTCGTTTCCGTGGCTTCGATGTTATCTGTAACACTTTCATTGACTCCAGCAAGTATACCGTTATGAGTATCATTTTCGCTTCTAAGTACCATTATGACCTCTTCTCGTATGCTTTGCAGCGTTTCTGAAGAAAGTAGCCTGTTTTTAACGATTGTTCTTCTCTGATCCGAAATTCTCTGCTCGGATATGTGCTGTAATTCAGGATATTTTTCTACGAACGCAAGATGTAACGCGTATCTGTATGCTGTCATTTCCGATTCCAAGTTTGTAATCTTGTAATAGGAACGCATAATGAAGGAATTCATCTCTGGGGTCCACTTCATGCGTTTCCTAGGGAGTCCGGCTCTCGTGGTCGTAGGCATAATGGCTTGCGCCGCCGTTGAAACATCAAGAGTCGGTTGGGAGGTATTGATGTTATTTCCCACTTGGTTTTGTGTTGCAGTATCCCTACTCGATATCACGCTGCTTCCGTCGCTAACCGAAGGAGACTGTGACTCACTTTCCGAACAAGACCCTCTTCCTAAATCTTGAACGCGACAAGAGGTTATGGTGGTACAATGTCGATTCACCCGTTTATTCCTTAGATTGTACATCATTGGATTAGTTGCATTTTATACCTACTGCCAGGTTCAGCTTGGGTATTTCGGGTTCGCTAAGCCCGTACTCAGAAACAATGTTCCTGAGCCCCTGAGGCTTTATTATTATTATTATTATTATAATGAGCTGAGCCTGATCTAATTCCCTCTCTTTTTCTTAATTCTTGCTCATCTCCTCTCAGTATACAATTTGCTACTACTAACGCCTGAGCGTTCAGGACAAGGTAATTCTGGGTACAAGCTGGTTTGCGTCGTCTGATTGCTCGGGCGGAAGGTAGTTCTGTACGTTTGAAGGCGTAAGATTGTTCAGGGAATTTATGCGCGACGTAGTTCGGCGTAGGCGTTTGGAGATGTAAGGTAGATCTGCCGGCCTAGGCAATTGGATTGCAAGGTAGATCTGCCCGCCTAGGCTTTTTGGGTGCAAGGTAGATCTGCCCGCCTACTAGTATATTATAATAAAGTTGTAAGACCCTTTTCGGAAATAATCCGAGGGGATGACTATAGTTTGAACCTCGCGGAGAAGAAGAGACGCGTCGAGCTAAAGAGTGCCATGGAGCTCGAAAGATGGATCTCTGAGGATTTTTCGAAAATTTTCCCCGAAACGTCGCCGAGAGCGAACTAAAAGTCGAAATGGCGAGATTTCTTCGGAATCGGAGATCTTGGTCTTTCGGAAGGCGATTGAGCAAAAATTTCGATAAAAAGTCCCGAAAAGCGAGAATACAAGAGAGCTCTGATTTTTCACGGGTGGAAGGAATGATTTAATCGCACTTTTATATCTATACAAATTTTTCTATGGCGTTCGATCTTTTAGAAACCGGGACGAGGACGAAGCTTCGAGTTTCGCATATTGCGCCGCGATATTTTGGTTCTGATAAAAATAAATAGTGATTTGTTTCCGTCGATCACATGCAGTGGAAATTTCACGGTCGCCAATTTAAAACAGCACGATAGAGTTTCACATAAATCTAAGCAGAAAAAATTTGGAATGTTGCAATGACGTGTTACACATTATATATTATCACCAAAAAGGTGTTGATGAAATCGACAATAAATCACAGAAAAGCAAGACTGAAGAACAAATTAATTTTATGGTAATGTGAGAGAATGAAAAACAATGTGGACCACAATTTGGGGACTACCTAATTATACATATATGTTATTATAATATATATATATATATATATATATATATATATATATATATATATATATATATATATATATATATATATAATTATTGCTCCTAACTGTATTGATATTTAAGGAATTACTGAAGGTTTGAGTTGTTCTCAATTTATCATTCACTTGGAAGTTAGCTTCCAAGCTTAATACGGTACTGTAAGCCAAGATCGATTCCGTCTATTACACGTGAGACCTTATCACAGTTATCACAATCAGGATGTTTATTGACTACAATTTTTCTCTTTCCGATATTAATATACACGCATCGTACATACCTGTCTGCTCATAAAAATCCCGTCGCCTGGGTGCCTCGTCTAGTAGTCTAGCTCTTCTATAATTGATTGAATGTCAGCTCTCATTGCCATCTTCCGTCCTATCTATCGCGCCTTTAATAGATTTTACGTTCCTAATTGTCCGTAAAATTATATAAACAAGTTTTTTGTGGAAACAGAAGAAGGAAGAAGATCAGATGCGTGAGAAATATGCAAAACTTGGCTATTACAGTTATTATAATTTTCCCACAGTATTATTTTATATACGAGGGTAACCAGTTATACCTTTCTTTGAATATATATTGTTCGAATCGTTAGAAGTCAAAGTTTCTTTGAGTGATACTTGATGAATTCAAACTTAACTAAGAAGAATTATCGCTTGTAACTAACGCATTACTTGGCATCCTAGGAGAATTATGCTATTGCTGTTGCAACCCTTGTCGCTAACAATATGAGTTGAAATACTCAAGAATTGGCTTTCATGAAATACTGTCCCATATTAATCTATTTAATGATTGTTATTTGTCGGAAAATTTCGTATCTGTTTCTCGACACCACCTAACTTAAAATAATAATGGAGTTGGATCTTTCCAAATACACTTTCTTTACGACAGAATGCCCTTACGAGACATCGAAAGCAAAAAACGAAAACGCGTTACATCCCCGATCGATCATATATGCGATTCAGCAGCATATGATAGTTATTGGAAGTATGGTCTTATAAATAAAAAATGGACGGTTTTTAATATGCAGTACAACAGTTAAGTTAATCGTGGATTCATTGTTTGACAGATAACTTCGGGTTTCCTCTGGAGAAAACAATATTAAGAAGTTTTCACGGGGATCTGCACTCGTACCACTATGATTCAATTAATACATGACTCATATTCCAAAATCTTCGTGTAATTAGTTAATCAAAGCCGACGATATTCCTGTTTTCGTAGAGATAATTTCAGAACCATTGAATAAGTTTTGATTGACGATCTGAAAGTTTTGCAGTTCTTTTGGAGAGTCGTATTATCAGGATAGATATTCGGGGTTTTTCAATGATTATTCACTGAATCATAATTTATATTTCAATTTTCTTACTGTCGTAAGTCGAAAAATGCAAACAGAAATAACAACAATTATACAGGGTGTTACATTATAGTATGTCACAACTTGAGGTGGTAAATCTACGTGCAATTTTAAGAAAAAAAAAGTTCATATAAACATAGGTCCACAAAAGCTTCGTTACGGAGCTACAGGGTGTTGAAATTTCCGGAAAAAATAGGTTTTGTCTTCAAAACTCCTGCCGTTTCATGAGATATTTAGCCCACATTAGGAATGCAAGCTATTTTTTACAGCCTCCATCATTACACGTCCTCGATTTTAACTGAAGTTCACAAAGTGTTTTCTTTTCCGAAGCCATGTCTCCTTTTGCCTTTTCAAACTTTTTTGCAGTACGCCACTGATCAGTCATTTTTCGTCATCTTCGTTCAATTTAGAAACTTTTTTGACACTTTTTTAATTCGCATCTTCAACCGTTTTCGAGTGGAAAATTATTAAATTTGAATTATTTGAATAGTATATTGTTAGCTAAATGAAAAAAAATAATAGAAATACTCGATAGGTATGTCCAAAATTTGCTTTTAGTTTGATATCCCGTCTTCTGAGACCCAACTTATATTTATTCAATACTAAACTAAAAAAAAAGAACGATTAAAAACTGAATGAATTGCTGGAAGTGTCCTCTACCTGCAAGAATACAGGCCTCTCTCCTTTCTCGCATATTATCACGCACTCTTTGAAATAGTCCTGGGATATTTCTTATCGTGTCACAAGAGGTTATTATTCGATTTCCCAATTCTTCTACAGTGTTCACTGAAGTGGTATCAACTAAACTTTTGAGATATCACCATTAGAAAAAGTCTAAACTATTTAAGTCTGGGGAACCGGGAGGTCATAGCTCTGGCCCACCCCGACCTATCCATCGGTTGTTGAATGTATTATTCAAGAATTCCCTAGCTTCTACACTAAAATGTGCTGTTACCCTGTGAAGCACGAAGCAAATTATGTTTCTCACCAAAAGTGGCACATCCTCGATCAATAGAGGTAACTCCCCCTCAAGAAATTGCCGATAAGCGGGACCTTAAAGGAAAAAAAAAATGGCCCAATCAAATAATTTTCAAATATTCATAGCCAGACAGTTAGTGAGAATTGTTCTTGATGATGAGATTCTTCAATCAGATGGGGGTTTTCCTCAGCACAATAATGATTATTGTGAAAATTTGTGATAGCAGTTCTCGAAAAATTAGTTTCTTCGGGAACATTATTTCACGATCAAAATGAGCGTTTTCTCTAATTTTTTCTGAGAACCATCGGCAGAAATTCAGTCTTGAAGGAAAATCTCGAGGAAGTAGAGTTTGGACGCGTTGAATATGAAACGGGTACAATAAAACATCACGGCGAATCCTCCAAACTAAAACATGTGAAATATTCAACTGATTTCCAATTTTTCTTGTACTCACATGAGGATTCAAATCAACAATTCAAAACTTTTGAATCTATTATCTATTACAGTAGTGAAAATGGTTTGATCATGGGAAATCCTTTGAGTCCACTTTTAGCAGAGATTTTATGAATAATATTGAACAGAAAATTCATACACATCCATTCATTTCCAAATTTCTCTATTGGTATAGATATGTTGACGACATCTTAGTATGTTTCATTGAACTACTCGTCAATTAGACTTATTTGTTAATTTTATTAATTCCATCCATTTGAATATTAAATTCACGATAGAAATTGAACAGAACGATTCCATAAATTTCTTGGACTTAAAAATCACTAAACAAAATAATAATCATGTTTTTTCGGTCTTTCGTAAACCAACACATACTGATACAATCATACATAACTACTCATTACATCCAATTCAACACAAAGTTGCAGCTTTAAATAGCATGGTACATCGGTTACTCAATTTACCTTTATCAGTAGAAGATTATAATAAAGAGTTAAACATCATCAAACAGATAGCCATTAATAATTCATATAATCCAGATATGATAGATCTAATCATTCGTAAAAACTGTATCAGAAAGCAATAAATGAAGTATATCCTATTCATAAAGACTATAAAATATTCAACAGTTTAACATTCTGCGGTTCTGCAAGTACAAATATTAAATCCTTTCTCGTCAAACAAAATCTTAATATAGCTTTCAAAACTTCTAATAACTTAGGTAAACATATTAAAAATAATAAATCTCGTGTTGAAAAATCAAGTAAATCAGGAATCTATAAACTCAATTGCGGTTCTTGTGATAAAATTTATATCGGTAGGACCTATAGGAGTTTTGGCATAAGAACATCTGAACATAAACGTAGCTTCGATAAAAATAAATCTGATTCAAATTATTCAAACCACCTAATAAAAGAAACCATTCATTCAATAAAAACTTTGACATATTACATATAAAATCAAAAAGTTCAAAATTAGATCTCCTAGAAGCATTAGAAATAAATAGATACAAACATTCGGACAAGCTTTTGAATGAACAGGTAGATTTGAATTACTCACCCCTACTTAACTTGTTTAATTAGTTTTCATTACCTTTCATACTAACTGTACAATGGCTCGGTGTGGATTTTTCTGTTATTCATCCAACTTGTTCTACGATTTGTTTATAATACCATACTCTTCATTCTATTTTTCATTCTTGATAAAGCTGCTGTGTCAGCGAAACGTCGTCGAATTTTTTCAAATAAAGTGTAGATTAAAGTTAAACCTTGTGTTTTTATCTCATTTAATTCAAAACTGTTTCCTCACTATCTGGAGTCCTCATAGTTTGAGTTGCACCTTTTAAATGATTATTTGCAATAAAAGTCCGGTTTCCCTCAACCTTCTGTGGATATTCGAAAATGTTCGCCTGCCTGGTGTTACTCGATTTGGAAAGCGCACCTGATATAATCACCTAGCTTCTGTTGTGTTTCCGTCAGCCAGACCGTACATGTAATGGATATCAGCCAATTCGGCGTTAGTAAAATTAGCCATTTTTTCTTACAGCAATAACTTCAAAAGTCGTAAAACTAATCGTTAATTTAATGAACAATTCGAGCAGACACTGGTTCAACTTCAGCAACTGTTGAAATGAATATTTAAGAAAAAATTAAAGCCTCCTAGTCATTTTTTCAATTAGAAAAACTTTCAATTCAGCGAATGCATAAAATCGTTTAATAATTTTTTGCTCGAGAGCAGTCCGAGATACGAAAAAGTCACAAGTGTCGCGAAAAAGTTTCTAAATAAATAAAACGAAGATGACGAAAATTGATTGTACCCTGATCAGTGGCGTACTGCAAAAAAGTTTGAAATGGCAAAAGAAGACATGACTCCGGAAAAGAGAACACCTTGCAGATTCTTGTTAAAATTTAGGACGTGTAATGATGGAGGCTGTAAAAAAAAGCTTGCATTCAAAATTCAAGCTGAATATCTCGAAAACTGCAGGAGTTTTGAAGAAAAGACCAATTTTTTCCAGACATTTTAACACCCTGTAGCTACTTAAAGAAGCTTTTGCAGATCTATGTTTATATGAACTTTTTTTCTTAAAATTGTACGTAGATTTACACTCTCGAGTTATGACATACTATTATTCAACACCCTGTATAGTCGTCGTAAAATTCAAAGGGTAAATTCCACTCTATCAAACCGCCATTCCTCAAAGGGCATTGCATTGAGCTAAGTGATTCCCTTTTGTTATATTGTTTCCTAAAGTTCGATTCATTTTCAAAACGCATTATGCGGGCTAGAATTGACAGACAATCTGTTCGAAATTCTACAACAAACGAGAACTAAGCATAATATAGTTTTCGCCATCTCGTCACCTTTGGCGTGAGTCTCGAGCAATTAGAAACAGATGCTTCGGTTATATCTCTCGCCGAAATTGTGGTATTTATGAATTGGTGTGACTTTAAAATATCACACAATCGACGCTAATGGCGTGTCGCAAAGAGCTGTGCCTATATTTAGAATTTCCAAGTAGCGAGAGACGTTTTCGCTTGTATTTTGCAGCATGTGTGTTCAATTGCCTAATGGAAATTCGTAATCAGTTGTGATGGCGTGTAAGAAACACCAAGAAATGTCAATGGGGAAAGATAATATATGTGTTCATAATCGCTACGGATACGTGGGTGCCTTTTAAGTTTTGCGCCTTTCAAAAAAACCAGTAACCAGAAAGAAAATAGCCGTATTGTTTCTCAAAGTGTTCCCCATTTTTGCATGCGCTCAAACCAATTTTCGAAACACTTTCACCCCTCCGAATGAAATGCCTCCAAAACATGTCTTACGAAAGCTTCAAATGCCTCTCGCAGTTTTTCTTAATGTGCGCAACCAAAATGAGTTGTTAGGTACCAAATCGGGACCACAAGGCGGATGGCCCATTGATTTAATGTTTTGGTTGTTCAAATACTCTATCGTATGCGCTTATGTGCATCAGCTTGCATTGTCATTATGCAGAGTGATTTTAGTTCTTCGATTTGATTTCCTCAACTCATCGAACAGTTGCGGCAAACAAATGGTTGTATAGCATTCAGAATTGACCGTTCTTCGGTTTTTGAGTGAAATTGGGTGATTTTTTGGGTGAAACGGGTACCTCAATAACGGAAAAACTTTTCTTTGTAGTGGTGATTAATCAAAGTTAATTTCCACACGAATATGGACCGTTTTTCGGGGTGAAAAGTTATTTTTGTTTCCGATGTGGACTGCTCCGCGTACGCTTCTTATCGCACACATGTTAAAGCATTAGTCTGTCGATAAGAAATCAGATAAACATTAACATTCAGACGCGAGGCGAAGGACTGTGGATTTTAAATTTTGAGTGTTTTGTTTATATCAGTTTGTGTACAAACATGGCGAAGCCAAAACAATGCAAGTTTTGTATGAAAATGTGACTAAAAGTGGTTTTAAGCTTTACTGTGGTTCTTGAAAGGGATATTCTCACCTTGAATGCGGTGAAATGTCTGAATTTGATGCTCGGCTGCTGGAAAAACGAAAAATCCTGGATATGTCAGGAGTGTAAAGTTGCATCCTCTCCTGTTTCAAGAGTCTCAAATATCTTTGATCGAGGTGATGATACGTTTGAAAAAATGGAAGAGCGTCTTTGTCGTCAAGAGAACGCAGGAATACGAATTTACCAATCCCTGTTCCTGGTGATGGCCAGGGTTCTGATCAACTTATGAAAATGGTGTCTGATCTAACAAATGAGATAAAGGAACTTAGAAAAGATACTGCCAGTATGAAAGTATCTATGGAATTCATTAATCAACAGTTCGAAGAAGAAAGTCTAAAGTACTTTCTGAGATGGTTACTGACCTAAATAGGGAAAATGGCAAGATGAGGATCGAATTAGATGATATTAAGAAGTTTGTGAGTAGATTTGAATACGAAAAAATTCAGAATAATGTGGTTATTTCTGGATTATTGAATAGAAAAGGAGAGTCTGACCATGTAGAAGTCGCAGAAAATACTGATGGGATGGTTCTTGATTTGTTTAAGAAGATGGATCATTCTGTTAGTAAAATGATTTCGAATTGGTTAGAACTATAAATGATAATTCCATGCCAATGATTGTTGTTAAGGTGAAGAACTTAGATATTAAAAAGAAGATTTTCGATGGCAAGCGGCGTTTTAAAGGACAGTTGACTGTTTCGAACTGTGGTCTGGGCGAGGCAAATAGAATTATTTATATCAGAGAGGATCTAACTAAGTGGCAGCAGAGTCTCTTCAAGTCGGCTAGACGTTTGAGAGATGTGGGATATAAGTACGTTTGGCATTCAAACGGCGAAATTCTGGCAAGAAAGTCTGATGGGAGCAAGATCACAAAGATCACTTCGGAGGATGTAATAACGGGTCTGATGGGATAGTATTCTACTATTCAATTGTAAGGTATAGTGTGTTTGTTATTGTCGTTTTTTTGTTCTGTGATGGCTCTACGGGATATACAAGATGACTTAGAGAATTTAGAATACAAACCTGTTACATATGATTCTCCTTCAGAATGTTCTTCAGCAATGTCTTTGAGGGCGCCTGGTTTGAGGATTATTCACTGCAACATTAGAAGTATAGGAAAAATTTTCAATTATTGGAATTTTTCTGGACTCCTTTTCAGTCGACTTTGATATTATTGTTCTCTCGGAATGTTTTAGTGTGAGTAGTGTAGACCTTTTCAGAATACCTAATTTTAAGATATACTACAACGTTTGTCATTTTAATAAAAATGATGGTGTGATCTGTTATGTAAGGGTGGGTTTATTCGAAAATGTTGATATTGTTGATGTAGGTGTCACAAAAATAGTTAAAATTGGTTTCAAGATAAATAATATTAGTTATTTGATCAGTTGTTGCTATAAACTTCCCCCTATTGAGGTAGACGAATTTATTAGAGATCTAGGCTCATATTTCAACTCAAAGTTGAATGAAAAGATTGATGTTGAGATTTTTGTTGGAGATATCAATATAGATATTCTGGATTCCGCGGTGGGTGGTAATATTCGTGATGAGTATTTAAATCTTTTATACTCTTTTGGGTTCAAGTCATATGTAAATGATATTACACGAAGGTGTGATTCGGGTGGCACCTGCCTTGATCATTTTTTGTTTCAAATTTGAAAAAATATAGTTGCTGAAGCGGGGATTATTGACTATAATATAACCGATCACTTTCCTATAGTGCTGAAAATACGACAAGTTGAAAATACTCCAGATGCGAGTAGTAATAATGATCATCAAGGAAAAAGATTGATTTTGTTTTGCTTGAAGAGCTTCTGATGGGCTTAAATTGGGACAATGTGTATTCAGTGGGTGATATAAATTCAAAGATGAGCTTGTTTTTGGATATGGTGACGAAGTCGATTGAAAGCTCAACTAGTTTTTCAGTATAAAAAGCGTAAGATAAGAAAGCCATGGATAACAGCCGCGCTATCGGTGTCCATTTGGAACAAAAACAGTCTCTACAAAAAACTTTGGCCCGCCCAAATGACGAGAATCTTTTAAGGAGTATAAAAGTTATAGAAATAAACTAAATGAAATTGTGTCGTCTAGTAAGCTTGTTTATTATAGAAACAAAATAAAAGATGCAGGTAATGATTCTAGGAAGATGTGGAATTTATTGAGTGAGGTTTCAAATTTGAGGGATCCTAGTGCATATAGTAATATTATCGAAAAAATTAGAGTGGACAATGTCGAATCTACTAATAAACAGTATATTGCTCAAAAATTCAATGATTTTTTCGCAGGAATAGGTTCTAGGTTGTCTGAAAACATTTGTCCGTATAGATCTTTCAATTCCAACCCGCATACTCTAACTCAGGATAACTCAATTTTTTTGGAGCCTACAAACTTTAATGAAGTGAAGGGAATGATAAAGGATCTTAAAATTAGTCGTTCTGCTGGCGGGGGTGATGGTATTAGTAATGAAATACTTAAGAAATTTGTTGATATTATTGGAGGACCGTTTGTTCACATCTGTAATCGTATTCTTGGCGAAGGTGTCTTCCCGGATAGTTTGAAGATGGCAACAATAATTCCTTTACTTAAATCGGGCGATAGAGCAGATATGAATAATTACAGACCTATATCCCTTACATCGTGTATAGCCAAACTAATTGAGAAGGTCATCAAAAGAGGCTTATAAATTTTTTGATAAATATGAGGTCATTAATAGTAATCAATTTGGATTTCTAAATGGTAGATCCACCAATGACGCGATTAGGAGGGTTGTGGGCCGCGTCTATGAGCTTCTGGACCAGGGACTGTTTCCGATGGCTGTTTTTCTCGATATTACCAAGGCTTTCGATCTTGTACCTCATAAACAACTACTGTGTAAGCTTGATAGAATGGGGTGAGAGGTGTTCCTCTGCGTCTCTTGGCGTCGTATCTTTCAGATAGATGTCAGTGCGTCCGTATAGGTCAATCTGTAAGTGATAGTCAAAATGTGAAAATGGGTGTACCACAAGGTACTGTGTTGGGTCCTTTATTGTTTCTATGTTATATAAACGACTTTCATAGTTTGAGTGGTGTAGGTGAGATAACATCCTATGCGGACAACACGGTGCTATTGTTTAGTGGGAAAAGTTGGAACGCTACAAGGATTTAGTCCGTAAAGGGCTGATTTTGGCAGGAAATTGGATGAACAGCAATGGTTTAATACTAAATCAGAAAAAAACTACTATTCTCCCTTTTGCTAGAAGTACAGTTGGATTGCCGCATTTTAATAATATAAGCTTTTGCATGGAATGCCAAAATCGGAAAACTGTGAAAAATTGTGGATGTGGAACTCAGGTTCTCTTTCTGCAATACACGAAGTATTTGGGTGTATACATTGACTCTACTCTCAGATGGGTGGATCAAATAAATAACATGTGCAAAAAATTGCGTCCATTCATTTATGTTTTCGTATTCTGAGTAAAGTGGCTGATACAAAACTTTATTATCCGCCTATCACGGCTTAGTGAGTCCTATTTTGCAGTACGGTTGCATAGGTTGGGGAGGAGTATATGACAGACATCTTGATGGTTTGAGTGTAGTTCAGAAAAAATTTTCAAAACAATCTACAGAAAACCATATGATTTTTCTACTGAACTTATTTTTCAAATGAGTGGCCTGCTAGATATTAGACAACTTTATGTAAGAGCTCTGTTGATTGATTGGTATTATGGTAAAATCAGTGTTAATCTATTATCACATAATTACGATACCAGAGGGTAGCACGCCACCTGAATTACGCCCACAAAGCATGTTTTAGAATAACACAGAGGTTTTTCACATACTATCTGAATAGAGTGTATAGTTTTCTCGACAGTCAGTTAAGAAATTCGTCTGTTTCAATACAAGTTTTTAAGAAGAGGGTTTTCAGATGGGTCCAAAGGAAAGGTCTTTTATCAATATTATGTTCATTTGATATTCTGTTTGACTGGGGAGCCTGTGGGGAATTTATATTCATATTTTTATTTATATGTATGTATATTTTTATTTTTTTATGCATTATCTTTGTAATTTTTCATTTAAATGAAGCCTTTTAGGACAGCTATTCTTGGCTCGGGAAAAATTGTTATTTATAAATTTTGTTTTGTGTCTGAGATTTAGTTTAATAAGTATATTTAGCTGAGTGTTTTACTCTGATTTTTGTTTTCACATGTGTGTTGCTAACAAGGTTTTCCTTCTGCAACACTTCTACTCTGGGTATATGTATGTCAGAAAATGGGGATGCTATTGAATGTAAAGCATTTTTCCATTACATTTTTTAAATCATTAAATCATTAAATCAAATTAAATTCGTTGCTGTAATGCTATGGTGGGACATGTCCGGTTTTTGTTGCAAGAACAGGCGACCATTTGCATCGAAATGCGTTGTGCAGGAACAACTCTTGTTGGGTTTGACTCGTTTTGAAAGACCAATACTGTTGTTGTTGCTTAGTTTCGGGCTCGTACGTATATTGGGTGATTCACCAGTGGTGTGGTGCTCTGTAGCTCGTAAACTCTTGAAGATTTCATTTTTGTTTGAACAGTATTGTATTTAGAAAGTAAAAATCTACTTCAGAAATTTATTTTGCAGTAAACAGGGTGTCCCAATTTTCTTTAAAAAAAACTTGGGTGGTTTTTTCAGATTGGTAGACCACTTTTTTCTTCAATATTCAGGAGCGGCCTAAACTCTGCTATGATGTCTCTAAGTAATAAGTTTTTTTTCGTAAAAATTCATGAAAATAGGCTCTCACATCATCGCACGCACCTTCGGACAGAGAGGAGGAATACTTTTTCTTTTCGTTTTGTTATTCCCCAAGGATAGCTTCATTAATGAATTGAAATAGATTATTCTCATTTTATACAGGAATGAAAAAATTATTGAATATTGTCATTTTAAAAATATCATATCTTGATTTTTTCAAATGGAATACCCTGTATTTTATTATTCATGTCAACGCATAAAATATTGTAACCTTGTATCTTCGATCATTTTCGAAATATTCGATTATTTGTAAAAGTTTTTGATGAAAATTTTATAAACCGTATCAAACTCATTAACATGCATCATTATTCGCATGGAAGATATTTTACATATTTCTGTAATGATTCAAGTAGTAGAAATGAAACCTAAACAAGGTAATTCTGTTAATGAATGATAAAATCAAGATGATTAAAACGTAAATCGAGGTATTTGTTGCCTTTTTTTTATTTGTGCCTTTTGTCACGTGTACGGAAATATCATATTCTGAATTTTGCATGGTGAACTTATCAGTGTTTCGTTATTAAACTTAGTTAAAAGTGAAGTTTGAATCCAATTTTCTCAATTGACTGCCATGAAGTTCTCCAAAATAAAGAAAATTGATATGCTTTTTATTCTGGGTGAGTGTGATAGAAATTCTTTGTTGGCAAGTAGAGTGTATGCGCAAAGGTTTCCTGATAAGAGGCATCCTGATGCAAGATGCTTTTAAAAACATCTAATTAGATTTATCGAAACGGGTTACAAAAAACATGAAGAACTAAAAACTGCTACAGCTGAAGACAACCAGTTATCAGTTTTGTTGACAGTGACAGAGAATCCATATAAAAGCCAAAGAGAGATTTCTCAGTTAACAGATATAAGTCAAACTTCCGTCCAGAGAATCTTGAAGGTGAATAGATTTCATGCATATCATGTGCAGCTGCACCAGGAACTGAACAATCAAGATTATGAAACTCGAATCAATTTTTGCAATTGGGCAAGTGACAAAGTAGCGGAAAATCCAAATATGTTTAGCATAGTTTTTTCATTTTCATGAACTTTCACGGAAAAAAATATTGTGACGAAAGTACTCACCAAAAAAAATTATTACTTAAGGACATTATAGCAGGGTTCAGGACGCTCTTAAATCTTGAACAAAAAAGTGGTCTCCCAATCTGTAAAAACCTCACAAGAATTTTTATAGAAATCTGGGACTCCTGAATACTTCAAAATAAATTGCTGAAGTAGATTTTTACTATCTAAATGAAATCTTCAAGAGTGTAGGAGCTACAGAGCACCGAGCCACAGGTGAATCACAAAGTATATCCAAGATAGGAAGATAACCCTACATCGTGTCACGCACTGGATCGATGGTTTGTGGCAAAACAACTGATTTTGGACGACCTTCACGAAGTTCCTCACTTAAATCCGGATATGATAGATCTAATCATTCGTAAAAAACTGTATCAGAAAGCAATAAATGAAGTATATCCTATTCATAAAGACTATAAAATATTCAACAGTTTAACATTCCGCGGTTCTGCAAGTACAAATATTAAATCCTTTCTCGTCAAACAAAATCTTAATATAACTTTCAAAATTTCTAATAACTTAGGTAAACATATTAAAAATAATAAATCTCGTGTTGAAAACTCAAGTAAATCAGAAATCTATAAACTCAATTGCGGTTCTTGTGATAAAATTTATATCGGTAGGACCTATAGGAGTTTTGGCATAAGAACATCTGAACATAAACGCAGCTTCGATAAAAATAAATCTGATTCAAATTATTCAAACCACTTAATAAAAGAAAACCATTCATTCAATAAAAACTTTGACATATTACATATAAAATCAAAAAGTTTAAAATTAGATCTCCTAGAAGCATTAGAAATAAATAGATACAAACATTCGGACAAGCTTTCGAATGAGCAGGTAGATGTGAATTATTCACCCCTACTCAACTTGTTTAATTAGTTTTTATTACCTTCCATACTAACTGTACAATGGCTCGGTGTGGATTTTCCTGTTATTCATCCAACTTGTTCTACGATTTGTTTATAATACCATACTCTTCATTCTGTTTTTCATTCTTGATAAAGCTGCTGTGTCGGCGAAACGTCGTCGAATTTTTCCAAATAAAGTGTAGATTGAAGTTAAACCTTGTGTTTTTTATCTCATAAATACAATTATTCAAATTTCTGTAAATTCCCTCTTTTCAAAAGAATATATATATACGTTGAAAATCATAAAAAACTCACGTGTAAATTTCATTTTTTTGTCCGAATTGAGTTTCTCAAATGACTATAAACAAAAGAAAACTGGTACGTCAAAGTGTTTGTAAGTACGTTTAGGTAGAAAAATGTCAAAATACACGAGGCATTTGTCGGATGGGAAGTTCCAGAGGCGTAAAATTTAGAGGGCAACCTGATTTGGAGCCCTTGCTAAGGTAAATATACTCAGATTCTACTTGACAATCTAGTTTAAAAATGTGATAACTTTCCAACGATTTCAAATAAACTAACTAGAAATTGCATCTACATTTATTAAAACTTGTATTAGACATACGTGTAACCAAGAAATAATTACAAGCGCGAAATGTTTCTTGGAAAACTTCTCCCTTGCTGTGGCGTTTTACAATAATCATTTCATGTAGTCATAGAAACGTACAAGCGGCACATACAAAAACCAAGCTTGGGTTATTACGGTTATTTACGGCAATTGCAGCCACTAGATGTGGAAAATGTTTCGCGAAATTCCGTTCACGTTAACGGTTAAGAGGACCATTGTGCGTGGTGTTACGCTTGATTATGGGCCAAGCGAAGATGAAACACCTAAAAGTTGTACGAAAGAGCAATGAAATACTTACACGAACGCCTAATTTTGCCGACAAATTGAATGGGGTATAATATAAATTTCATTAAACACCACTTTTATAAAATCAATTACTATTGGGGATCTTACGGTTTTATTGATTTTTCCCAGTACAAAGGTTGAGTAAATAATTAATTGAAATACTTGGCAAAGGCTTCACAGAAAAAAATTTATATATATATATATATATATATATATATATATATATATATATATATATATAGGGGTTTTACCCCGACGAGTTGCCCATATATCTGTTCATGCAATCAAACTGATTTCATGAAAAATATAAATCCACCACCCGGTAATTAATACCATTGCCAGGCAATGATTATAATCAAAACATATCCTGGAGTAATTATATATTAGGATAACGTTAAATGTTATGAGAATATATCAATCTACCAGAATATATACATACTATAGCATTATCAGACAATGATATCAATGTACCAACGAGTAGTGTCAGAGGCTTTCTTCCCGGAAAAATCCAGTGTACGGACCTTAGTCAAGTAACACTGAATGTTACTCATTAATAGTTTCCTTTGTGTGAAGTGGTGAACGATCGAATAGAATACTGCTCTGAATATAAATATGACAAAATTGTCAGTTAATTATATTACATTTATATAAACAAATAAATAAAATATGAAATGAGATTCTGAGCAGTATAAACTAAAGAGAAAACCTATGACTCTACCTCATTATTATTTTCGGAAAGAAACCTACGAAGAATATTACAAGATTTGATGACTGTTATCTTTTGTAACTGTTCAAACAAATTTTTCTTCAGACCCAAAATCTCAATACTTTTGTGAAGATTTCTAGGAATAACGCCTGTTGTAGAAATAATAATCGGTAGAATAAATATTTTCTTCATTTTCCACATTTTTTAATCTCGTCGCCAAGCATCATATATTTAGAAATTTTTTCATTGTATTTGTTTTGTATATTATGTGTGTCGGGTATAGCAATATCAATTATATATGTTATTTGATTCTGTTTATCATTAAGAACGATATCTGGTCTATTGTGTTTTACAGCTCTGTTGCACAGAATTGTTTTATCAAAATAAAGTTTATATTTGTCATTTTCACAAATAATCTCAGGTTCATATTTTTGAAATTTTTTTCTTTTGGGAATTAGGTCATGTTTAATTCCTAGATTGAAGTGAATGATATTAGCGACGGCATTATGTCTTTCTTAATAAACTGTTGAAGCAAGGACTGAGCAAGATGATAATATATGAAAAACTGTTTCTGAAGAACAGAAACATCTACGGCAAGAATCATCTATATTTTGTTTGATGATATGTTTTCCTCGTAAAAACAACCTGATCCTGGATCGCAATTGCCAAGCCTTCTGTTTCAGCAAACAATTCTCCTGATACTAACCATTTATTCGATGCAATTTCATCAATATAATCATTTTTCAATTCTTTAGGGTGCTTTCCGTGTAATTCCTTCTGCATCCAACTTCCTCTTTTAGAATTATCATCAAATATATCAAAATCTACCTTTTGCATTGTCAAGTTCAGAGGTGTAAGATTATAATCTGAAGCAACAACAATATCATGTAATTTAGACGTTCTCTGTTTATCATGAAAATGGGAACGTAGATGAAAAATCTGTTTACTATGAAGATTATTCAAATCAATCAGATGTCTAGGTAGTGTAACTCTCTGAACAGCTGACTTTGGGTGGTGCTTATGATATTTACAGAGCATTTTCCTCGTTTGACATTGTAATTCATTTAGATCAGTTTTAGACCATTTAATAATTCCAAAAGAAGATGTAAGAATAGGAACAGCATAGGAGTTGATAGCTCTGAAAAGGTTTTTACTAGTTAAATAACTCTTGATGATAATTCTTAGTCTTTTGTAATATGAACTTCTAATAATTTCTTTAGTGCTGCTATGGTTAATTGTCTTCTCTTGACAAAATCCAAGATATTTATATGTATCTCCTTGATGCATTGACTCGATTTCGATATTGGAAATCTTTATATAATCAGAGGTGATCTTTCCTTTTCAATAGAAAAATTTTTACATTTTGGAAGCCCAAATTTCATATGAATATCATTGGAATAGTTGAAAGTAATCTCAAGTAGACTTTTTAAATGAGATCTGGTTCCGGCATATAATTTAATATCATCTAAATAAATTAAGTGACTTAATTTGAATTCAGTTAATAAACTCTTTATTTTGAAGCCGAAACTAGTAGCATTTAATTCATGAGATAATGGATTGAGGCAAAGACAAAACCAAAGAGCACTTAAAGAATCACCTTGAAAAATGCCTCTTTTGATTGGAATTACTTCGGATTTTAACGATTGTTTTGAAATATTTAAATGAAGATTGGTTCTCCAATTTTTCATTACGAATTGAAGAAAATGACGAAGTGTCTTATCAATTTTATAAATTTCCAAAATTTCTTGAAGCCATGAATGGGGAGAACTGTCAAAAGCCTTTTGGTAATCAATGAAGGCTGTATGAATATTTCTCTTCTTAGTTTGAGCTTGATTCAAAGCAACAGAATCAATTACAAGTTGCTCTTTAGTACCAAGGTGTTTTTTCTACATCCTTTTCGATGTTCGGAAAGAATATTATAATACTCCAAATGTGCATAAATTTTTGGGTAATACATGCAGTTAGAATTTTATATATTGTTGGAAGGCAAGTAATTGGTCTATATTGAGACGGATCAATAGTATTATCACTTTTCGGTTTTAAATAAGTAATTCCTTGTGTAAAAAATAAAGGAGTAGCTGAGGGTTCTTTATTATAAATGAAAAATATTCAGCCAATTTTTCATGAACGCAAGAGAATTTCTTGAACCAAAAGTTATGAATACCATCAACACCTGGAGATTTCCAATTTTTTGTGTGTTTCATAACTGATGTTATATCTTCGTTTGAAAATTTTTCAAATTGCATGCATTCTATTTCAGAAAATCGAGACCTTTCATTTAAAATCCAACTTGCATTGGAATTCTGTTGCCTTGGCACTGCCCAAATTGAAGATCAATAATCAGTTAAAATATCAATTTTAGGAACTCCATTTCCAGAAATATTTTCATTTGAACCTGAAATAAATTTGTAAAAATGTTTTTCATTATTTTTGAATAGTTTGTTTTGGAATTTTCTATCTGAATTCATTTTATATTCACGTAGTCTAATAGAGTATACTGAAAGTTTTTGTTTTAAAGTATCGATGTATTCTATCAATTGTCCATTACTTATCTCATTATTTTTATGGGTTTGATATTTGAGGAATATTTTTCCAATATGTGCCATAAGTTTTTTGATCGATTACCTCTGAAATATTGAGTCAATCTCAATCTGATAGAAGAAATTTTACCTTCTAACCTTTTTTGCCATGAAGGTTTTTTCTTGATATTATAATTAGATCCAAAATTTTCTAATTTGTATCCAGAATGTTTATATATATATATATATATATATATATATATATATATATATATATATATATATATATATATATATATATATATATATATACTCGATATACAGGTGGTCCCAGAATAAGGTATCAACATCTCAGAATTTGATAGATCTCATCAAAATAATGCCACAACTTTATATAGATTTGTTTCCTAAAATGCATGCCTGCTGAGATATTCACTCTTTAAGTTGAAAAAATGAATTGTTTATTTGCTATAAAATCTATGTCTTTCAACGGACATTGTTTGAAAATAGTATTTTATGAGATTTTCTTTTCGGTTTTTCAATTTTGCCCCATATGCGCTCAGGATGAACTACCCCTTACAGTTTTTACCCTATAATTTTTCAGGGAATGAGTGTTTTACAAATCTAATATATTTTTTCGATATTTCGAAGTTTTTTACGTAAAGAGGCTTCAATTGTTAGATCTCGAAAAGTTAACCAGTTACGAGGAAAACCGGCTCAAGAAGCCAACGATATTTTTGGTAAAAATTTTTTTGTTTATTCAATTTATAATTTATTTTGATCATTCAAACCTTACTACATAGACACTATTTACATCAGGGTTACTCAAACGGTCGTTCGCGAGTCTTTTTGAGTAGATTTCTAGAAGAAAAAATTTTTAATTATTGAGTAAATAAACTTCAAAAATTTTTCAGTACTGAAAAACAATCAGCTAGCGGCAAAAGGCGGCTTTGTCAAAGGAACGCGCAGTGCTTGTCAAAGAAAAGCCGCGTTTTTTATTCTTGCCGCTTTTCTAGACATTTCGGGCGACGCGTTTGACGGGAACATTCGAGATTTTCGTTCACGCCCATAGGAATGTTGCGCTGCAGAAATTGGAGTCATTCTGAACTGTAACTTGAAGGCAAAACTACGTCGATACAAAGTTTATTATTAAATAGTATAAAATTAGTGCAGTGAAAAATTCAAAACGTATCATTTTAATGGTGATTGGGAGAAAGGATATTTCTTCTGTATGGTGAAGGATAAATGCATTTGTCTTATTTGTCGTGCGTCAGTTGCAATACCTAAGCGTGGTAACTTAGTGAGGCATCATAAAACGGTTCATAAAAACTATGGAAAGGATTCTCCGCCACATAGTGAATTAAGAAAACGAAAAGTACGTGATTTGATATCTTGTTTGAAAAAAGAACAAACCATGTACACAAGGCCAGCCAAACAATCAAAAGCTGCTACGATCGCGTCATTTGAAATCTCTCATATATTGGCTATACCATTCGAAGATGGATCGATTGTGTAGAAAGAATTCATTGAAGCGGGTGAGACTTGATTTTAAAAATAAAACAGAAATCATGTCTGCTATTAGAGAACTTCAGTTATCTAATCCGACTGTCACAAGGCGTATTGAAGTCATGAGTCACGACATGGCCAAACTGCAAGATTTTAAATATATGTTCACACTTAACACAGACCAGCGTCGTCGAGAGCATTCTCATAAATTGAAGAAGGAAAAATTTCACACGAGAGTTCGGAAAAAAATATTGTTGGTGAATCGCGTTTTCGACAAGTGGAATAACCTTCCAGCTTTAATTGTACGCTCACCTTCCATGACCACGTTCAAGCAATCACTTTGTATCTAAAATTTTGAGTTTCTGTTTGTAATATTTTCCTTTTCTATTGTTTTGGTTTATCACCCAAGTTTTCAATAACTAGACAATAACGCATTATTATTTTCAGTCTCTATTCGTTATATTTTGCTATTCCAACATTTTACTGCTTCCTTATATTTTCAATTACTTTCAGGAATTTATTCTTTATTATCTTCATTTATGTAACCATGTTATCAATTTAATTTTCAAATGGGCTTTATCGCCCATTTTACAATGTTATAATAATAATGATAATATCATGAAATGTACATACTTGTCTTTACAGCCACTGATATGGCTGACACTGCCCAGCTGTGCATTTTTATTTGAATGGTATTCAATGACAATCATTCACCTGAAGGGGAAGACCCGTGTCGAAGATATATATGACGTTTTCTTCAATTTTGTTAAAAACTACAAGCTACCAATATATAAATTACTGTGCATTACAACCGATGGATCACCAGCAATGACTGGAAAACGGGTTTGTAGTATTGTGTCGGGCTAATGAAGATTTCTCTTGTTTTTTTCATTCCATTGCATTCTACATCAACAAGTTCTGTGTTCAAAAGTTTTAAACACTCAGGAAATTATGGGCATTGCAACAAAAGTTGTGAATTCCATCAGTGCACGTAGCTTGCAACGGCGGCTCTTTAAGATGCAATTGGAAGATAGGTAGTCAGCTGAACACACTGATTAAGTTCTTCACACGGACGTCAGGGGGTTGAGTCGCGGAAAATTCATAGAAAGGTTTCAAGATTTATTGCCCGAAATAACATCTTTTCTAGACGAAAGAAATGATGACACTCAGATGTTGAAAAACGAAAAATGGCTGACTGATTTGGCATTTTTGACTGACATCACAATGCACTCAAACACCATTAACTTTGAGCTTCTAGGTAAAGAAAAAACTATTATTGAGATGATTAGCGCAGTAAACGCATTCAAAAGTTAATTGCAAGTTATGATAGATCAACTGAAAAGAAAGGATCTGAAACATTTTCCATCTTTGAAAGCAAGGATTCCTCAGTTGAATAATGATACGTATGAGACTGAATTATCAAATATTTTGGGACAATTCAAAATGCGTTTTCATGATTGCAGTAAATAGCACAATTTATGAGTTATCCTTTTTCATGTAAAAACATTGAGGAATTAGCTACTGAAATAGCAAGTCAGTTTAAAATGAACTCATGTTCTGTTGAAAATGAGTTGGTGCAGATCATATCAGATATACATCTCAAAGCTACAGCATCTGATACAAATTTCTGGTGTTTTATATCTGAAAATAAATATCCGAATCTTAGGCAAATCACCTTTCAACTGAAGGCAATGTTTGGGTCAACTTACTTGTGCGAGTCTGCATTTTCTGAAATAAAGATAATTAAGTCAAAATATCGCAATCGACTAACTGACGATCATATGTCATCATGCTAGCGATTAGCACTCAGTGGTTACGTACCATCTTATTAAAAGTATGCTGAGGACATGCAGTGCCACGCTTCAACATCCAAACTCAATCCTTAGTTAAGTTTGACACCATATGTTATTCTTTTGTTTTGTAACAACCAATAAACTCGAAATTTTGAATAACTATGAGTTTTTTCATTGATATTATAGAGAAGACTCCAACTAAACCTAACCCAAACCTTGACTAAAATAATGTATATTGTGAGGAAAGCTAATATCTATATATGCTACGGTACACCCTATCTAGGTAAGTAGGTAGGGTGTATCGTGTATGTACGACAACCCTGCATCACACATACCTGCAGCCTCTCAGAGTCTATCGTAAGTAGTCTTAAAATATTGAGGTAGATCTCCAGCAGTTCAAGTTTGAGCCTCCACTACAAGATCTGTTTAAATTGATAATCATTAACTTTTATGCAAGATCTCTAACTATTGAAATAAGAGATCTTTGTATTCTAATATAAATTTGAAGATAGCTTTTTATCTCATTAGAATAAAGAATTATTCGCAAACGCATCATATCTCTGTTTATTCTCTAACCGCTTAGCTAAGCTGTGGTGGGGGACCATCGTGCATAAACCACATAAGGTGCCATACTGATAAAGTTAATATCTTGCGAAATATTACCCTTTTTCCTTAATCGGCGCCATTCACAAAAGTATGCCAATTAGACACCACATTAAACACAGGAAAAATCATGGATGAAAGTAAGTACAGTATGTCCCATTTTGGGGGTGCCACCAGGAGCATCTCTGTTATTATTTAAGATAGAGAGATGGGGTTTTCACGACCCTTGGCTACTTTTTCGAGACAAATTCATAGAGCTAATCAGAATTATTCTAACTTCAGTGGTTTTTGAGTTATTCGCGAATCTTGAACATTTCCGGATTTCTTTTTTTCTCGATATCTCGGTTCTTATGGAAGATAACTGAAATCTGTTTTTACGTTTCTAAAACGGTTTTTTGAGTAGATTCCAGTGACGTACTCGAAGTTTTTTTTTTTCATTAATTATGACAGATATGACATAAAGTTGCATTTTTTTAAATACGAACATAGTTTTTTTTTGGCATATTCCGATTGCCGTTTTTTTTACTTTTCAAAAGTATATAACATGATGACAAAATTTCCACCCAATTTGAAGAAAATAACGGAATAATGATTTACCCCTAATGGCTGGGCGAAGGAACACACGTGAGCGGACGAACCATAGAACATTTGTAGTTATTCGATGAAAACGATCAAAACAATGCAAAATCTTCTTGGCCGAAATATTGGAGCTAGGCTGCTCCTAAGATTCCATCGTTATTTATGACATCCGCAATTTCCGCTTATTATTTTATTTTTGAGATTGTCGTTTAGTTTCTAGAGTTCTCTGAGAAATACCTACATGAGAATAATAATAGGCACCTAATAATTCACTCAAATTTACTCCTCATAATGATTTACATATATTGGTCGAACTGATTTCCATCATGTTGTAAACATAAAGTGCATCTTCGGATTATATCTTCTATGGCCCTAGTCAAATGTAGCGAGGATCTCCTCAGATCTTCGAATGCTTCATTTGTTGCATTTTTCAATTGATCGTAATTGGCGTATTGCCTCCTATATATCTTATTTTTTAAATAACCCCAAAGAAAAAAATCTAAAACGGATAGGTCAGGAGACCTAAGTGGCCATTGAATTGGGCCATTGGTACCGATCCATTTATTTTCAAAATTTAAATCCAAGTAGTTCCTCACCACGGCCGAATTATGGCAAGGAGCACCGTCTTGTTGGAAGTAATATGTGTTGAATTGAGCAAGAGGAATGTCATCTTGCAGTTGTGGCAGACAAATATTTAAAATTTCGAGATATCTCTGTGCATTCAAGTTGCCATCAAAGATATAGTAGGCTAATTTGTTGCCCATTACGAAACACGACACATTGAAACCGAACCTCCCCTGCTGCCGTCGAGCTACTGCTTCGTGTTGGTTTTCGTTTGCCCAGAATCTATTCGTATGGCGATTAAAGATTCCGGCACTGCTGATTCTTGACTCATCAGACCAAATGATATGTCGCCCAAAACGAGCTTCACCTCTGATTCTCCCTAAATACCAATTGCAGAACGCCGTTCTCCTCTCTGCATCCCCGGCATTGAGATGATGAATTATTTTATGTTTATAGGGATGATATTTATACTTTCTCAAAATTCTTTGGGCTCTGCTTTTTGACACACCTACTTCGCTCTCAATTTGCCGACACGATGTAGAATGGTTAGCCTCAACAGCTGCTAACACGTCAAGTTCATTATCACCTCTATTCCGTTTATTGTAGTTTTTACTTCTTGGTTTCTCGAACGAACCATAATTGGAAAGATTTGCTTCCATTTTGGCGAAGAACTTCCTGTTTGGTTGAATTCTTTGAGGAAATCTATTGGAGAGTGTCAGTCAGGTATTTAATATTGATTAGAATTACTACTTCCATTTCCATTGTCGAACTTACCTATTCAAATATTCTTCTGATGCACGGACTGCGTTACAGTGACACTGAAAGTAGACCTTCAGCATATCAACTTTTCGAAATTTTCGTATCTTCTATTTTGTTCCATAGTGTGAATTGCAGAAATTAACTAAACAATCCAAATTCAACAACGAATACTAATTTTACGAATTCAAATAGACACGAAGCCAATATATCCACAGATAATGAATAATAATAATTATTGGTCGTTCTATGGTTTCTAATGAACGTGCATAGATGAAGACTTCTGTGTTCACAGAGAGCATTCAGACATAGAAGATATAATCCGAAGATGCACTTTATGTTTACAACATGATGGAAATCAGTTCGAGCAATATATGTAAATCATTATGAGAAGTAAATTTGAGTAAATTATTAGGTGCCTATTATTATTCTCATGTAGGTATTTCAGAGAACTCTAGAAACTAAACGACAATCTCAAAAATAAAATAATAAGCGGAAATTGCGGATGTCATAAATAACGATGGAATCTTAGGAGCAGCCTAGCTCCATTATTTCGGTCAAGAAGATTTTGCATTGTTTTGATCGTTTTCATCGAATAACTACAAATGTTCTATGGTTCGTCCGCTCACGTGTGTTCCTTCGCCCAGCCATTAGGGTAAATGATTATTCCGTTATTTTCTTCAAATTGGGTGGAAATTTTGTCATCATGTTATATATTTTGAAAAGAAAAAAACGGCAATCGGAATATGCCAAAACAAAACTATGTTCGTATTTAAAAAATGCAACTTTATGTCATATCTGTCATAATTAATGAAAAAAACTTCGAGTACGTCACTGGAATCTACTCAAAAACCGTTTTAGAAACGTAGAAACAGATTTCAATTATCTTCTATAAGAACCGAGATATCGGAAAAAAAGAAATCCGGAAATTTTCAAGATTCGCGAATAACTTAAAACCACTGAAGTTAGAATAATTCTGATTAGCTCTATGAATTTGTCTCGAAAAAGTAGCCAAGGGTCGTGAAAACCCCATCTCTCTATCTTAAATAATAACAGAGATGCTCCTGGTGGCACCCACAAAATGGGACATACTGTACATGTGAACTTTTGAGAAAAATTGAGAGGGTAATCTGACCCCTTTCAACACTACAGAACTATAATAATTCTCAGCATGCCTAGCGGAATAAAATCGCTGGCGCTATGAAAAGTAGCAATTCGCCTTTAAGCCTGGACTAATCTCCTGTAATTAATGGTTTGTTACGGCTTTTCGAATAATGGAAGGAAATATCTTGGACTAGGAGAGAAATCGATTAAATATGGAACAGCGTCATCTCGCTAACGTTACATTGGCTTTGATTCTTTGATGTAGGCTCGAATATCAATTCATTCAATGTACAAGATATTTGTAAATATCAAGTACTAACTGAAATAAATAATTCTCTGATTAATTTTATGACTAAAGTTTCCTTTGAAGATAAATCCCCAAAAGTTTCGTTGATTACCTGAAATTTCGCCTTTTTTGAAATCTGTAAATCTGCAAAGCTTATAGTTTGATGAATAAGAGCTTCATCATGTTGAAAATACATATTTTTCCTTTTTCAGTAAAAGACATTTCATCAAAATATCAATCAGTAATGTTGGTACTTACAAGTCCATGATATAATTCAAGGTTTTCATGAAAAATCATATACACTAATAATAGGCTGTTCAAGATGCTGCCGGCCTCTCAGACAAAACATAAGCCAAAATTTGTATTTATTATTCAACATATTCTCTTTTTAGCTCCATACACACTCTTCAAGCATTGCAATGCCTTTTGAATAGTACGATTTATCATGGCCTTTGAAATACTTCTCAGTTTCGGTTTCAAGTTCTTCATTGGTCGCAAATATTTTCCCTGGAGCCATCTCTTCAAATTTAGGGAAGATATAATAGTCGCTGGGGGCCAAACCTGGCTTATACGGAGGATGAGGAAGCAATTCGAAGCGTAATTCGTGCATTTTCACTATTGTTTTGATCGATTCGTGAGCTGGTGCATTGTTTTGCAAAAAGATGACTTTTTTCTTCGATAAATGGGGTCGTTTTGTTGAGATTCCGCCTTCAAACGGGCCAAAAGTTCGCAGTAATAGTCACTATTGACTATTTTTCCCTTTCCAAGATAGTTGATGAGCAATAAGCCACTTGAATCCCAAAAAACTGATGCCATCACCTCCCCTGCTGATTGTTGCGTTTTCGGTCGCTTTGGAGCATTTCCGCCGGGGCCAACCCACTCTTTTGTCGATTCTTTCTATTCTGGCATGTGATGGTGGATCCATGTTTCATTAATGGTCACAATTCAGCGCAAAAAATCAGTCAGATTTTTCTTTAACATGCTCAAACAATGCTGAGAAGTGCGAAGACGGTCACGTTTTTGATCGTTTGTTAATAAACGCGACACCCACCTTGCCATCAGCTTTCTCATGCCCAATTGTTCATGCAAAATCAAAAGCACCGACCCAATTGAGATGCATACAGCCTCTGCTATCTCAAGCACTTTTACTTTTGGATCATCCAACACAATACCATCGATTTTTTCAATGATTTCTGGAGTGGTCACTGTTTTTGGCGTTCATCTTTTTTGCTTATTCAACCTTTTTTTGAACTCTTCTAACCAATATTTTACGGTTGTATACGACGAGCAGTTCCCGGATAATACTTATCGAGCTTTTCCTTCGCTTATTTTGAAGTTTTTCCATCCAAAATACGAAATTCTTCGTTTTCCATTTTTTTGTTCAATACCAAAACTTGTTTACTATAAAAGGCTGTAGCATTTAAAGGTTAGTACTTTTCAAAATAGCTTAGCTTTGAAAGATTGGTGAGAAGGCGGCAGCATCTTAAATAGCCTTGTATAATCGATTTATTATCATTTCGAAGTAAAAGTAATGGAAGCTATCATGAGGGTAGGAATGCGGATGTTTTCGAAGAATATTTTGAACAGTTGTTGGATTTGATTCCACTAGGATCTGTTATCATGATATAACGCAAGCTACCATTCGCGACAGATTGAGTTAACGCCAACATCTTCATGGAGTAAAGCAGACGGATGAAAATATTTCTTTTGAAGAAAATATGGTAAAAAAAGAATTATCATCAATTGTAAATTAACATGAAAAATCATACAAAATATATAAGTATACTCCGCCTTACACCCCACATTTGAATTTGGGAGGCTTTTACTTGGTAAAATTCCATTATCAATAATAAAAACAAGTACTGTGTTTTAAGGAATTTTACTTAATAATTGCGATTCGTAACGCGTTTCACTACACCGTAGCTTCTCCAGACGAATAAATGTACAGAAAATATAAATATAAATGTTCCAAGGGCACTGAATATATTACAAGTGTATGCTCCCACAGCTAATGCAAGTGAGAACGATATAGAAGATTTTTATAACAAACTTTCATTGACGCTTTGCAAGGTTCCCAACAGAGAGGTCACAATGGTTATGGGAGATCTTAACGCTAAAGTAGGAAACACTAATACAGATGACCATATCCGAAACATTGTCGGTAAATACGGAATCGGTGAGAGGAATGAAAGAGGGGACAGATTAATACAATTTGCTATTGACAATGAGTTCACAATCATGAACACTACTTTCACGAATCATATTAGAAAACTTTATACATGGAAAAGTCCAGGCGATAAGTTCCGAAACCAAATTGACTATATCATGGTGAGAACTAGATGGAGATCTTCGGTAACAAACTGCAAGACCTATCCGGGAGCTTGTTGCGGTACAGACCATCAACTCTTAACAGCTAAAATACAGTTGAAACTCGAAACACCCGTGACGAGAAAGCCTGAAAAAGATTGGTCGTAGGGCCTGGAAACAGCTTCCAAGACACTTTGAGGACAACTAAGCCAACTCTGATAGAAGAAACAACTCCGGAAGAAGAATGGACAGAAATAAAAAACTGGATAAGAAACGCCGCAGAGACAGAACGTTCAAAACCTCCTCTCAAACGAAAACATTGGATCTCTGACTATACATTGAAACTGGTCGAAGAAAGAAGAAAATTTCAAATAAAGGAAAGGTTGATACTAACAACAAGAAAGCCTTCAAAGAGATAAGCGATGAAATTAAGAGGTCATGTAAAAGAGATAAAAACGAGTATTTTTCCAACATATGCAAAGAAATAGAAGTTCATAGCCATTCTAACCAACCACGAGATTTTTTCGAAAAATTAAATACTTGACCCGAGGATTCAAACCAAAAACATGGCCTATAGAAGATGAAAATGGTAAACTTGTTACAGACAGAGAAGAAATAGCAGAGACTTGGAGGATCTATTGCGAGAAACTCTACGCCGAAAACGAGGAAATTAATGAACACGAAATAAAAGAATACGAAGAAGAACCTTTCATACTGCAGAGCGAAATTACGTCAGTTATCCATAAACTTAAAAATAACAAATCTCCAGGCAACGATAAAATAACATCCGAAATACTAAAAGGAATAGGAGAAGAGGGCACCTGAAGCCTACACCACTTGTGTAATAAAATATTGAAAACAACACAATGGCCAAGAGATTGGACACAAGGCACAATTATCACAATTCACAAAAAAGGAGTAACAGAAAATGCGAAAACTACAGAACGATAACACTTATTTCACATACGAGCAAAATAATGCTGACAATAATCAACGAAAGACTGAAGAACTTTTACAACACCAAATCCCGGAAGAGCAAGCAGGATTTGTTAAAGGAAGAGGGACTAGAGAGCATTTGATAAATTTAAGGCAAATAATAGAAAAGCCAGAGAGTTCAATATACCCCTATACATATGTTTCATTGATTATAAAAAGCTTTGATAGAGTGAAATGGAATAAGTTGTGGATCGTTCTAGGAATATGGCTGTACCGGATCACTTGTGTGCCTTAATCATCAACCTATATAATGAAACCAGGGATACTGTGAAAATCAATGAAATACTGTCATCAGAATTCAAACCAAAGAGGGGAGTGAGGCAGGGTGTATTCTTTCTCCTCAGTTATTCAACATATACACTGAATACATAATGAGAAAGGCATTAGACGGATGGAAGGGCGGCATACCAATTAACGGAAGATGTGTAAATAATCTGAGATTCGCGAATGATACGGTCCTCCTGGCAACAAGTGAGGAAGAACTGACTGAGCTTGTTAGCAGAGTGGAGAGAGAGAGTACGGAACTTGGCTTGGAACTGAATGTTTCTAAAACAAAATCATGATCGTGGACAGGATGAACAACAATCAACCAGAAAAAAGCAAATTGATAGGTTTGATGTAGTGCAAGAATATCTTTATCTGGGATCCTTGATAACAAACGTAGGAAACGTAGAACGAGAGGTTAAACGTAGATGCGAACTAACCAAGGTAGCTACGAAAAAAATGAATAAAATTTGGGCCGATCGAAATATCGCTATTTCCACTAAAACCAGGCTCATGAAGTGCCTCATCTTTCCAATTCTCACATACGGCTGCGAATCTTGGTCCCTTCGAATGAGCGAAAGAAGAAAAATCGACGCGACAGAAATGATGTGTTGGAGAAAGATGCTTAACATCCCATGGACACAACGCCGAACGAATACATCGATTCTAAAGCAACTCCGCATAAAACAAAGACTTTCGAGTGCAATTCAACTCAAAATATTGAGATACTTCGGACACATCATGAGAAGCGGACCAGAGAATTTGGAAAAAATCATTATTCAGGGGAAAGCAGATGGAAAGAGAGGAAGAGGAAGATCCCCAACACGATGGATGGATCAAATTACAGAAACAACAGGCCGACCCATGCATTCTCTAGTTGTAATGGCACAGGATAGAAAGGAATGGAAAACTTTCATTGATGACATTTCATTAGTCGCTACATCCTCAGGAGAGGATAAAGAATGAAGAGAGAGAGTTCTTGAGTAATTAAAAGCTTATTGGGTTGCTTCTTCTCAAGTGGTTATTTATGACAGGTATATTCAATAAAATTAAGGAATAGATTGCTCCCCGAAGAGATTCAATAGAGGTGAAGGGCTTAAATTCACTTGTTCATCGATGAGTCTACCTGAGTGTTTGTATTTATTGATTTCTAAAGTTTCCTAAAGATCTATCTTCCAATATTTTTTCTCTGTATGCAAAATCTCAAACTGTGGGTCGAAAGAGTGATTATTTCCTAAGAGATGATTCGCGTAATTTGAATCTGATTTTTTATTTGAAAAACTGCGTTTATGTTCCGATATTCTAATATTAAAATTTCTATGAGTTCTACCAATGTAGAAATTATCACAGTCATTGCAATTCAATCTATAAACATCTGATTTATTGTTTTTACCTGGTTTGGTTTTATTATTTTTATATATTTGCCTAAATTTTTATTAGTTTGGAAAGCTATGTTGAATTTAATGTTAGAATCTCTGAACATAAACGCAGTTTCATCAGTGGAAAAACCAATTCAAGTTATTCAAATCATCTTAGGGAAAATGGTCGCTCTTCCAATTCAGAATTCGAAATCCTACATTCAGAGGAAAAAGGTATAAAACTCAACCTTCTGGAAGTACTTGAAATTAACAGATTTAGGTATTCACCGGAAATTCCTAATGATCAGGTAGACATAAATAACTCACCCTTATTAAAGTTTTTCCTAAATATTAGTTCGAATACGGATAGCTCTGAGTGGATTTCCTCTTTAGTATGTAAAAAAATTCGTTAGTAAGATACATTTGTGGTATTCATTCGCTCTTGATAAAGATACTGTGTATCGAAACGCGTCCAGCATTTAATAATATATTTCAGTAGAAATCATCGTTTACTTGTACTTGTTTATAAATATTGTTTAACATTCTGTTAGATAATGTTAAAACTCTTGTGGAAAATTTAACTTAAGTCTACTATTATATAAAATAAATGTTTATTTCGATAATATACTAAAATTATTGAGTTATTTGAAATATCATAAACATTATTTAATTATTATATATTTTAACGTATAGAATCAAGCGTAAGTTAAATATGCATGAAATTCATGAATACTTATTTTTGATAAACTTAACTATCTAGATATTCTCAATAAATTATTATTGTTTTTAAATACATTAGTGTTCAATTGATATTTTCGAAGAGAACCTAAAACCCATTCGTCTACGTTACTGACTACAAATTTTAGACATCCAAAGTAGACATTTACAAATATCCGGCAATAAATTGGTGCGACAAAATCATAGAAACTACATTTATTCTTGAATTTGACCACGTACCACATTCAGAACGGATTCGATTACTTATCGAGCTTTTATTAATCTACCTCTTTACCAAATAGACTATAAAACGCGATTACTTTCAATGCACTTCATATATTAAACCCATATCGACCTTGACGTTGATTATTAATATGGAGATGTGTGTTTACATCCGATCACCAATATTCATTTTTACGATTGAATATTCCATCACTACTAATAACAGAAAGAAACTGTGGGTTATCTTCAGAATACTGCAGAAAATAGTTGCAAAAATCGAGTCGACGTTGGACAGCTCCTGCCTGCGAAAATTATAAGGTTATTATCAATTTTTCTTGAAATAACAATATTAGAGGTACAACATTTTTTTAGAACTCCTCAACTTTCAGAGAATGTCAAATAATTCGGAAACTATTTCAGATGGATATAGCGAATTTCGAACAAAACTATCTTCATTTTTCTGCACAAAGTCAAAATTGACACATTGTCTCATTCAAGAATCATAACTTTGGTATAAAATTTTATTAAGGAACATCCTGTATAGTCTAAAACATTTTTAGTTTGTAGTCACTGCAGTACTACATATTACTGTGCAGAAAAACCAAATCTTCCGTCGCGAAATTGGTGAATCGCTCATTATAGGGTAAGACTTCCTAAAGACGTGGTTAAAAATAGTCTCTTTATGAAAGAGGGTTAGAAAAACATACATATAATATAAAATTAGCTATTTTCCTCACAAAGTAATTCATGAAAAAGAATATTATACTTCTATGAAACGATCGAGTTGGTACAAGAAGTTGCTTTGAGTTCCATTAATAGATATGACTCGTTCTTATTACAAAGAATATTCTCAATAGATCGTATTACAAACGCAACATTCAACAAAAGGTCATATATTATTTCTTGCCATTGAAAAACATGCTATACTTCAATACATTCCGTCGGCAAGTGCGGATCCTTTGAAGAATTTGCGCGTCAATTCAAATTAACATCTCCTAGCTTTGTTTTACATCATAAATAATTTATAAATTTCAATCTGTTCCTTTGAAGATTAATTCTAAATGATAATTTATGGAGCAGTAAGTCAATCTATGCATATATTGAAACGTTTGGTGCTCTGTCTAAGTAGTTTCTGTGATTCGACATCATCCCACAACGCAATGAATATTTACAAGCAAAATGGGAAGTGATTCATTATATGAAATGCGTCCTTTCAACATAAGCTAATAAGTTAAATTATCCCTACGTCAAGATTCTTCACTCCAATATACACCTAAAATTAAACACAAATTGTGTCATTATGTCTTTGCTGGATCAGATATAAGTTAATTCAGACACCAACAGAGAATCGGAAAATAATTTGAGTTTGCTATATAAACTATGTTCAAAAATGCTTCGTTAAAGAGATACAGGGTGTTCAAGTTAGATAAAACGATAATCAAATTTTCTAGGTGTTAACTGTCGTATGTTTTGCAATAAAATATTATTTTCAATTGCACCATTGGTTAAAGTTCATAGATTAGAGTTACTACGTTATAGTGAATCATGATAATAATAAGAAATTAAAATATGTGTTATACTTTCACCAGAGATTTGTTGAACTAAAGTATATATATATATATATATATATATATATATATATATATATATATATATATATATATATATATATATATATATATTATTCAAAATATATATATATCCTATATAGTTTCAAATATGCCCGCCATGCACGCAGCCCCCAAGCGCCACAATAGTGCAACCAAGCAGGATGCCGAGAAACGAAGCTGCAGACTGCAGTTTCGCCCCTATTAGGAGCTCATCAGTGTCGCATATCGCTTCTCAGCATCCTACCAAGCTACAGGTACCCTATCAATTCCAGAAAGGACGCACCTCGTACATACGTACGAGAGTCGCCTTCTATGGACCGACACGGCGAACCCGCTACCGGACTTCGAGAAAGATACGAACAGTAACAAACAGATGTGGAAACGTTAAAATTCCAAACATTTGGGAGACATCTTTCGCCGTTCCGTGAATCATATCAAACTAGCTCTTGTCAGGAGTGATTATTCATTGATCTACGGATTCTTGAATAATTCGTCTTGTCTCAGATTCACATACATATACTCCACGCGAAGTTTATCGCGGAAGATATCTGACCAAATATTTACCGACGAGAGGGTTATCTCGGAAGCAGAGCACTATACCGGCGGGATTATTTCGCACGTTTTCTACCGTTGATATGATTCACGGAACGGCGAAAGATGTCTTCCAAATGTTTGGAATTTTAACGTTTCCACATCTGTTTGTTACTGTTCGTATCTTTCTCGAAGTCCGGTAGCGGGTTCGCCGTGTCGGTCCATAGAGGGCGACTCTCGTACGTATGTACGAGGTGCGTCCTTTCTGGAATTGATAGGGTACCCCGATGTAGCTTGGTAGGATGCTGAGAAGCGATATGCGACACTGATGAGCTCCTAATAGGGCGAAACTGCAGTCTGCCGCTTCGTTTCTCGGCATCCTGCTTGGTTGCACTATTGTGGCGCTTGGGGGCTGCGTGCATGGCGGCAGATTTGGAAACTAGCTCTTGTCAGGAGGATTATTCATTGATCTACGGATTTTGAATAATTCGTCTTGTCTCAGATTCACATACATATACTCCACGCGAAGTTTATCGCGGAAGATATCTGACCATATATATATATATATATATATATATATATATATATATATATATATATATATATATATATATATATATATATATATATATATTTTGGGAATTAGTTGATCTATGGGTGAAATGATGGCCATTTTAGATACAACGTGAAGCGAAAGTAGATTCGACGGTTCTCTGGTTATTGTTATGTGATTGATGCTCTTTGTATCTAGTTTTGAATGAACGACCTGTTCAGACAGACATATAGACGCCTTCACAATCCATATAAGAAAACTTTAAAAGTCCACTATTGTCAAATCTATCAGTTTTATCTTTACTATTAAAAAATTGTTGGGAGAGTTTCATATGAGTTTTGAAAGCTTCTTTTCTATGCTGTTTTGAAAATCATTTGCAATCTTTTCGTTGATAGGGTCAAAATATATTAGTGAAATATATTTATCTGTATTAGTTAAATCTATACGTGAGTAAATATTATAATATTGGGAGGACCCAGAATCGGGCTCTATTCTTTTTGTTCATTTGCTGAAAAGGTCCATATGTTTCTCTATTTTAATTTAATTGAATTTTATTATTAATTGTGAATACTGTATTGTGTAGATCTACTTGCATACCATTGTATATAGTTTAACGGAATTCAAAACTACAGTTAGAAGACGGTCATTTGCCAGAATGATTCAATTCAGTTCATTTTAAATACTCAATGTAGTGAACTAATACGTATCTTCAAAGCAGCTTACAATCACACAAAAGCGTAAATATCGAGACGAAATAATTCATCTAAACTCAGTTAAGAAATCCAGCGTAGACGATATTCGACGTTATCACCGATAGTTATTAAAACACCCTTTCGTATCTAAGATCGCAGACAACATCTGGTATTTTCTCAAATAGCAATTCCAACGTCGCGACGAAAGTACGCGTTTCTAAATGACTATGTTACAGGTACTTGAGTACCAAGGGCAGATGGAAGTACGGGTGTAAGAGTTTCTGGGCGACACATAATAAGGACAGCGATCGCGACGTCAAGGGAAGCAGTTATTTTTTTTTTTCAGATGTACAGCTACTCATTTTATTGTGAATTTACTCACTCGTGTGGATCGGATATATATTTAAAGTTAATTAATCGGGCGTAACAGTCCAGAAGGGTGGAAGACGCGAGTTGTTCAGATCAAAATTATTTCCATTTCAATTACAAATATTATACTATTGAAGACGGCTTGATTACGGGCAATCCGTTGAGTCCTTTGTTAGCAGATATTTTCATGAATAACTTAGAGTCCAGAAGGGTGGAAGACGCGAGTTGTTCCCTTCGAGAAGCCCGACAGGGAAGAGGAATTGCATTTCTCGTTGTAAACCACAGGTAATTAATCTCCGAATTCTTTCTCACAATTTCTGCCAAATATTTAATCTTTACGAATTTCTTGAAATATATGCTGCGTGATTTCTTGATGCATTGAGAACGAGTTTAGATAATCACGTATCAAAATCCAAATATATTTTACGTGTTTTACTCGGCAAATGATCTATTTGAACTGTAATGACATTTTTCCAATATTTAGTTTGAAGAGTTTTAAACCATTATTCATTTTCATAACTTGGCAAATTTGGAATCTACTAAATGTATTTTATATTAATTTACACAGTTGTTCTATAACTCAAGTGTACTTAAATTCTTTAATATTGATTTCAACATTTGTTCACCTAACTTGCAACATTATTGAACGCAATGTATACTGATTCGAATAACTTGGTAACTATTTGAATTAGAAATGTTATGAACCTTCAATATTGATTCTTATCTTTGCTTCTATAAATAAGCCAATTATCTATTTGAAATATCATAATCCATTTTTTAATTATTTATATTCATCTCGTTTTTTAACTGAAGCTGAACGTTTACTTGAGCTGTAACGAAAATTGTATTATTATTCATTGTAATCGAGTCGTAACTGTTCAACTATGAGGAAGGGTCTTACTTTCAAAATACTGACTCAATATTCGATACTCCTTAGCTCAATAACTTTCTCTGCATTTAGATGTAATAATCGCCTTCGAATTATATCAAATCTCATAATTATAAAGAAATGGGTTTGGGGACGATACTCATGTATGAACCCACAAACATTGAGGCTTGTATGTTGTCGGTATGAAAGTTTCGAACAATGTCTGAGTTGGTGGATTGTATGTGATGTTTGTGGTATATACAGGTGTATGATTAGAGGGCATGATTTCCTGGTTGGCAAATCCGCGATATGGGAATAGAGTAGGATCCGCAGTCAGTGACATAATATAATTAATATTGCCCGTTGGCGCTCAGTTGAGCAAAAGAATCCCGTATGGCTTTACGGGCTTACCTCTAGTTCCATATATATAACGTTTTAATACTATACGAATTACTGAATTCGATTGAAAATACACAAGCGAATTAACGCAAGTTGTCAGCTGTAGACGTGTTCTTCTAGAATTTTAAAATCAATCTTCCAAAGTTCGTAGATCAGGGCAACGACCAATTCATAAAACATGATATCATATTACGAAAACCCTTAGATGGAGTCAGTTACCACTCAAAATATGGGTGAGGGCAAATTGGGCCTGTATCTAAATGATCTGACATTGCATTAAATCCATTCAAAGACGCCAAAGAATGCAAAGAAAATAATTAAATATGAATGTTGCAAAAGTCAAATAGACATTGTTGCCGAATCTTTTTTTGATTTTCTAATTTCCTTACCTATGGTATAAGCGACGAAGAGTTGGTCGAATCACATCAAACCTCACATAAAAGAACTTGTTGAAGAGGTTACTACATATAGACAACAGAACGAAGAAAATGGTCCTATTTTATAGGAACTTCAAGGCAAGTGCAGGTACTAGACGATAACATGACTTGTCATTTGACCGATCGCATTCGGTCTTAGGAGTAATTAATGTGGGGAAGAAGATAATTCAGCTATTGCAATTTACGTAGAAGCGATGTATTTTGCATCGTCATTTATAGACCGGAATTGGGGGTATCTCATTATGCTACTCATGTTTGTTTTTTCTGATCATTCCGTTTATTATATTAGGGATTAACATTGTTCTCCGCTACTTCTTTTATAGTTGACACTTCCCTGGGCATAGAGAAAGCCTTATGAACGTAGCGTACTTATGAGATTTTGGATGTGTTGAGTTATAAAGGATGCAAATATCAATAATGGTGGATTTGGGATATATATCAAAACTTGTGTTATTTTTATGACTAACTGTTAGGTCCAAAAGTGAATGTGATTATCGTATTCTCGCTTTATTTTGAATTTAATTTAGGATGAATGCTATTGATGTAAGTTAAAATTTGCTGCTTTTATTATAATAAGTTTACCACCTCTTGTTTGCACGCATATTAATTTTATATCTACCTGTTCATGTATGTATGTATTTTCAACTTTAATTCATTACTTGTTGTCAGCAAAAGATGGTTGAGAGAAGGAAATTGCAAACCTGATTTTAATAAATCTCTTGTGATAGTATAATACACAGTTTAATTTCTTATTATCATCAAAATTAATTATCACGTAGTGACGGCGAAATCATTTCACTGTTCGACTTAAATTAGTTGTTATTCTAGAAAATATATCTCGAGATGACTGCCCTATATGGGTGAAATAAACAAACAACGTTGCCCACTTTTGGAGGTATCTCATTCGGAGTGGCAAATGTTGGTTTAAGCGCATGAAAAAGTATATCGATCTTCATGGAGAACACTTTGAAAACTAATGAAGCAGGCGCAAAATTTAAAAGGCCAACTACGTATGCATGGAATTCCATGTACTGAAGTTGACAATAAAATGTTACAATGACTGACTTAAGAACATCAAAGTGCAATTAAGTGAAACGACATACTCAAATGTATATGTGAGACACTCCGCCGACCATTGAATTACACCGTCTGCACAAGAAAAAATCGTAGAATGAAAGATGATAGTGATCTCAGTATCATAATGAGCAAACATAAGTACAAAGATAATTTGAATAAATTGTCCATATAATAAGTACGGTAAATTAGCTTTGCACTCGAATGAATTATGCTCTTCTGCTGCATAGCAAGTATAAGTCGAGAATATTATCTCTCCCGCCAGAGAAAGCAGCTTTATTTAGGATCGTAACGAGTACCTGACGCGTAGGTGGAAGAACCGTCTGGATAAACAACGTTTTATTCGAGAATCTTGCTTTCTATCAACCGTGAACTTTGAACATTCGTCACAGTACAGGAGAACAATTCACAACCATATGGTACAATAAATCATATGAATAACAGTTAGATTGAAATTTGCTGCAACTAAGAACCTTTATTGAGACATATAAAATGAAAACTTCAATATCTTGAAAAATGAAATTGTTTGTCTGTTACAATGTGATATATAATGGACATTATGAGGATTATGAATATTACTATGTAAAAAATAACACTTTAAAATGGAAAAAGTTTAATTCATTGGATTTAAGTAATGAAGGGGCTATTGTGTAATCTTTATTTCATATCTACTAGCTTTCGGACAATATCTTTTCTTTCTTCATGTATCCTATAATATAACAAACAATTAATATAATAATCACATCAACAGTTAAAACCGACAACTCACATAAATGTTGAGGTTAAAAAGTTGAGTTCATCTAATTGTCAGGTACCGTGTAAAAACATATACTTTAGCAATATCCAAATTACATATATCTATGCAATGGTAATCGTCAATACATAATATATTTTAAGGATTTTTTCTGATCAAATTTACTAAGCTTCGTAAACATTTATTCCACACATTCATTTAGATTTTAAAATTTATTTTTCTCGTCAATGAGTCTCCATACGTCAATGGTTGACATTGATTCTGACAATTGACGTCTCACAGAATAGAGTGCTAGTGATCAATCTTCTTTTTTCGCAGAAATCAGACTATTGTGGTCATGTTGCATTATTATGTTGATCCAATCTACCTCTCTCATCCTGCCTCTCTTTAATTTGATTCAGGATATTACAATAAAAAGTGCTGATGCTTCTTGAATCAGTCTATACATTGATAGAGTTGTGAAATTCTCCTATTTTAACAGCTTCCAAAATCATTCTTTTACTATCATTGTTTTCAGTTAGTAAGATTTCTGCCTCTTCAAATTTCATCCTATAGCCTGTTTGTATTACACGTTGTGACAACTCACACTTCTCTTTCTCATCCCTACAATCTTTTTCATGTTCACCAATCCTTGTTTCAAGCCATCTCCCTGTTTGGCTGACGTATATGCCATCGCATACACTTTATTGTATCTTGTATACAACATGGGGTGTTCGCCCTTTATGATTTTTACTTTTTGTTTCTGAAAAAATCTCTTCCCCTATTGAATTAATAACTTTTTTCGCTATTTTAATGTTATCCATATTTTCAAAAATTGATACTATTGAGGGTGTTAACTCAGGTACATATGGTAAGGACACGTACCTCATAGTAGGTTCTTGTTGTATCGAATTGGTATGGCAGGTCAACGGGGTTTTGGACCATGGTTGAATTGTCAAAAAGAAGTCTGCCTAGCAGTCCAGATGGATAAGAATTCTTGATAAGAAGATTTTTTAGTAGCTTCAGATTCTTTTGGTAGAATGTGGAATGGACCAATCGTTTTATTCAGTTTTTTAATCCCAAGACTTAGTTAATTTTCTTTCTAGACTCATGAGCCGAAAAATAATTCGAATATCTGCTCTGAGCTCATCGGTTTTCGGTAACAGTCAGGTATGATGGTATAGTTCTCCATCCAACATTCTACCAAAAGAATCTGAAGCTACTAAACAATCTACTTATTAAGAATTCATATCCATTTGGACTGCTAGACAGACTTCTATTTGAGAATTCAACACTGGTCCAAAATCCCGTTGACCTGCTAATAGATACCAATTTGATACAACAATAAACTACTATGAAGTACGTGTCCTTACCATATATACCTGAGTTAACACCCTCAATAGTATCAATTTTTAAAAATATAGATAACATTAAAATAGCGAAAAAAGTTATCAATTCTATAGGAGAAAAGATTTTCTCAAAAACAAAAAGTAAAAATCCTAAAGGACGAACACCCCATGTTGTATACAAGATACAATAAAGTGTATGCGATGGCATATACGTCAGCCAAACAGGAGATGGCTTGAAACAAGGATTGGTGAACATGAAAAGATTGTAGGGATGAGAAAGAGAAGTGAGTTGTCACAACGTGTAATACAAACAGGCTATAGGATGAAATTTGAAGAGGCAGAAATCTTACTAACTGAAAACAATGATAGTAAAAGAATGATTTTGGAAGCTGTTAAAATAGGAGAATTTCACAACTCTATCAATGTATAGACTGATTCAAGAAGCATCAGCACTTTTATTGTAATATCCTGAATCAAATTAAAGAGAGGCAGGATGAGAGAGGTAGATTGGATCAACATAATAATGCAACATGACCACAATAGTCTGATTTCTGCGAAAAAAGAAGATTGATCACTAGCACTCTATTCTGTGAGACGTCAATTGTCAGAATCAATGTCAACCATTGACGAATGGAGACTCATTGACAAGAAAAATGAATTTTAAAATCTAAACGAATGTGTGGAATAAATAAATGGTTGCGAAGTTCAGTAAATTTGATTAAAAAAAATCCTTAAAATTATGTATTGACGATTAGCATTGCATAGGTATATGTAATTTGTAGATTGCTAAAGTATATGTTTTTTACATGGTACCTGACAATTAGATGAACTTAACTTTTTTAACCTCAACATTTATGTGAGTTGTCGGTTTTTTAACTGTTCATGTGATCATTAAATTATACACAATAGCCCCTTGAGTTTTAAACCCGAAATCCAATGAATTTATCCTAACGCAGTCGATATAACTCATCAAAAAATCAATGGAAAAGTTTATTCAACGTTATAACTATTTCGAGCTTTCGCTTATAATCCGACATCAACCTGTTCATCAGGGGGTAGAGGAAGGTTTGGGCTGCCTTCGCCGTGCTCTGTTGCTGATTTTATCTGGTCCAGATCCGTTTCTCACTTCTGTTCAAGGAATTACGCCTTTCAGCACTTATATATAGGTATAGAGAAATTTGTTAACATAACAAGTAGAACACATATGAGAAATTAATATTGGGTACTAAATCATAGTTGAAACTGCTTAAATATCTCAAATATTGGGGAATAACATAAATGAGATAAACAACACAAGGTTTAGCTTTAATCTACACTTTATTTGAAAAAATTCGACGACGTTTCGCAGACACAGCAGCTTTATCAAGAATGAAAAACAGAATGAAGAGTATGGTATTATAAACAAATCGTAGAACAAGTTGGATGAATAACAGGAAAATCCACACCGAGCCATTGTATAGTTAGTATGAAAGGTAATAAAAACTAATTAAACAAGTTAAGTTGGGGTGAGTAATTCACATCTACCTGTTCATTCAAAAGCTTGTCCGAATGTTTGTATCTATTTATTTCTAATGCTTCTAGGAGATCTAATTTTGAACTTTTTGATTTTATATGTAATATGTCAAAGTTTTTATTGAATGAATGGTTTTCTTTTATTAGGCGGTTTGAATAATTTGAATCAGATTTATTTTTATCGAAGCTACGTTTATGTTCAGATGTTCTTATGCCAAAACTCCTATAGGTCCTACCGATATAAATTTTATCACAAGAACCGCAATTGAGTTTATAGATTCCTGATTTACTTGATTTTTCAACACGAGATTTATTATTTTTAATATGTTTACCTAAGTTATTAGAAGTTTTGAAAGTTATATTAAGATTTTGTTTGACGAGAAAGGATTTAATATTTGTACTTGCAGAACCGCAGAATGTTAAACTGTTGAATATTTTATAGTCTTTATGAATAGGATATACTTCATTTATTGCTTTCTGATACAGTTTTTACGAATGAGTAGATCTATCATATCCGGATTATATGAATTATTAATGGCTATCTGTTTGATGATGTTTAACTCTTTATTATAATCTTCTACTGATATAGGTAAATTGAGTAACCGATGTACCATGCTGTTTAAAGCTGCAACTTTGTGTTGAATTGAATGTAATGAGTAGTTATGTATAATTGTATCAGTATGTGTTGGTTTACGAAAGACCGAAAAACATGATTATTATTTTGTTTAGTGATTTTCAAGTCCAAAAATTAATGGAATCGTTCTGTTCAATTTCTATCGTGAATTTAATGTTCAAATGGATGGAATTAATGAAATTAAGAAATAAGTCTAATAGACGAGTAGCTCGGTGTGGATTTTCCTGTTATTCATCCAACTTGTTCTACGATTTGTTTATAATACCATACTCTTCATTCTGTTTGTCATTCTTGATAAAGCTGCTGTGTCAGCGAAACGTCGTCGAATTTATTTCAAATTAAGTGTAGATTAAAGTTAAACCTTGTGTTTTTTATCTCATTTATATCATGGATCTACATCAAGTAACGGCCTCCAAAATTCAAAAGGAATAACGTAAATCGGTCAGGTAGTTAAGTAATACTTGATTATTGTCTGTATTGTGTTTGGCATTGAATATTTCTATGGATTCAAAATGATTGAGTTTTATACCTTTTCGTGATTGGTATAAGATTTGTAGATTGTCTTTGGAAAAATATGTTTGTTTTGTATGCAATGTTGTGCCAGAGTGCCATCTAATTTGTTTTCACAAAAAAGTGAATGATGGTCCTTATATCTAATTCTGAACGACCTGCCTGTTTGACCAATATAAATTCCGTTACAATTGGAACATTAGTTTATAACATCCAGAATTATCTAATTTTTGAGCTTCTTCTTTGGCATTGAAAAATATATTTGATACTTGGTTTTGTAGATTTATGGGCTGATTTAACATAGGAGATTTGGACTTTATTTGTGTTTTTTTTTAAATAAGGTCGAAAAAGGTCAATGAGGAATACTTATGTGTGTGGCTGTCTGAACTATACTTTCATAGGCTTTTTGCGGAGGATTTTAAGACACAGGTTTGTCTATCACTGAGGGAGAATATTCTTCATTTCTTTAGAATAGTTTTAACTAATGGAATTTCTCTAGTGAGATTTGTAATGAAAAGTGGTAATGTGAAAGCTCTGTGAATCATATAATTGAAGGCAGTTAATATATGTGGAATCTCATGAGAAGAATTAGAAAGATGCAAATGTCTGTGTAGATAGGTTTACGATATATATCGAAGGTAAGTAGATTGTTCTGTCTGAAAATAGTTGAATATTGAATACCTACAAACGAATACAGTGTACAGATTTCCCATTTTTACTGGTTGAATAGAGGAAAATGATCCGTCCCTTCCCTATGTTTTCTTTGCGTAACAAATTCAATGCCGCAAACAGATTCAATCTAGCTCTTTTCGTTTTCAAGTTAATTGCAAATTATGAAAATTTCTGAAACATTTGAATTGTGGAGGCCGTTACTTGATGTAGATCCATGATATAAATGAGATAAAAAACACAAGGTTTAACTTTAATCTACACTTTATTTGAAAAAATTCGACGACGTTTCGCTGACACAGCAGCTTTATCAAGAATGACAAACAGAATGAAGAGTATGGTATTATAAACAAATCGTAGAACAAGTTGGATGAATAACAGGAAAATCCACACCGAGCCATTGTACAGTTAGTATGAAAGGTAATAAAAACTAATTAAACAAGTTAAGTAGGGGTGAGTAATTCACATCTACCTGTTCATTCAAAAGCTTGTCCGAATGTTTGTATCTATTTATTTCTAATGCTTCTAGGAGATCTAATTTTGAACTTTTGATTTTATATGTAATATGTCGAAGTTTTTATTGAATGAATGGTTTTCTTTTATTAGGTGGTTTGAATAATTTGAATCAGATTTATTTTTATCGAAGCTACGTTTATGTTCAGATGTTCTTATGCCAAAACTCCTATAGGTCCTACCGATATAAATTTTATCACAAGAACCGCAATTGAGTTTATAGATTCCTGATTTACTTGATTTTTCACACGAGATTTATTATTTTGATATGTTTACCTAAGTTATTAGAAGTTTTGAAAGTTATATTTAGATTTTGTTTGACGAGAAAGGATTTAATATTTGTACTTGCAGAACCGCAGAATGTTAAACTGTTGAATATTTTATAGTCTTTATGAATAGGATATACTTCATTTATTGCTTTCTGATACAGTTTTTACGAATGATTAGATCTATCATATTCGGATTATATGAATTATTAATGGCTATCTGTTTGATGATGTTTAACTCTTTATTATAATCTTCTACTGATAAAGGTAAATTGAGTAACCGATGTACCATGCTGTTTAAAGCTGCAACTGTGTTGAATTGGATGTAATGAGTAGTTATGTATAATTGTATCAGTATGTGTTGGTTTACGAAAGACCGAAAAACATGATTATTATTTTGTTTAGTGATTTTTAAGTCCAAAAATTAATGGAATCGTTCTGTTCAATTTCTATCGTGAATTTAATTTTCAAGTGGATGGAATTAATGAAATTAAGAAATGAGTCTAATTGACGAGTAGTTCCAATGAAACATACTAAGATGTCGTCAACATATCTATACCAATAAAGAAATTTGGAAATGAGTGGATGTGTATGAATTTTCTGTTCAATATTATTCATAAAATCTCTGCAAGTACAAATATTAAATCCTTTCTCGTCAAACAAAATCTTAATATAACTTTCAAAACTTCTAATAACTTAGGTAAACATATTAAAATAATAAATCTCGTGTTGAAAAATCAAGTAAATCAGGAATCTATAAACTCAATTGTGGTTCTTGTGATAAAATTTATATCGGTAGGACCTATAGGAGTTTTGGCATAAGAACATCTGAACATAAACGTAGCTTCGATAAAATAAATCTGATTCAAATTATTCAAACCACCTAATAAAAGAAAACCATTCATTCAGTAAAAACTTTGACATATTACATATAAAATCAAAAGTTCAAAATTAGATCTCCTAGAAGCATCAGAAATAAATAGATAAAAACATTCGGACAAGCTTTTGAATGAACAGGTAGATGTGAATTACTCACCCCTACTTAACTTGTTTAATTAGTTTTTATTACCTTTCATACTAACTGTACAATGGCTCGGTGTGGATTTTCCTGTTATTCATCCAACTCGTTCTACGATTTGTTTATAATACCATACTCATTCTGTTTTTCATTCTTGATAAAGCTGCTGTGTCAGCGAAACGTCGTCGAATTGTTTCAAATAAAGTGTAGATTAAAGTTAAACCTTGTGTTTTTTATCTCATTTATTTCTGAAACAGTCGAATGCTAATAACTTGGTTGAATCAGAAGTAACAAAAATATTAATTTTACATTCAAATTTATTGTATCGCCTCCAAAGTAGGCCCCATCCGAAATAATACATTTACGCCTTCGAATAATTCAATCATCGAAACATTTTTTGTATTCTATCGATTCAAAACGGGTACCTCAAAGTGGTAGTTTGTCTTATAGAAAGAGAAAAGTCGAGCAGAGCCATATCAGTTAAATACGGTGGTTGTTTGATGGTATTGAGTTTTTTTGGTGAAAAATTCTAGCCTTGTAAGATGGTGCATTATCGTGGTGCAAAATCCATGGGTCTTCTCTACAAAATTGTGGTCTTTTCCGACGAATTTACTCTCTCAAACGTTCAGGCAATACTCTTTATTCACCGTCTGGCCTTATGCAAAGAATTCCGAGTACATAACACCACGATAATCAAAGAAAATAGTGAACATTAACTTGAATTTGGATCGACTCAGACATGGTTATTTCGGTCAGTATGGAAAACAGTTGTACCAACTAAGCAACAACAAATTAACAATCGTTTTAAGCCGATTTTTCAAATAATCAATTCCCGTGAAATGTCTTTGATAGAATGTATGCAAATTCATGTGTTTCCAACCTAGAGAGAATTTTCATAATATCCTTACATTTTTGCCATGTGTGTATATTTTAAGCAAGCATAAATTCAAGAAATATCCTTTCTTGCAGGACTTCATCCTATTGATGTTTACCAGTTCAAGTATAGCATCAGGTTTTGAAATGAAATTAAAATTTGATTTATCCTAGAAAATAGTTTAAATTCGTTACATTTTATGTCGACATATGAACTCTAAGATTATATGAAAGGGACTTTCATCTCAGTCGAATTGGACAAAAAAAATACGATCAAGTCCAATAAAATATTATAAATAAAAATAAAGTTGATTTAAGTTTCGGGGTCTATCCAATTTTCAAAAACTAAGAAGAAATTAAAATAACACAATAGCATTTATACCTGAAAAAGAGATGGGAGAAGTGGGGACAAACTAAAATCAAGCTGTTCGTTCATTATTCAGTGATTACTATTTAAGAACTGATGGAATCTCTACGAGTTCCAGTAACTCTTACTTTTGTTTCCCGACTGTAAAATTTGGGATTTGTGGACTTATTCTCGTTCCAACAATATTCTGAAAAACTATTTGTTAATTCATTATTAATAATTGATTTTTTATGCTCGTTTACTCTAATGTTGATCGCACGACCAGTTTGATCTATATGAGAAGTAAGGCAGTTATTACAATATAATTTATATACACTGCTTTTTTTACCAATTTCGAGTCGATCATTGTTATTGACGAATGAAGGGTGATCATGGATTTTTCTTATTTACGTATTGTGTTGATTATACTTTGCTTCAGTATACATTCTGTCGAATGAAAAACAAAATATTAATTGTTAATCTGAATTTATTGTATCGCCTTCATAGTAGACCCCTTTCGAAATAATACATTTACACCAACGAATAATACAATCAACAAAACACTTTAAACGAGTCAGCCTTAGCCAGATGAGTATGGTGGTTGTTCGATGGTATTTGTTGAGTTTTTGGTCAGAAATTCATTCACAATGATGCCTTTCGAGATGCTGCATTATCGTGCTACGAAATCCATAAGTTTTCTTTACACAAATCTGTTTTTTTTCGAATTTGCTCTCTCAACGTCGCATAACGCTCAGGTAATATTCTTTATTTACCGTCTGACCTTTTTGTGGGAATTCCGAGTGCACACCACCGAGATTGTCAAAGGAAACAATCAACATTTCACTTTTGATCGACTTTGACGTGGTTTCTTCGAATTCGGCTCAGTTGGAAAGTGCTATCCCGAAGCTTGTTGACTGGTTCACATTTATTTATTCATTTATTTATTTATTTATTTGTTTTGGCTCTTTGGGGTACAACAGGCCAAGGCCCAAAAAAGTACCCACTTAGTAGATATAAAAAAAGTGAACTTAAATTATCTTAACGCTAAAAAATTTAAAAGTACCTATAAGTATATAAAAGTCTAAATAATATGATATTAAAAATCTAACGGTTAGTTCCAAATTATAGTTATCAACAGCAGTGTGAACACATATAGTATAACAAATGAAAATGAGAGAGACTATATCCTCTCATTTAGAACAACAGTATGAGAAGAATAGAAAAATATTACATAAAAACTAGATAAAACAAGAAAAATATATAAAACACTAGAGAGACTATATCGTCTCATGTAAAAACAATAATATGAGAAAAATATTACAGAAAAACTAGATAAAAACAAGAAAAACTTATAAAACACTAGATCTTATATGTCTGAATTCGAGAATTTGAATTTCAAAAGCTTCTTTACTTGGAAGAGTGATAAATGGAAAAATCGATTCCTGGCAGTGATCATTATGGAGTGTAATCATTCTATTTATCGGGGAGTTCTGAGCAGCATTTGTACGATAAAAGATGGACGGAAGAGCATATGCGATCTTAACTGGCGCTGAGGAACACTGATTGATATTTGCTCCAATAGTTCGGAACAGTCTATAATATTGTTCAATATTTTGTACAAGAGGGTCAAATTAAAAACGATTCTACAATGTTGAAGGGAATTCAATCCGCATTGTCGTCTTAAATCAGGATAGTGGTGATTAAGTTGAATATGAGACTTGTATGCATACATACAACCTATTTTGGACACTTTCTAATCGTTTGATATAAACTACGTATTGAGGATTCCAAACAATCGAACCGAAGTTAAGCTTGCTGAACACATGGGAATAATACAACGACACCAGAGATGATGCGTCGCTAAATGGTTTGGACTGCCTATAAATGAACCCTAGCATCCTCAAACAGGCCCCAACAATACCTTCAACATGCGAATCAAATATCAATTTGTAATCGAAAATAATACCCAAGTCTCTGATGGTTTTGACCCCATTGAGATTACTGTTCTCAATCCGATAGGGAAAGTGCTGGACATGAACACGGCCTCGGGTGAAGGATATGACCTGACATTTGTCAGTGTTCAAAGTAATTCTATTTCTAATGCAATAAGCGACAAGTCTCTCAAGATCTTCCTGAAGAAGCAAACAGTCAGACAGGCTCTCGACTTTCATAAACATTTTCAAGTCATCAGCGAACAGTAAATATTTACAGTACAGAAAACAGCCCCTATATATATATATATATATATATATATATATATATATATATATATATATATATATATATATATATATTGAATAAGAGAGGCCCCAAGTGAGAACCCTGGGGCACCCCAGAGGTAACGTTAAAAGCATCAGAGCTTTCACCCATGATAGAGACAAACTGCCTCCTACCACTCAAATATGAAGTAACCCATCTCAGAAGAACCCCACCAACACCGGCCAGTATAAGCTTCTATTAGTATAAAGTGGTCAATCCGATCGAAAGCCTTTCCGAAGTCAGTATACACTGAGTCTACCTGTCTCTGACTGTCGAGTGAACTATGTAAAAAAATTCGCATAGCACATAAGGTTTGTTTCTATAGACCTGCCCTTCATAAATCCATGCTGTTCGGAGATTAAAATATTTTTTACTGATTGAAGTAAGTACTTGTGGACAAGGGATTCGAAGCATTTAGCCATAATGTTCAATTTGCTGATCGGCCTGTAATTTTTGACCAGATTTTTTTCACCACCTTTATGAATTGGAACAACTGAAGCAATTTTCCAGCAACTGGGAAACACTCCGATCGCGAGCGACCTGTTATATATCATTTGCAGTGGTTTGCACAAGCCCTGAGCAGCACTCTTCACGAATACAGAAGAAATATAATAATATAACTGCAATCCTCCAGATGCATCAGTTATCAGTTGATCAAAATCACTATTTGGAAGAGGAGCTTCGAATACACCACTAAACTGCTGTGCAAATAAATTTGCTATTTCTTTGTGCGAATTTGCCGATTTGTCTCCTAGCAACATAGTAGCAGGAATACCAGAGTACCTCTTGTTTGATGCGACATAACGCCAAAAACGTTTTGGATCCTCAGGCAGTTCTCTTTCGATATTTGAGATATATTTTCTAAAATCTGATCTGATCAGAGTTTTGCAATCTGAGAAGTTTATATGTATTGAAAGTTGAACGATTTTTATAAGTTTTCCATTTTTTAAAATATTTATTTTTTTCTCTAATACATTTTATTGTTTATATGGAGAAGTATAAGGGAAATTTCCCATTTTTTGTGATCAGTGGTATATTTTGTTCAATTGGTTCATACAGGATCGCGTAAAGAGCATTCAGATCTTCATCAAGACTACCACGATAGAGAATGTCAGACCAAGGCACGCTATTCAGATGACTATTTATCACTGTATAATCGGCTCTTTTGAAATTTCTAAAACGGTTATTTCCTCTGATACATTTCATAGCCTCAATACTAATAACAAATTCTAACGCTGGATGATTAGGATCTTCATTGACCAAAGGAGCAGAACAGTGTGTGATATCAGTTACATGTCAAACTCATAAACCCATGTCTCGTCAGTAGTTACATTGCGTTCTATGAATGTGGGATCGGAATTGACTCGTTATAGCATGTCTAGAGCGACCTTTACGCGATTCAAAATCTGAAGAATATTCGAGCGGCAACGCGATTCGTGCACAAGCGATCGTTTAGAATGGTGCGAATTGATTCGGTGAGACACCAAAGTTCATTGCCTATCCTTCTCAAATTCAATGACGATTTTCAACTATCATTCATTTCACTTTGTCAGAGTTATTCATGGCCGAACACAAATCTTCCACCACCTCTCGGCCGCTGTTTAATGCACTGTACCACTCATATGCACGTGTTTTTGATTAAGTCGTTTCACTTCTGTAACATTTTCAGCGATGCAACACACGAAGTTTTATTTACAATACAAAATTTGAGAGAATTTTTTGGTTCTATATTTTTATCCATCGCAAAATCGCAAAACATACTTGTGAGAACTGATGAAATTGAGCGTTCAAACTGCGCGTCAGTATAGAAGACAGTTGTGCCAACTTATTTATGGGACATAGTGCTGTGATATTTTATTATTTCGTGAACCTGAAGAGTGGGGTGGATGGAGGATGATAATAATTTGTATTGTTTTTTAGCGGTTAATTTGTCTATGATATTATTGTCGTTTCCGCTAATGTTTTAAAATTTTAATTCCTTTTTCAAACTTTAGAAGGCTAGTGCATAAGTGCTCAAATTTGAACTGCTGGCGATCTACCTCAATATTTTTAGACTACTTACGATCGACTCTGAGAGGGTGCAAGTATGTGTGATGCAGGGTTGTCGTACATACACGATACACCCTACCTACCAAGGTAGGGTGTTAAACTCAATTAGATGCTGTAGCTTTGAGATGTATATCTGATATAATCTGCACCAACTCATTTTCAACAGAACATCAGTTCATATTAAACTGACTTGCTATTACAGTAGCTAATTCCTCAATGTTTTTACATGAAAAAGGATAAATCATAGATAATGCTATATTTGCCAATTTACTGTAATCATAAAACCGCATTTCGAATTGTCCCAAAGTATTTGATAATTCAGCCTCATACGAATCATAATTCAACTGAGGAATCCTTGCTTTCAAAAACGGAAAATGTCAGATCCTTTCTTTTCAGTTGATCTATCAAGTTGCAATTTATTTTCGAAGGCGTTTACTGCGCTATCATCTCAATAATAGTTTTTCCTTTACCTTGAAGCTCCAAGTTAATGGTGTTTAAGTGATATCAGTCAAAAATGCCAAATCAGTCAGCCAATTTTCGATTTTCAACATCTGAGTGTCATCACCTCTTCCGTCTAGAAAAGCTGTTTTCGGGGAATAATTCTTGAAAGCTTTCTAGGAATTTTCAGCGATTCAACCACCTGACGTCGTTATGAAGAACTAATTCTGTGTGTTCAGCTAACTCCCTATCTTCCAACTGCAACTTAAAGAGCCGCCGTTGCAAGCTACGTGCACGGATTGAATTCACAATTTTTGTTGCAATGCCCATAATTTCCTCCGTGTTTAAAACTTTCAAACACAAAACTCGTTGATGTATAATGTAATGGAATGAAAAAATTGAAGGGAAATCTTCATTAGCTCGACACAATGCCACAAAACCATTTTTGTTTCCAGTCATTGCTGGTGCTCTATCGGTTGTAATGCACACTAATTTATATATACGTAGCTTGTAGTTTTTAACAAAATTCAAGAAAACGTCATATATATCTTCGCCACGGGTCTTCCCCTTCAGAGGAATGATTGTCAAAAATTCTTCCTTAGCCGTCCGAATAAAAATACACAGCTGGGCAGAGTCTGTCATATCGGTGGATTCGTCGAACTGTAAAGAAAAGTATGTACATTTCATGATATCATGTTGTAGTTTATCTGCCATGTCCTGACTCGTGACAGTCGGACGAGATAACAGAAGTTCTCTAATAGCAGACAAGATTTCTGTTTTATTTTTAAAATCTCCAAATAAAGTTTCACCCGCTTTAATACATGCTTCCTTCACAACCGATCCATCTTCGAATGGTTTCTTGTCGACTCGATCGTAGCAGCTTTTGATTGTTTTGCTGGCTTTGTGAACATGGTTCGTTCTTTTTCAAACAAGATATCAAATCACGTACTTCGTTTTCCTAATTCACTCTGTGGCGGTAAATCCTTTGCATAGTTTTTATGAACCATTTTATGATGCCTCTCTAAGTTACCACGCTTAGGTATTGCTATGGAGCACGATAAATAAGACAAATGACTTATCCTTCACCATACAAAAGGAAAATTCTTGCTCCCAGTCGTTATTAAAATGATACTTTTTAGATTTCTTCGCTGCACTCATTTTGTACTATTTAATAATAAACTTTGAATCGACGTAGTACTGCCTTCAAGCTACAATTCAGAACGACTCCAATTCCTGCAGGCGCAACATGTTCCCGTCAATTTCTAGAAAAGCGGCAAGAATAAAAAACGCGGCTTTTCTTTGACAAGTACCGCGCGTCCCTTTGATAAAGCCGCATTTTGCCACTAGCAGAGTATTATTTCGTTACGTAATAAATTTTTCTATTTTGTAGGTTAGAAATCTTACCTACTTTATTAAAAAAATTTTCTTCTCGAGATCCACTCAAAAAGCACTAGCGATCGACCGTTTGATCATCCCTGGTCTAGTGTTTTTTCTTCAATAGTTCTAATATATTCTTGAATTATTTGATTATTTAGTAAATATGTTTCACCCAGTAATATGTGAGACTCCTATACTCAGAATTCTATTGATACAATCTTCCAATCATTTTCATGAATTGTGTTTGTAAAATTTACAAAATTGAGGATCATAACATTTTGTTGTTGACAGTTTCGAATTTTGTTCCTTGAATATTGGACATCATATTAAGTAATTTCATATTTCGGAAATTTCAGAGAAAATTCGAAATGAAATTTTATAGCTGGAAATAGATTTTTGGATTAATACTTATTTTCATAAAGGAAAGAGGGACGCGGGCAAATAATTATATAGGTCCATCCTTCCTTGACCTTATAGGCCATGGATTTGTCCTTTACGACATCATCCGACAGAGTAATTTGTGTAAACCAGATAAGGGACAAACACAACACACAGGCCTTTGTCGGAATCGAACCAGCGACCTACCGTGTCACAGCAGGGACTTTTCACCACTGCGCCACAGAGACGACTTGATTAAGACTCCGTTCAATATGGGAAAAATGGGAAAAACCAAAAACTTCTTTCTTTTATGGCGCCAAACTAAGAATTCAGACTAGATTGACTGATTATTTATGTAGTGCAAATTTTATTAGGGGCGTTTCCTGTTCGTGACTTCTAGTCATCAAAACCGACGAACAAGCATTGTGGAAGTATCAAAGGTGTGATTTTAACCAAATAATTTTTCGTAATTGTGCTTTCGTGTTACTGAAAAATTGCTACATTTCTAATAATGAACA